>CM035443.1:765000-1245000 GCA_020310875.1 Ceratopteris richardii
AGAACTTAGATTCCATGTGACTTTCTATCTCTCATGATTGTTTTAGAAATTTGAGAAACTAATGTATCCATCACATCCGGAACATGCCAAAACCCTAAGATCCACATCCTTGAGCCAAAAAGATTGAATTCATACAAGTGTTGTGGGATAGCAAGTTTATGATTTTCTAACACAATAAGAAGCCTTTGGAATCACCTCGCAAGGAACTACCCTTGCATGGCTCCAACCATTAAGCATACAAAATTTCCAAAATGTGGATCAACTCATGAAATCTTTCATAAAAGAATTTGCTAAGACAAGAGTGAGGCATGACACCTCTGCCATGAGTACTAGCTTCACACAAAAAACTAATGAAGACTTGAGATTATCTTCTCCTCACAACAAAGCAATATTTAGCACGATGTGCTACAAGGGACCTTCCATCAGAGGCCAAATTGATGGCACATTTTCTTGATATCTTAAGAAGTGCTAAATTATGTACTATATCTTACTTGATGAAACCGACCACTTTGGATGATTGTATTCAAAAGTGCATTCATGTGGAAGATGAATCAGGTAGTTCAATTCTATTCTTATCACAATCCATAGATCCTAGTCCAAGCCTGAAATCCAATTCTTCAATGATTGGCGAAGCAGTAGAGTTTGTCGCCAAGAAGTTGAATCTACAATATGCAAGGCCTCCACATAGAAAGTGCTTGCAACGCAGAGGTGATCACCCATCACATTTGTGCGATAAAAGATCACCTCTTCCAGCACCAACAGAGTTGTAATATGTGAACTTGAGCAGAAGTAGACAAATCACTCAAATTTTGAGTGTTTTTAAAATAAGAAACCAATTAGGAAAGTCCTACAGAGTCATGGTGGCATCAAAATAGATCATTTGCAAGAAATTACTAAGTCTCAAGGCCCATTACACAACAAAAACACCAATATCCACCATGATATGTGTACTCGATCATGTGACAAATGCCATATCTGCCTAGGAAAAATGTCGAGTATCTGACATAGCCAGCTAGACCTATGGTGATTCGGCAACCACCTACTCCTCAACATCTAATTCCAGTTAAGTATGGAAAAGCCTAAGAGCCAACAGAGCACACCATAATGCTAGTAGCTCCAATCATTACAAAAAATACAAGGCAAGAAAGTATCACTACAGTGATCCCTAAAGATCAATCCCTAGAACTAGAAAAAGTTGAAGGATCACAATTTGAGGATCATAATTCAAAGACCTTCATAGAAGTAAGACATAGAAGGGGAAGAAGTTTGAAAGGAGGATTTGGGCCAAATCCCACTCGCTCGATCCCTACAACTAACCATATTTTTTGTAATTTAGAAAAGGAGGTCAATATCTTAGACTACCCATGTGAATGGAAACAATACTTGAACAAGAGGAAACCCTAGAGATTCCTTCCATAAGCAAGAAAGGCAATCAAAGAGTCACTCCAACAAATAGGATGGTCTCACCTCCAACAAAGAAGATGACCCTAACAATGAAAGTTCTATTATTGATTCAATGTTTTTGAATCATGATGTGGAATCCTTGGCGGGGGTGGTGTCTCATAAAGGAAAACACCCCATTTGGTTCTCAATATGGAACTCTTTCTTGTTGGATATTGTGATGGATCAGAACCATTAATGGATCGTTGCTTCTTTTAAGGGCCTTCTTTAGCTCACCATTGCTTTGGTATAGACCCCTAATCTTGACACAAAAAGACTGACTACTTGGAACTCTTTAGACTCTCTACCCTTTGAGGTCATTCTCTATGGGGACTTTAATATGGTGAAAGTTATGTATAATAGATTAGACAAAGGATGCATGCTATTTATGGAATTGAGAAAGATGTCTGGAACTAGGTTAAGATACACCATAATCAAGCGAAAGTCAAAGATGTGCATAATTTATATTGGTTGAACCAATAATCGAGCAAAGATTCGCAAAAATATAGACTTGATAGAAGCTATATCATGAAGAACTTTATTGACAAGCAGGGTCCCCCATCCCTCTCTCATTGTGTGGAATTAGTTGTATGTGATTTACTATCCAATTGTTCACATCTTCAAACCACATCTTAAACAAAGGAAGGCCCCCTAGCTTCATTCTCATCCCTCAATCCTCTCCCTTCCTTCTGTTCAACAAGTGATCTCCAAGGCTTGGATCAAGGCCTTTTGTTGTTGTACCTCTCTGGCAAAGTGTTGGAAATTAGTTGTCAAGCAGTCCCAAGTTCTCCTTTACAAGGCACGAAAAGAGATTCTTAACATTCAATGTGCGAGAAGGGAAAATCTATATTGTCGTCTACGGCATCTTGAGATGAAACTAAATATTGGTAATTCCCTCCTCCAATCTAGACTTCTAAAAATTAGAAGCAAACTAAGATATGAAGAGAAAATTCAAAGAAAGAACCTATAGACTCATTTTAAAGAATGGTGGGCAAAAAAAGTAGATAGATCAAAGAAAGAGATGTGTAGGCTCCTGAAGAAGAAGCAACACAAGGAAGAGGTCCCCTACATGGAAGATAACGACTGAGTGGAATGCACTTCTGAAAAAGAGAATATTGAGCTAATTACTAGAAACATCACTCAACTCTCAAGGGTGTCCTTGTCCTTCACTTCTTAGATGTAGGATTGCATGGCTTCCATTTCAAGAAGTAGATAACAAAGAATTCCTCAAAACATCATGCATCTTCTCGACTCCCCTATCTCTGACATAGAGATTTTAGAAGTTATTGGTGCTTTGCCTAGTGGTAAAATCCTGAGTCTAGATGGTCTCACCAATGAATTCTTTAACACTTTTAGGAGTGTCTTACTAAAAATGTTACTTTTGGTGTGGAAGGAGGCCCTGCACTTCAACGTTCTTAATAACTTTCTCAATGAAGGGGTGATTAACTAATTCACAAAAAAAGATAGTAAAATAAGATTGAAAATTACCAACCCATCATTATGCTACAAAATGGATATAAGATCTTATCAAAGGTGCTTGCATATCACATTACCTTCCATCTGCATTCATGAATCAATGAGGATGAAAAGGAATTCAGTAAGGGCAGATCCATGTTGGAGGCCATTATTGATGTGCGGGAAGACCTAGAATTCCCTAAGGAATCTTCACAAGATGGTCTTCATCAAGATCATTTTTTATGAAGCATACAATCGTTGGAGTGGGACTTCATCTTGCATCCCTAAAAACTATCAATTGTGTCTTTAACTTCATCAACATGATCTCTATTCTTATGGGAAAATCCTCAGCTCGAATTAATATTAATGGTCAACTCTCTCATGAAATCATGTTAAAATATTCTATTAGATAGGGCTATCCTCTGGCTCTTCTTTTCGCCTTTGCCATCGATGCCCTAAGCTCCTTGGTTAACCGTCATACCCATCATGGACAGATGCAGGGTCTTTGGCTCCCTCATAGCCAAAGCTAGATGCTAATGAGACTATTCACCAACAAGACAAATGCTTTTGTGCATAATGATCCTAATACTATCAAAACCTTTTGGCATTGTCTAAATGTTTTTTGTGTTGCATCTAGACCTAAAATAAATCACTCCAAAACTTCTTTCAAGGCCATTTTTGGCCCTCTCCACAATTCTTGATTAACCAGGGATGTACGGAGCAACACAATGGACAAATCTTCCAGCTCCTCAATATCTCGATGGGCTTTGAAGTTTTTATGGGCCAGTGGTGAAACTGGGTTTTGGCCAAACTAAATACTAAATTAGCCTATGAGAAGGGCATGCAATTGAACCTAAGTTTCAAGTCATTCTCATTTTTGTTCATTTCTCTCTATTTTGAACATGATTTGATGAGTGCAATCGATGATCGTTATGGTTAAGTACCTGCAAGAAGAAGAAGATGAACCGAAAACATTAAGTATATATATATATATATATATATATATATATATATATATATATATATATATATATATATATATATATATATATATATATATATATATATATATATATATATATATATGATGCTTGAAAGTCTTTGAGTGAGTGAGTGATGAGAAATTTCACTTGTATATGTGTGTGAGCCCATATGTGAGTATTAAAAACCCTAATTTCCTATAAACCCTAGTATTTGTAACCCTAATTGTATAAAAATATTTATTAGTCTAATAACCCTTCAAACCCTAGTCCCAAAACCCCTCAAACTGTGTGTCCAAAAACCCTTCAAACCTTCTATCCAAAAACCCTTCAAATCCTATGTCCAAAAGCTATCTGAAACCTAATGTGTATAAATGGAAAAGCCTAAGAATGTATCTTAAAACCCTATAAATCCTAATTGACATGATATCCCTATGTCTATTCATCCTTAGTACCCCAATTGTAGTAAAAAATCTAATTATCTAAAAAACCCTAACAAGTTTATACAAACCTTAACTAAGTGTATATTTCCCATGTGAATGTGTCTATTCTATGTCCAAATCCTCAAAACACTAATGTGTATGTATAAAAATTATAAGAGTGTGTGAATATCACCCCATGTGTATATACCCTATTTGTAAATCCTACTTACCCTAAAACCATGTGTGTGAAACCCAAGACCCCTATGTCTAGTGCGTGTGGAAAGCCTAGATGAAAACCTTAATTGTGTGTGAGAACCCATGTAATGCATGTGTGAAACCTGAAATGTTTGAGAACCCTAAAAACCCTAGAGATATTTGTTGGGTGTGTTTAGAAGTGCGAGAGATACATGAGAAGCATACATAAGGAGCACAAACAAAGCCAAACACATGGAGAAGATGGATGGCTAGAATAGTTCTCTCTATTGACGATGGGTAGAAGTAAGAGCTGACTAATATCCCTAAGTACAAAGAACCACCAAATATGAGTGAATCATGTATATGGTAACATGGGGAAAAAACCCATAGCCAACACTATAGTAAAAAGTGCCCATGTATAGGGAAAAGATTCACATCAAAGCTAGTCAAGGAACAGATAAGAGTAAAAAACCCCCTGAGCAAATGATGTGAACACATCAAGGGAGTGACAGATCAGCCCCCACTAGGCAATAAACCTAAAGCTTTGTGAAAAGATTCAAATTTTTCCCATGGAAGAGCTTTGGTGAATATGTTTGCCACATTATCTTGTGTACGCACATAACCAAATCAATATCTCTTGCATGAAGGCGCTCTCTCACATAATGATAATGTACCTTAATATGTTTGGTCCATTCATTAACCATTGGGTTTCCTGCAACAACCAATGCACTCTAACTATAAGTGAGAATATGTGTAACAACATCAATCTCCATGCAAAGATCCATCAATAGGCATATCAACCATATACACTCCACTGTACATGTGAAAACTACTCTGTACTCAGTTTCACAACTTGATGTTGCCATTGTAGGTTGCTTCTTACTCAACCAATATATGTATGAGTCTCCACGCAAAAAGCAATACCACTAGTGGACATGAGAGTATCATAACAAACAACTCAATCACTATCTGTAAAAGCATGCAAGCATGGTTGAATATCTCTCCCATCAAAAAGACCTAAACTCAAAGTGCCTTTGAGATATCTAAACACATGTTTCATTGCTTGCCAATGCTTAGTGCCAGGGCTATGCATGAATCGAATCAATTGGGAAACTGCATACTATAGATCCGGCCTTTTGTTGCATGCATATATAAGACATCCATCCCACAACTTGTTGATAAATCCCTTTTGCAACCAAATGAGTGTAGTGGAAAAGCTTTGAAAAGACGCTGGTAATCCTTTCAACAATGTAGAGATGAGTGATGCATCTAGAATAATCTCATCTATGTTTTCCAATTGCTCTTTCAAGTCCTTGATGCTAGTTACATACACCTACACATACTCATTTTCAACCATACATACATCCTCGAGTTGCTTCCTCAAGTATGCAATGCATGCTTCATTATGCATGGCATACAAAGAAGAAAGAGAATCCCATGCCTATCTCTATGTAGAACATGATTGAATGTGTGGAGCTATATGATGCTTCACATAAAGTGCAATCAATGCATGAGCTTGAGCATCTTTTCCATCCCATCAAGGTTTCTCCTATGTAGGTGGAGGATTAATGATTGTACTTGAGGAAGAAGTTCCATATGTGACAATAGACTATGAAGTAGAAGAACCTGCAGGTCTTCAATCCACATCTACCATTATGTTCCATAGTTGTTTTGCAACAAAAACATGTTTCATCATGTAAGGCCACATTGGATAGTTGGTCCCATCAAGCTTATCTTTGTTGATATATTTAGGTAGTGATGTGTGTGAACACGTTAGGACCGTCGGGGCACTTTTTTCCCTCTTTAGGAGGTTTTCCCCCCGGCTTGTATATACACCTATAGCCTTAATGGGTTACTTATCTTTGTACATTCTAGTGGTAAAACATTCAATATTGTGCGTTGTGCTCCAAGCTTCTTCTTATTCCTTGTGTTGTTCGCGTGCTTCCGCAGACGTCTAACTCCAACAATTGGTATTAAAGTAGGTCGCTGCTTCATCTAGGGTGTCGTCGACACCCCTCCAATCACAGTCTTAGAATCACATGAAATTTGGTGAGCACACTCAGGGTGATTAGGAGATCAAAATGGCTTTGCTCTATGGTGTCGAAATCATGACATGAGCTCGTTTCGGCCTTTGAATGCATTATCATAGTGCTTGTGCAGGCTATTTTGTCTTTTTGTGCCAAAGATATATACAGGTTTCGAATCGCCAGTATAAGCGTCTCAAATTCTGCTACAGATTTAGCAGAACTTGCCAGGCTAGTTCTATTCAACTTTTTCAAATATAGTCATTTTTCTACATCAGGGTATTTTAGTTAGTGGCCATGGCTGAAAGAAGTGATGTATTCCGTATGTTGGCCGTTGAGGATAAGTTGGACAGACCAATTTTCCATTGTGGGCTTATATGATGCAACACGTATTGGTTGCAAAAGGATTGTGGAACATTGTGTATTTGTAGGTGTTGAAAAATGTCCTATTACACCTGCAAATACAGGTATTGAAGCGGCTGCAAATGGCATTGAAGATGCTGATATTCTTCATATTCCTTTTCGTGTTGCGGCTTCTATTGCACCTACTACAAAGCAAACTCATTGGGATGGCAGAGATGCTCAGGCACATGCATTGATAGCCTTATCTGTCAAACATGCCATTATTCCTCATATTCGCTCTTGCAGAACAACTAAGGATGCTTGGGATACACTTACCACATTGTACCAGGCTAGGAATGAGGCTTGTGTTGCTTACCTTCGAAAACAGTTGGAGAGTGAACATATGAATGAAGGTGATTCTATGGACAATTTTCTAACAAAGATCAAAGACTTGAAGGAACAATTGATTTCTGTTGATGAAGTTATACCAGATAGCTCACTTGTGCAGACCGTTGTGAATGGTCATCCTGATTCATATCAAAGTTTTGCTTCGAGTCTTCCTTTGATGATGAAAGGCAATCCAAATGCCCTATCATTTGAGGAGTTAGTCTCTGTTCTATTACAGGAAGATCAGTCTAGGTTGAACAGGTCCATTATGCATGTTGCAGATCAAGCTTTCCTGGCTAGTCATAAGGGAAAAGGAAACTGGAGCTCATCTACTAGTAAGCAAAAATATGCAAATGTTGCACATTCAAAGAAAGAAGACAAAGATGAAAAGAAATCAGAAAAGAAAAAATTCGTTTGTAAGTACTATAAAGAAAATAATCATGTCATAAAGAACTATCCAAGATTGGCTGTAAAAGAGGCAAAGAAAAAAGAGGTTGGAATGGTTGTTACAGAGGCCTCTACACCAAAAACAGAGTCTGCTAATCTTGTGCAGAATGAAGAATGGGCATTTACTAGTGTTTGCAGTTTTGACCCATCTTCTACTGAATGGTGTATGTCTACAGTAGACTCATATGTTTGGTACTTTGATCGTGGGGCAACCAAACATATAACCTCGCAGCACAGTTTCTTCACTTCACTTGAGCTTGCCCCTATAGGGAATAGTGTCACATGTGCCAACAACTCCTCTTATCCTATCATGGGAGTTGGTGAGATCATTCTGACAACTGCTTATGGTAGTTCTTTCACTTTGTCATATGCTTTATTTATGCCAAGGATCAAGAAAAATCTGTTATCAGTTTTTGCACTAGCCAAGATTGGCTTGGCTATGAAATTTGTTGATGATAGATGTACAATTCATGATCTGTTTAATGGCGTCATGATTATTGCTTCTTCCATTTTATGTTGTGGGCTGTATAAGCTCATAGACTATGAAAAATCTATGAATGATTCAACATGTGCAGTACATGATTCTTAGGCTATGTCAGATGCAAAGCTTTGGCATGCACGCTTTGGTCATCTGAATTTTGCTAGTTTGCTGTGCCTGTAGAAATCTGAAACGGTGTCCTCTTTGCCCAAACTTGAGGCACCTGGAAAACATATTTTGGGCAAAATGTAGTGTTCCTCCTTTCCAAAAGCTGGTTCAGCTCGGGATACTAAGAAATTGCAGCTTGTACATAGTGATGCCTGTGGTCCTATGCAGACACCTTTTGGAAACTATCTTTACTTCGTGACTTTCATTGATGATTTTTCTAGGCATGCATGGGTATATCCACTCAAAGCAAAGTCGAAAGTGTTCATGTTCTTCAAACAGTTTTTGGTTTTGGTTGAACATCTATCAACATGTAAAATGGGCACTCTCCGTTCTGATTGGGGCAGGGATATATGTCTTCTGACTTTAATGCATTTCTGGCTGAACATGGGATAAAACATCAATGTATAGTGCCATATACACCTCAACAGAATGGAGTTGCTGAACAAAAGAACATGTCACTCATGGAGATGGCAAGGTGTACGGTCAAGAATCAAGCTTTACCACATAGTTTCTAGCTTGAGGTTGTCATGTGTGCATCATATGTACTTAACAGGTGTCCCACTAAAGCACTGCAGTCTATCACTCCATATGAGGCTTGGCATGGTCGCAAGCCATCTATTGTTCACCTACGTGTTTTTGGTTGTCTAGCATATGCATTAGTGCTTGAAAAACATCACAAGAAATTAAATGATAAAGCAGTAAAAAGTATTTTTGTTGGGTATAGTTTTGAAAGCAAAGGCCATCATTTGTATCATCCACATACTAAATGCATTTTGTTTAGCTGTGATGTTGTTTTTATGGAAGATGCTATTCAACCTTTACTTTCATGTATGAAGGAGACATCTGTTAGCTCCAAAGACATGTATGATACTTTGCTGCCTCTTTTTACACGTGGACAGTCTAGTGCTGGTCTTAATGAGGCAACTTCTCAGCCTTTGCAGGTTTCAGGTGATGATGCAGATCATTCCATTTCTGATGCAAATTTACATGACGCACTTGTTGATGGGAGAGCTGATATCGAGGAGGCAAAAACTATGCCAAAATGGATGGTGTAGACTATGTGTGACAACAAATTAGATGCACCTTTGTCATACCATACTCATTCAAGCTCTCATAGTGCCTCTTTTGCGTCAGATTGATATGCTATGGCTGCCTCTAGTCTACGTGATGAGACTGAACCTGGTTTGTTTGATGAAGCACAAAATTCTGAACAATGGATGGCTACAATGCAATCTAAATATGATGCTATCATGAAAAATGGTACGTGGTCTTTATGTGACTTGCCTCCTGGCAAGAAGGCCATTGGCATTAAGTGGGTATACAAGCTAAAGCGTAAACCCGATGGAACAGTTGACAGATATAAGGCTAGGCTTGTTGCAAAGGGTTATGCATAGGAAAGAGGCATTGATTTTGATGAAACCTTTACTCCTACTTGTCGAATGACTACTGTTCATAGCATCTGTCCACTTGCAGCTCATCATGGTTGGAATGTACATCAATTGGACATTAAAACAGCATTTATGAATGGTGACTTGCATGAAGAAGTGTATGTTTTTCAGCCCCGTGGCTTTGTGCAGAAAGGGCATGAAAACCAGGTGTGCAGGTTAAAGAAGGCATTATATGGTCTAAAGCAAGCACCACATGCTTGGTATGAAAAGATACATGCCTATATGATTGCACATGGTTTTGAGAACAATCCAATTGAAAGCACCTTATATGTTAAGCATGCTAATGACGTGCTTGTGATCATTGTTGTGTATGTTGATGACATGTTGCTCACTGATCCTCATGAGAAGCACATTGTTGATTTCAAGGCTGATTAGCATGCCTCATTTGAGATGTCTGATTTGGGGCATTATTTGGGCATTCAGTTTATGCAAGTTGATGGTGGAATAGCTTTGTGTCAAACGAAATATATTGACACATTATTGCACGTTTTGGCCTTGAAGACTATAAACCTATTGTCACTCCTATGGAAACAGGCCTACGATTGACTCTTCATGATGTTGGAGATGCATTTGATGTTGTTCTCTATCAGCAAGCTATTGGATGTTTGATTTATTATGCATTACTCATCCAGATATTTAGTTTGCTATCTCACAGATGAGCAGGTTTATGCATTGCCCAAGTGTCAAGAATTAGCAAGCAGTTAAGTGCATCTTTCGTTACTTGAGTGGTACCTAGATACTTGGGTTGTTTTATCCCAAGGGGGGATCACTACCGCCAGGTTTGCATGCTTTTTCTGACTCTGATTGGGCTGTTGCTATGACATGCATGTGTCCACTAGTGGTTTTTGCTTCATGTTTGGTAGCTCATGCATATCTTGGCTGAGCAAGAAGCCGCCTACTATGGCCACTTCCAATTGTGAAATTGAGTATAGGGTAGCTTTCACAACGATTGTTGAGTGTGTGTGGCTTAGAGGCCTTATGGTTGATTTGGGTGTTGGTTAGTCTGACAGTCAGAGCGCATTGGCAGTTACGAGGAACCCTGTGTTCTATGCTCGCACTAAGCACATTGAGGCACATTATCATTATGTCAGGGAGAGGTTCTCTGTTGGAGAGATCAACTTGGCATATGTGTCCACACAGGAGAACATTGTAGACCTTTTCACGAAGGCTCTGCCTAGGGAGAAGTTTGAAGCTTTTCGCAAAGATTTGGGCTTACTTCCTTTTGTGGATTGATTCCACATAGCTTGGCTCTTCCTTGTACATGAGTGTTAGCTCCTCATTCACGACATCGCTTGTAGGGGGGATTTGTTAATATATTTAGGTAGTGATGTGTGTGAACACACTAGGCCCACCGGGGTACGTTTTTCCTTTTTAGGAGGTTTTTTCCCCTGGCTTGTATATACGCCTATATCCCTAACGGATTACTTATCTTTGTACATTCTAGTGGTAATACATTCAGTATTGTGTCTTATGCTCCAAGCTTCTTCTTCTTCTTCCTTGTGCTGTTCGCATGGTTCCATAGATGTCTAACTCCAACAATCTTTAGCTTGAAAGCATGAAGCGAACCTGCAAATTGACTCGTACTGAGATCTTGGCCTATCTTGGATTCCTTTCATCTATCTAGATTGTTGAGACCTTTTATTAGCATCTTTTTTTTTTACTACGGGTTTACACCCATTCCATGGTACATCTCACAAAATTACGATTGTATCGTCCATGGATAATGATCATGTTTTTCCCTCCATTGATTTTTTTATGTTAGTTTCTCCTTCTCCATCTTCTATATCACCTCCTCTAACTAACATCATATAAATACATTTTTCATTCACGAGTTTCTCTCAATGCAACCACACAACTCTGCTCCCCCTAAAGCACTGGGAACGTAGCTTTAACTATCCCTAAAAGGCACCCAATGCACATTGCCATGCAAACGAGACTAGTAGCAAGAGTGATCCCCCTGGCCATCACATCATAGACCCCCTTCATCTTGATGGAGTGAACCCAATGTGAAGTGACATGGCTACATGGTGATCACATTGGAGATCCTCTCTATGTTCCCCATACCTTCAAAGTAGCAGAGCACATGGCACAAGTAGTCTTTTGTATTTAGGTTTTAAATTGATGTAAATATTTTCACTACACTTAAAGTTGAACCTTGATAACAAAGTAGAAATTTTAGGTATTCATTTTTGCAAGTTATTTCAATTCATTGCATTGTTATCGCACATTAGAGGAGAATGGTTGTTCTTGACTGCATGTGAGCACTCATGATATGCATTGGGTTTAGAAATACATTGTGTGCACTTTCCAAATAGTTATCTTAGTTAGCAAACTCTGGAATTGTTTTAATTTAACTTTATTCCATTAAAAAAATCACAAAAATAACAAAACCCCTAAAAACCTAAAAATATTAAAAAATAAAGAAATTCACTAAAAATTAAAAGTGAAAAATAATACAAAAATCTTGTAAATAATCTCTTTCCTAGTACTAATTAAACAATCAAAACAAATAGAGTAGGAAACAAAAAACTAAAAACCAAAAACAAAAAGTAAAAAGAATGTTCAAGGACATTCACTAGTAAGAAAATCAAACAAATCAAAGAATGAAAAAGATCCAAGCGAGATTAAAGTCATGAAGATCATAGGTTAAGTCAAGAATTAAGCAGCAAAATTCAAGAAGTAACTTGAACCTAGAAAATATTGAAAAGACTAGACTATCAAGTGCAAAATCAAAGAATGCAAATCCTAGAAGTAGGTTTCAAATCAAGGAACTGATCTTTAAAGTTGAATTCAATCCCTAGTTTAAAAACCTAGAAATAGAATCAAGTTTAGATGTAAAATTAGAGAAGAAATTCAATTCTACACATAAACTTGAGAGGCAGAACCAAACCCTAGAGTGAAAACTATGATTCTGACCTAGATATAGGGTAAAAATTTAGTTCCAGTATTAGGAACCTGTTGATATATTTAGGTAGTGATGTGTGTGAACACGCTAGGACCGTCGGGGCACTTTTTTCCCTCTTTAGGAGGTTTTTTTCCCCCGGCTTGTATATACGCCTATTGCCCTAATGGGCTACTTATCTTTGTACATTAACTAGTAATACATTTAGTATTGTGTGTTTGTGCTCCAAGCTTCTTCTTCTTCCTTGTGCTGTTCACATGCTTCTAAAGACGTCTAACTCCAACAATTGGTATCAGAGCAGGTCGTCGCTTCATCTAGGGCGCCGTCGACACTCCTCCATTTGCAGTCTCAGATTCACACGAAATTTGGTGAGCATACCTCATGTTTAGCCATCACTACTATTGACATGCATTGGCAGAAGCTCTCATCTCTGAGGCAATGTTAGAGGATGAAAATCAATTGAAAATCTTCGTTCCTATTCTTCTCTTTGCAAAACGCATGGTATTGAAGTAAATAGAAATCCTGGAGCAACTCTGTACTTGCTGGCTGGAACACTTTCCATTTATGATGCACGGTTGGAGCCTTACGATGACATTCTTGATTACAGGAGAATTGCCACAACGCTGCACACTTCTTCGACCACAAATCAATAATCAGGTTTGAATTCAATGCTAAAAAATATCATTTCCTTCTTTTTTTTTTTGGATTTGGGACTTGATATTGTTGGCACAAACTAAGGCTTAAAATATTTTTGGTGGATTGCTATCAAAAAGGGAATAAAAAGGTAAATCTCAAGTTTATCGATGCTTTTGAAAAAATGATCATAACCTTTATCTGCATTTGGAATACTGATTGTTGATGTGAGTGGCATCACACGGATAAAATTAAGAAACTTATTCAAATTTCTTATTCCCTTGTGGATTGGTAGACTAAATGGTTCATTTTCTTTTACTTACACTTAAAAGAAGAACATGAATTTTTGTAAAGCTATGAGTAGGTCACTCTGTTAGATCTAGGGTTCCCTCACATAAACTGCTTGGGAACTAAATTTGACATGGACTACCTTCATTTCCCTTAGATCAATCTTCTCGATATCACATTGTCAACAACATGATGCCTTTATTATTCCCTTTTTCTACTTCTAAAATGTTTATTTGATGAATTGGTTGAGGAGTTAGCACAGTTTACTTGCCCTTTGTAATTGTTCCCACCTTGATTTTGCCAACAACCTTTGGCACAATGTCCTTGCTTCCCACAATTGAAGCATTCATTTGAATTGGAGTAGCCCCTTCCTCCATATCTTCCTCCCCTATCTCTACCTCTTCCTCTTCCTCTTGATTATTGACTTGTGCAGATCTTTATCTTGAGATTAGATCTCTGAGCTTGCTATCATCATCTTTACGGAGAATATTTCGTCAATGATTGTTCACGCTTCGTCATTTCACCACATCAATTTCTGATCTTTGCTTTTGCTATAGAAAAATAAACCATAGAAAAGTTCGTTGTAGGCAACCACAGATATGTGCCATCAAAGATACCGAATTTACTTGTTCTCTCTGTAGCTCAGAGGGCTAGCCAACTCCATCGCACATACATACTTGCGTTAATCTGGCAGTGCAATAAGTAGAACTCATAACTTCACCCCAATAGAACGGAGGAGTGTTTTGTACCTAATAGTGGTATTCATCTGTGCCAGCCATCTCTATTATACATATATAGGGAGAAGGAACACTATCGATATTCATAGCACAGCAGAGAGAGTGGGAACACTATCGACATTCATAGTGCAACAGAGAGAGAAGAAACAAGACGTAGAGAGGAGGAAAGGCAACAGAGGTCCACACAACTCCAACTCGCTGCTTTGATCATTCCTTCTGTAGCAAAGGATTCTCATATCTATCGCGCAAGGTGTTGGAGCAAGTCTATGACAAGCCTAAGTATTGGCTTGAGTCCCACAAAGTCATAGAAAAAGCCTTAAAATGAAGACTATGTAAAGTTCACTTGTGAACTACCTCTTGTAACTTTTGAAGAGTTTACTTAATGTAAAAGTGAAAGAATCTTAAGTGGTTGAGTCCATTGATCAAGAATGGAAAGAGAACCCATGAATTCGTGATTTTTGGTAGGTAGAGAATCAAATCAATCATTGATTGATTGGAGAGTGATTGAGGGAAGTTAGCCTCCCAAACTCAACTATAAATAGATGGCAGTTTTAGTCGTGGTTAGAGAGACCTATGTGAAGACCTCCAAGAGCTGAGCTTTATGCCATATCAAGGTGTGATTACAAGGCACACATATGTATCAGTAAGTCATTGTATTGTACAAGCAATATAATTTCATTTTCATGATTATTTGAGTTCATCTTTCCATGTTCTTGTGAAGTGTACTACTCATTGCCATTACTCTCAGTTTTCTCAGTCAGCTTGCAGAGATGTTTTCTCTGAGCTTGGTGCATCATTTTCAGTGATTTAACTTGGTAAAGTTAGCTCTATAAGTCTAATATATGCTCACAAATTTTCATGTCATTTGGATGTTGCAATCTTCAGTTATGTTCATTTGAAGTCAACAGGGTCTGTTCATCTTCACTTCTCTGTCAGGTACCCGACTTTTTCACTCATCTTGTCAGAGCCACTTCTAAGTGGTTACTTACCCAAATTCAGTGATTTAAATCGTGTTGGATTTAACTTACAGTTTAGTATAACCATACAAATTTTCATAATCATTTGATTCCTACATTTTGAGTTATGTTGATTTTTCTGCTCACTGGTCTCAAACTGTAGCAGCCCGTGAAAATCGGGATAATGTCATCACTTGTTAAAACTCATTCTCAGTGTGTGGTTTATTATTTTTGATGAGATTACTCTTGAAAGTTAGCTCTTTAAGTTACCTAGACTTCCTAAAGAGGAATTAAGCTAATTGCTGCTGTGCTCAGAGAATTATGTAAAACACTGGACAGGTGTATGAACCAAGAATAGCAAGTTTTCACCTCCGAGCTAACTCCAACTTATCTGTTTTGATCTATCTTTTTGAGAGTGATCTTCCAAGATACATAGGGTGTCTAATACATCCACTGGCAAGCTAAAAGGGCCCACCATATACTTCTGGAGTTCATTTGGCTGGTGTAGATCAAGGATTTTGCAACACCTCTTCATCTTCAAGCACATACCTATCCATCTCTTCACAGTGGTATTAGAGCAAGGTTGGACAACATGGCAGATGGATTTCCTTCATCAATTGACAAATTGGATAGAGGTAATTGCTCAGCTTGGTCATTAAGAATGGAAGCTTATCTCCAAGGTAGAAGTTTATATGGTTATGTGGCTGGAGATGAAGTTATGCCAAGTTTCAGGAAAAAAAGTCAACCAACACAAGAAGAGCAAGAAAGATTGAGCACATGGTGCTCCAAGGATGCACCTACAAGGTCTTATCTCCTCAACTCTATCTCAGATTTTTTGTTGCCTCACATTAGAAGTTGTAAGACATCTCAGGTGGTGTGGGATGCACTTGAAGCTTTCTTTTCTTCAAGTACCAAAGCTAGGAAGCATCAACTATGGCTGGATTTCACAACTCTCAAGAAGGCTCCCAAACAAAATGTGACTGATTTTGTCACAAAGCTCAAGGACATAGCGGATCAGTTGGGAAGCATTGGAGAGGTAATAGATGAAGAACAAATTGTAAGGCAGGTCATCAATGGCTTGAAGGCAGATGACAAGTGGGAAGCATTCACCACAGCTATGGATTTGTACATGGACATGCATGTACCTGATTTCAATACACTCATTGGACAACTACTTACTCAAGAGGCAAAGCTTATCAAAAATGGAGAAAGCTCTAAAGGTAATCAATCTTCAGCTTTATACATTGATAAAAGCAAGTCCAAAGATAACAAAGGAAAGGCAAAGAAAGTGGATGATGAAGCAGGTACATATCAAGCTAACTATGCAGGTAGAGGAAGACATGGCAGAGGTAGAGGAAGAGGAGGTAGACAATGCAGGGGGAGATCCCAAGACTCCAACCCATGTTCTATTTGTGGATTAACTAATCATACAACTGAAAATCGCTTTAGGAATTCCAGGAATCAAAGAGGCAGAGGATACAATAGAGGAAGTTATGGATACTCAAGAGGAAGGTTCAACAACTACCATGGCAACTACAACAACTACAATCATTCAAACTATCAAGGAGGCTACAAAGGAAGGAGAGACTACAATAACTACACAGAAGACTCAAACAAAGAGGATTCATTATTGATCATGAACATGGCTATGCCACAAGGTAAATCTGATGAGCATGTTTTCTACATAGATTCAGGTTGTTCAAATCATGTGGCAGGAAATGTGGCACTCCTATCAGATTTAGAAGATCCAAGGAATAAGCATGAGGTACAAACAGGAGATGATACAAAACATCTTGTGGAGAAAATAGGCAATGTCAAAGCACCTGATGGAAACATCAACCTACTACTCTATGTCCCTACCATTACAAAGAATTTGATAAATGTTGGGCAGATAGTAGAGAAAGGGTTGCAAGTCAGGTTCACAAAAGCAGGAGCATTTGTTGAAGATCCAAGTCAAGGATTCAGAAGAATTGCAAAAGGTGAAAAGAGATTGTTCACATTTGAATTACAGGACACTAGAAACATTGCTCTCTTTAATTATGGTAGTCAGACACTCACAGAATTGGAAGTATGGCACAAAAGGTTAGCACATATTGGTGAAAGGTCATTAAAGCAAATTTGCAGGGACCAAAGTGTACTTGGACTCCCTAACTTGTCAAAACAACATATGATTTATAAGTATAGTGCATGTCAATTTGGAAAGTCTCACAGGTTACCATTCATGAAGAAAGGTTATATGCATGGAGATCTCTTGGAGTTGGTTCATACAAATGTATGGGGACCTAGCAAGGAAGCTTCAATATCTGGATCAAGGTATTATGTCTCCTTTATTGATGATTGCAGCAGATGGACTATCCTATTCTTTATGAAACACAAAGATGAAATTTTTTCATGTTTCAAAAGATATTTGGCTCTTGTGGAGAATCAAACAGGTAAATCAATAAAAAGGCTAAGGTCAGATGGAGGGGGAGAATACTTCTCCCATGATTTTGATTCTTTTCTTCAAGAAAGAGGAATCAAAAGAGAGGTAACTACAAGGTACACTCCTGAGCAAAATGGAGTGGCAGAAAGGAGGAATAGGACAATTGTTGAAGCTGCAAGGTCTATGTTAAATAAAAAGCATTTACCTAATTACTTATGGGCTGAGGCTGTATCTATAGCCACTTACTTGATTAACAGGTTGCCTTCAAAATCCCTTGATGGGATGACTCCATATGAGGCTTGGAATGGAAGAAGACCAAGCTTAGATCATTGTAAAATTTTTGGATGTATTGCTTTTGCTCATGTTCCTTCACAGGTTAGAGGCAAGATGGATCCAAAGGCAGAAAGGTGTGTATTTATTGGATATGACAACAATCAAAAGGGCTACAGGTTATACAACCCTACCAACAAAGGATTCTTGGTAAGCAGAGATGTAGTTTTGATGAGAACAATTCATGGTATGAAGATTCATGCAGGAAGATCAATTTACCATATAATCTTGAAGAAGATTTTCCAAAGCTTGGTAGAGAACAACCAAAGATTGAAGAACAAGACACCCCAGAGGATGATGAAGAATCTCAAATGGAAAAGATCAAAGCATGGAAGTCTAAAGGTAAAGCAAAATTGCAGGAACTTGGACATGAGGTAGAATCATCACATCATGGCCTAAGAAGATCTATGAGGGAAAAGAAAAAACCAGAAAGGTATGGGTTTGACACCTCATTAGTAACTAAACATTCTATCTACATAGCACAGGACATAAACCAAGAGGAGCCATCATCATTCGAAGAGGCCAAAGCAAAAACAGAATGGAAGCATGCAATGAAGGAAGAGATTGAAGCACTTGAGGAAAACAACACTTGGGATTTGGTGCCCAAGACTTCATCCATGAAGGTAATAGGCTCAAGATGGGTCTATAGGCTTATGGCAAAAGGCTTTGCACAAACTCAGGGAATTGATTATGAGGAGACTTTCTCGCTTGTGGCAAAGATGCCTACTATTAGGGTTTTGCTTAGTATTGCCTCTTCCAAGAATTGGAAGATACTTCAACTAGATGTAAAGAATGCATTCTTGAATGGTTGGATAACAGAAGAGGTATATATGGCACAACCACCTGGTTTTGAGAATCAAGTTTATCCTGATTATGTGTGTAAACTTAACAAAGCATTGTATGGTCTCAAGCAAGCTCCAAGAGCTTGGAATTTCAGGCTTGTTTCATTCTTGCAGGACAAAGGCTTTCAACCAAGCAAGGCAGACCCTTCACTCTTTATTAAAAAGAGTAATTCCGAGGTCATCTACCTATGTGTATATGTAGATGATATTATATTGACAGGAAATGATGCAGATGGTATGAAGAAGATCAAAGATCAGATGAGAGAAGAGTTCAAGATAAGTGATTTGGGTTCACTTACCTACTTCCTAGGTTTGGAAGTTGTCTACAAAGATCATGGTTTGTTTCTCACTCAAAGGAAGTACATTAAGGACATGTTGGCAAAATTCAAGATGCAAGATTGCAGGTACTCCAATGGAGGTCAATCACAAATTGAGCTCACATGAAGGTGAACTCATAGAGGACATCACATCATATCAAAGTCTAGTGGGTAGTCTCAACTATGCCACATTGACAAGAGTAGATATATGTTACAGTGTGAGTGTGCTAAGTCAATTTATGCACACACCAAGGAAACCACATATGGATGCTGCCAAAAGGATTCTCAAGTATCTCAAAGGAACCATAAATGAAGGACTTTATTATCCTTATGTATATGATTTAGGTTTGAAGCTATTTTCTGATGCAGATTGGGCTGGCTCCAAGGAAGATAGAAGGAGCACTTCAGGTTATCTTATCTTTGCAGGTTCAAAGCTTATTTCATGGTCATCCAAGAAGCAACCCACAGTTGCTCTCTCTTCTACTGAAGCTAAATATAGAGGTCTTGCCATAGCTACACAAGAAGCTATGTGGATGAAGACATTATTCAAAGATCTTGGATTGGAGTTTGGAACTCCAACTATTTTTGGTGACAATATGAGTTCTATTCATTTGACTGCTAATCCTATTTTTCATGCAAGGACTAAACATATTGAAGTTCATTATCACTATATACGAGAGAAGGTTCTAAGCAAAGAGATTCAAATATCATACGTGTCCACTCATCAACAATGTGCAGATATTCTAACCAAAGCATTGGATGGTACAAAGCTTTGCAAATTCAAGGCTATGATTGGTTTGCAGGTAATCTTGGAAGATTGAAGACCTCAAGCATACTTGGCTTGAGGGGGAGCTGTTGGAGCAAGTCTATGACAAGCCTAAGTATTGGCTTGAGTCCCACAAAGTCATAAAAAAAGCCTTAAAATGAAGACTATGTAAAGTTCACTTGTGAACTACCTCTTGTAACTTTTGAAGAGTTTACTTAATGTAAAAGTGAAAGAATCTTAAGTGGTTGAATCCACTTGATCAAGAATGGAAAGAGGAGCCACAAATTCGTGATTTGTGGTAGGTAGAGAATCAGATCAATCATTGATTGATTGGTGAGTGATTGAGGGAAGTTAGCCTCCCAAACTCAACTATAAATAGATGGCAGTTTTAGTCGTGGTTAGAGAGACCTATGTGAAGACCTCCAAGAGCTGAGCTTTATGCCATATCAAGGTGTGATTACAAGGCACACATATGTATCAGTAAGTCATTGTATTGTACAAGAAATATACTTTCATTTTCATGATTATTTGAGTTCATCTTTCCATGTTCTTGTGAAGTGTACTACTCATTGCCATTACTCTCAGTTTTCTTAGTCAGCTTGCAGAGATGTTTTCTCTGAGCTTGGTGCATCATTTTCAGTGATTTAACTTGGTAAAGTTAGCTCTATAAGTCTACTATATGCTCACAAATTTTCATGTCATTTGGATGTTGCAATCTTCAGTTATGTTCATTTGAAGTCAACAGAGTCTGTTCATCTTCACTTCTCTATCAGGTACCCGACTTTTTCACTCATCTTGTCAGAGCCATTTCTCAGTGGTTACTTATCCAAATTCAGTGATTTAAATCGTGTTGGATTTATCTTACAGTTTAGTATAACCATACAAATTTTCATAATCATTTGATTCCTACATTTTGAGTTATGTTGATTTTTCTGCTCACTGGTCTCAAACTATAGCAGCCCGTGAAAATTGGGATGATGTCATCACTTGTTAAAACTCATTCTCAATGTGTGGTTTATTATTTTTGATGAGATTACTCTTGAAAGTTAGCTCTTTAAGTTACCTAGACTTCCCCAAGAGGAATTAAGCTAATTGCTGCTGTGCTCAGAGAATTATGTAAAACACTGGACATGTGTATGAATCAAGAATAGCAAGTTTTCACCTCTGAGCTAACTCCAACTTATCTGTTTTGATCTATCTTTTTGAGAGTGATCTTCCAAGGTACGTAGGGTGTCTAATACATCCATTGGCAAGCTAAAAGGGCCCACCATATACTTCTGGAGTTCATTTGGCTGGTGTAGATCAAGGATTTTGCAACACCTCTTCATCTTCAAGCACATACCTATCCATCTCTTCACACAAGGAGCACAAGACGTGCTCAAATCACGCTCATCTCTGACCTACAGCAGCATTCGAGCAAGACCTACACAACATTCGAACACTTGTGGCATCCTGTGACAGAAAATCAGAGCTGCCAAGAGCAAACAATGCCTCATCTCACCTCTACAAGAGAGAGAGAGATGTTGATATATTTAGGTAGTGATGTGTGTGAACACTCTAGGACCGACGGGGCACTTTTTTCCCTCTTTAGGAGGTTTTTTTTCCCCGGCTTGTATATATGCCTATTGCCCTAACTGGCTACTTATCTTTGTACATTCTAGTGGTAATACATTCAGTATTGTGCTCCAAGCTTCTTCTTCTTCCTTGTGCTGTTCGCATGCTTTCAAAGACATCTAACTGCAATAATTGGTATTAGAGCAGGTCGTCGCTTCATCTAGGATGTTGTCTACACCTCTCCGGTTGCACTCTCAAAATCGCACAGAATCTGGTGAGCATACTCAGGGTGTTTCAGAGATCAAAACAGCTTCGCCTTGTGGTGCCAAAATCGTAATCTGAGCTCGTTTCGACCTCCAAACGCACTATCACAACACTTCTGTAGGCTACTTTGTCTTTTTGTGCCAAAGATATATACCAAATTTGTTTCATCAATATAAGCATCTCGAAGTCTGCTAGAATTCTAGCAGAACTCATTTGGGTAGTTCTGTTCAACTTTTTTAGATACAATCATTTTTCTACATCAAGGTATTTTAGTCAGTGGCCATGGTTGAAAGCAGTAATGTATTTTGTATGTTGGCTATTGAGGATAAGTTGGATGGTACGAATCACCCATTGTGGGCTTAGATGAGGCATCATGTATTGGTCACAAAAGGACTATGGAATATTGTGCAAGGTGTTGAAAGACGTCCTGTTACACCTGCAAATACAGGTACTGCAAATACAGGTGCTGGAGTTGATGGATGTTCAACCAAGATATACATGAGATACCAAGCATGAAGTAAAAAAAATTGGTGGACACCTGAGTGTCATAAAAATGAGCCCGTTTAGAGTCAAAAAAAGCATGTAAATCTAGCGACAGTGATCCGTCCATGGGATAAAACAATCCAAGTAGCCGGGTACCACTCAAGTACCGAAAGATGCGCTTAACCGCTTGCCAACGCTTAACACTCGGGCAATGCATAAATCTGCTCATCTATGAGACATCAAACTGAATATCAGGCTGAGTTATGCATAGGTAAATCAAGCATCCAAGAGCCTGCTAATAGAGAACAACATCAAGTGCATCTCTAGCATCATGAAGACTCAATCGTAAACCTGTCTCCATAAGAGTGGCAATAGGTTTGTAATCTTCAAGGCCAAAACATTGCAATAATGTGTCAATATATTTTGTTTGACATAGAGCTATTCCTCCATCAACTTGCATAAGTTGAATGCCCAAATAATGATGCAAATGCCCCAAATTTGACATCTCAAAAGAGGTAATTGCTCAAAAGTACATCATCAACAACTTCACAGATAAGGTTCTTTCACTTGGAGTGTTCTCAAAACCATGTGCAATCAAGTAGGCATGTATCTTTTCATACGAAGAATGTGTGTTTGCTTTAAACCATATATTGCCTTCATCAGCCTGCGCACTTTGTTTTCATGCCCTTTCTGTGCAAAACCATGGGGCAAAAATACATTACTTCTTGATGTAAATCACCGTTCAAAAATATTGTTTTAATGTCCAACTGATATACAATCCAACCATGGTGAGTTGCAAGTTCATAGATGCTATGAATAGTAATTATTTGGCATGTGGGAGAAAAGGTTTCATCAAAATCAATGCCTCTTTTTTGAGCATAACCTTTTGCAAAAAGACTAGCCTTATCCCTATCAACTGTTCCATTAAGCTTACACTTCAACTTGTATACCCACTAAGTGCCAATGGCCTTCTTGCCAGGAGGCAATTCACATATAGGCCACGTACCATTCTTCATAATACGATCATATTCTGGTTGCATAGTAGCCATCCAATTTTCCAAATTTTGTGCTTCATCAAACAAAACATGTTCATTCTCATCACAAAGAATAGAGACAGCCATTGTCTAGGACCAAGATAGTATTGAGTACTATCATAAAAAACCTCAAGTATCATATATTGTGGAGAAAGGAAAAGGGCTCAGACGCACTCAGAAGTGAGAATCAAATTTTTGAAGTGCTTAAAGATTGAATTAAATTAGAACCCTAGACTTAATAAAGCACTCTAAGTAGATCCAAGGTCCTAAACAGTGAATGAACGTAAGGTCAAGATGTCTACTAGAGAGTAAAAAAAGTGTAATTTCATTAGTAGGAAGTGTCAAATAGAAGTGTCTCCATTCTCTTTACTCACATCCAGTGACTCAAAGATCCCATTATGGCCTCGGAAGACATGCATAGCTTGCTTCCTTTGGCAGGGCTCATGTCAATGATAGAAGGTGAGTATAGGACTTTACTTCAATATGTCTCAAGAAATATGCATGGACTACCTATATACCTCAATAGCCATAATAGGTCTATGGCAAGAATGAAGAATTCTACAGACTCAGAGATTCTGCCAAGACCGGACATAAAATATGAAGGAGGATCCTACTTGGATAAATTAGGACACATTTACGCAGTGACTAAACACCTAGAGAGAATGAACTAAAGAGGAGAAGTTAAGGAACTAGAAAATCCTGCTAGACTCGATAGTGGAGAAATTGTGAACATTCCTCAAGGAGAATCGGTAATCACTAATGTAGGGAGAGGATATCAAATCCCTTAGGATGATGACTTGAGGGACGTGTATATGGTAAGTGGACTAGAAAAAGTACTACAAGCCACTTCACCTATACAAGGAGGAAGGCATCAACCCCTCCATCATTTATGAACTACATGATCCAGAAGACTCATCTAGAGTTACTTACCTAGACTAGAATAAAAGGCCTGTTGATGACTGTGAAAAGTCTAGATTGAGATATTTAGGGTTGTCACTATTCCCTCCCAAAGACAAGTCAACCACTTCTCAAAACCCTCCCAAGACACAGTAGAGTACTAAAAACCCAGACTTAGGGCAAACCAATCAACAAAGTGTACCAGTCAGGCCACAAGTGCACTTCTCTATACCAGGAACTAATCCCAACCATCAAGAAAACCCAAGAAGTGGAAATGCGAATAGACCACCCTTCCCAATGAGACCACCATGAGGAGGAGGACCAAGAATACAACCAGTACGTCCTGCTATCCGTATAGTCCTTTGATCACTAGAGCCAGGTAGACGATTAAGGCCTATTTAAGTAGCCGAATGTACGAGAAATCATTATGATGGTTCTAGAGAGCCATATGATCACATAGCCAAATTTATGAAAGAGTTGTGTGAAGAATGGGTGGATGACTTCTTTGTCCAATACAAATCTTTTGGCTTCACCCTTATTGGAACAACACTGACTTGGTTCCAATCTTTGGATCCTAACCATTTTGTAAATATTGAGCAATTCTTTTAGGAATTCATTGGTTAGTTCACCAAGAGGGGTATCAAGCATAACTCCTCTTCTTTAATCCATAGCTTCAAACAGACTCTGAATGAGTCCATAAAAGATGCAACTCGACGATTCAATCAATATGCAGATAGATGTCCCATTACATAGAGACCCTCCCAATAGAAGATGATATCTTTGTTCTTAGACGGCTTGAACAATAGGTTGTTAAGAACCTTGGTTTATGTGAAACAATTTTAGACATTAAGTGACTACCTATGGGAATGAATATACCTAGAAGACAACCTAGCACATGACCAAATCCCTCAAAATCCCAAAAAATCCCATAAATTCCGAAGATAGGACTAGTAATGCAACCTCCCACACCATGAATGTTGAAGAACTTGCAAAATTAGTGGCTAAGAAACTGGGTTTTGAGGGATAGAAAAACTACCAAAATCCTCCCTCGAGGGTACCCATGTTATGAAGATGCATGCATTGTAGGGGACCATCCATCTCTTACTTGTGTAAGAGGAGGACTAGTTCCCCCACACCTATCAATACAATAGGCAATAGGCTCGATGACCCAATTTATATTGTCATATTGAACAAAAATACACTAATCATGCCACTAAAACAATAGACAACCTAGACCCTTTGTATCACCATAGTACAAACCATATGGATACCACCCTATAGATAAAAGTAGAGAGGTCCTTATATATGGTCCATACCAAGGACCACCCATGGCACTAAGACCTTATGAATACAAAGGATACAATCAACCTCAACTAGTACTAGGGCAACAACCCCCACATCCTCAAAATGTAGTGCCCATAAAGTATGCCCAAAGAGAAGAAAATATGGAGAGAGCTATCCTGCCAGCCAGCCCACTGACAAATGCAAATAACTTTAAACATGAGTTTGATCAAATCCAAGGAGATTACTACTTTTATGACACTAGTCTTGTGGAATATGAACAAACCTATGAGCATCATTATTATGGATATGAGGGCTCCGACAACTCATATGGACTTGAATATGCTAGCCTTATGTACACAGCTCCAAGGGCCCAAGTTCCAAAAAGAACTATAGAAAGACCCCTTGCTCCGAGAGGACCATGTTATAGATATGGAGGAGACCATTTCATTAGGGAGTGTCACTTCCATAGCACCCACTACCCCCATGTGCATGGGAAGGATACTGTAATGATTGTGACAAAGAACATTTGTTTAGAGATTGCCCTAAGAACCCTAATAAAGTCTCAAGCACTACACAAATCAATGTATTTGAGGTGATAGAATCCTCCGAAGGCGACAAAGAATACATTGTTCCTCTAAAAGCCATTACTAGAGCAAAAAAAAAGAAAACCTTGGAAAAAAGAGATGTAACAAATATGCCCATAGTAGAGGAAGAGCTAGGGTCTTCACTTCAAATCGTAGAAGACTGTGATGCCTTTCCACCCTGCATATTGAACCTGTGAAGTACTTTTGGATATGTACTCACTTTCAGATAAGTATATGCATCTTTTACTCCTATCATGAGTAATGCACATGCCAAGAATATGTTTGGCATCCCCCAAATCTTTCATATCAAATGTCTAACTCAACTTCTTTTTGAGAATTGACAAGTCATAAGAGGACTTCCCATAAATAATATATCATTGACATAAAGTATTAAGCATATCAAGTTGCCATCTGAGCATCTCTTTGTCTAGCGACAATGATCCTCATTGCTTTGAGAATAGTCTTGAGACTTCATAAAAGCATCAAACTTTTGGTACCATTGTCTAGGGGACTATTTAAGTCCATACAAGCTCTTCTTGAGCTTACAAACTACACTTTCCTTTCCAGGAACTACATAACCCTCTGGTTGTTCCATATAGATATCATCTGTAAGATCTCCATGCAAGAAAGCAATTTTCACATCCATTTGGACTAGCTCTAAGTACTCCATTGCAACGAATCCAAGCAACATGTGCAAGGTAGTCATCTTGACCACTAGAGAGAAGATTTCCTCGAAATCAACACCATGTTGTTGCTTAAAACCCTTTGCGGCAAGTCATGCATTATGCTTTGAAGAAGCACCATATGATGTGAATTTCAACTTATATACCCATTTACATGGTAAATCTTTCCTACCCTTTGGCAAAGGTACTAAATCCCAAGTACAATTTTTGTGAATAGAATCCAATTCACTCTTCATGGCACGCTCCCACTTGAAATGATCCTCTGTTTGCATAGCCTCTTTGTAACAAGAAGGCTCACTGGCATTTGTTAGTATAATAATATATAAACTTGGAACATATCTTCCATGTGAAAACCTGTGAGACACATGCAGAGCAATTCAATGGTTGTTGAATAGGAACATGTGTAGACTCTTTTGATCAGAAAATTTCATGAATGTCTCTATGTGCAACATTTTTGTGCATGTTAACTGGAGGACTAGTATCCTCAAACACCACTATTGTCACTTCAACATCCTTAATTGGTTGTTTATGCATCTTAGACTCATTGAAAATGACATTGCTACTTCTGATCACTGATTGTGTTTCAGGATCCCATAAGCGATATCTGGATTGTCCTTCTCGACCATATCCAAGAAAAATGCATTTCTTTGACTTATGGTCCAACTTTTGTCTAAGATTCTTGGGTATATGAACATATGATTCACACCCAAAAACTGAAAGATCATCATAATATGGTGGCTTCCCTGTCCGTAACTCTTGTGTCACTTTTAGACCTTTGGCAGTACTAGGTGAAAGGTTAATCACATGAACTGCAATCAATATTGCTTGTGCCCAAAAGCTTTGCATGATGCAACATAAAAACTACTCTATCTTGAATAGTTATATTCATCCTTTCAGTTACACCATTCTATACTAGGGTATAAGGAGCTGTAAAATATCTACAAATCCCTCTAGACTGACAAAAAAGGCTGAATTCATGTGAGGTATCCTCTCCCCCATTATTTGAACGTAAAGCCTTAAACTTAGTTCCTTTTTCAGTCTCAATTGAAGCAAGCCATTTTCTGAAAGTAGGGAATACCTCATCCTTTGATTTGATAGGATATACCCAAACTTTTCTAATAGCATCATCTATGAAAGTGACAAAGTGAAGCGAACCACCTAAGGACCTAGTGGGCATAGGACCACACACATCTGTATGAATGAGATCTAAAGGCTGAATTGAAGAGTCAATGTGCATTCTATGCACATTTCTAGTTTGCTTTCCATATTAACAATGCTCACAAAATGAAAAATAAGAGAAAGATAACACAAGGAAGTAGCTAGAACGAGAAAGATTTTCCATTCCACTACGAGATATATGGCCCAAACAACCATGCCAAATACAACCAAATATAACGACTACATGGTTCCTCATGGAAGAAAACTAATCTCTAATAATAGAGTGGATCATATGACTGAACGAGGGGAGGCATGCATCAGACGAGGGGCTTTTGAGAAAAGGGAGTTGTGCATGCAGAGGAGAAGAGGTAGCACGAACTCTAAATTTAGAGTTAATTATTTATATGAAAAAAAGAACTCGATTTGACAAGGCGGGGAAGGACGCGCGCAGCTGATCTGATCGGAGGAGGCATCTAAGAGTGACGTGAGTTTTCTGATGTGCTGGATGCTGAGGAGGATTGAAGAAATGCTGAGCTCTGAAGAACGCACGAACAAATTCTGAATTATGGCACTATTGATAAGGAGAAGTGTAGAATATAATCAGATCTGGAAGCACCGAATTGTCTGGCTGAGCATATCAGAGAAGGAAAAGGTGCGCTTCATATTTCAAATGGAAGATTATTATTATTATGATTAGTTTTTTAACACGGTGAAGTTTTGACAGAGACGTAAGAATAGGTTACTCAAAATATTTAAAGGATAATAGATCGTGAATTTGATCTCGTTATATAAGGGAGACATCGCGAGAAATTGTTTCACATATTGAATAGCAATAAACATAGAACTTGGGAGAAATTCTTGGTGTTGCAAAATTTGATTGTTATTATGTCTAGAATCTACTAAAATCTCATGTCCTCATTCATGCGCTTTCGTTTCGTTTAGAAAGCTTTTCATGAATCGTTCATGTGCTTTTATTGTCTAACAAACTTCCATGATGTTTAGCAGATGATAGCAGCTACTCACACAAGAAATGTTGATATATTTAGGTAGTGATGTGTGTGAACACTCTAGGACCGCCGGGGCACTTTTTTCCCTCTTTAGGAGGTTTTTTCCCCTGACTTGTATATACGCCTATTGCCCTAATGGGCTACTTATCTTTTGTACATTCTTTAGTAGTACATTCAGTATTGTGTGTTGTGCTCCAAGCTTCTTCTCCTTCCTTGTGTTGTTCGTGTGCTTCCGTAGATGTCTATCTCCAACAATTGGTATCAGAGTAGGTTGTCGCTTCATCTAGGGCGCCATCGACACTCCGTTTGGAGTCTCAAAATCACACAAATTTTAGTGGGCATATCAACATGTTTTCGAGATCAAAACTGCTTCGTTCTGTGGTGTCAAAATCGTGATCTGAGCTCGTTTCGGCCTCCAAATGCACTATCACAGCACTTGTGCAGGCTATTTTATCTTTTTGTGCCAAAGGTATATACCAGTTTCTATTTGCTAGTATAAACGTCTCAAATTCTGTTACAGGTTTAGCAGAACTTGTCAGGGAATTCTGTTCAACTTTTTGAGATATAGTCAATTTTCTGCATCAAGGTATTTTAGTCACCAGCCATGGCTGAAAGCAGTGATGTATCTCGTATGTTGGATGTTGAGGATAAGTTGGATGGTACCAACTACCCGTTGTGGACTTATATGATGCAACCTGTATTGGTTGCAAAAGGACTGTGAAACATTGTATAGGGTGTTGAAAAACGTCCTATCACACCTGTAATTGTTACAACAGCAGGTACTAAAGTTGATGCAGAAGGTATCAAAGATGATGATATTCCGCATATTCCTGTTTGTGCTGTGGTTTCTGCTGCACCTACTACAGAGCAGATTCATTGGGATGATAGAGATGCCTAGGCACATGCATTGATAGCTTTGTCTGTCAAACGTGCCATTGTTCCTCACATTCGCTCTTGCGGGATAGCGAAGGATGCGTGGGATACACTTACCACATTGTACCAGGCTAGGAATGAGGCTCATGTTGCTTACCTCCAAAAACAGTTCGAGAGTAAGCATATGAATGAAGGTGATTCTATGGATAGTTTTCTAACAAAGATCAAAGACTTGAAGGAACAATTGATTTTTGCTGATGAGGTTATACTAGATAGTTCATTTGTGCAGACCGTTCTGAATGGTCTTCCTGATTCATATTAGAGTTTTGCTTCTACTCTTCGGTTAATGATGAAAGGCAATCCAAATGCCTTGTCATTTGAGGAGTTAGTCTCTATTCTATTACAGGAAGATCCGTCTAGGCAGAACAGATCCATTATGTGTGTTGCAGATCAAACTTTCCTGGCTAGTGTCAGAAGGGCAAAGGAAAATGGAGCTCTTCAACTAGTAAGCAGAAAACTGCAAATGCTGCACATTCGAAGAAGGAAGATAAAGATGAGAAGAAATCAGAAAAGCAAAATCTGTTTTGCAAGTACTATAAAGGGAATGATCATATCATAAAGAACTGTCCAAAACTGGCTGCTAAAGAGGCAAAGAAGAAACAGGCTGGAATGGTTGTTGCAGAGGCTGCTACACCAAAAACAGAGCATGCTAATCTTGTGCGGGAAGAAGAATGGGCGTTTACTACTGTCTGCAGTTTTGACCCATCTTCTCATGAGCAGTGCATGTCTGCAGTAGACTGAGATGTTTGGTATTTTGACAGTGGGACGACCAAACATGTTACCTCACAGCGCAGTTTCTTCTCTTCTCTCAAGCTTGCCCCTACAGGGAATACTGTTACATGTGCCAACAACTCCTCTTATCCTATTATGGGAGTTGGTAAGATCATTTTTACTAATGCTGATGGTAGTTCTTTCACTTTGTCAGATGCTTTATTTGTGCCAGGGATCAAGAAGAACCTGTTATCAGTTTCTGCATTAGCCAAGATTAGCTTGGTTGTGAAATTTGTTGATGACATGTGTACAGTTCATGATATGTCAAATGGCGATGTGATTATTGCTTCTGGCATTTCATGTTGTGGCATGTATAAGCTCATAGACTATGAAAGATCTTTGAATGATTCGACATGTGCAGTACATGATTCTCAGGCTTTGTCAAATGCAAAGCTTTGGCATGCACGGTTTGGTTATTTGAATTTTGCTAGTTTGCTATGCCTCCAGAAATCTGAAATGGTATCCTCTTTGCCCAAACTTGAGGCAGCTGGAAAACATGTTTGTGAAGGCTGTATTTTGGGCAAAATGCAGCATCCCTCATTTCCAAAAGATGGTTTAGTTTGGTCTACTTAGAAATTGCAGCTTGTACATAGTGATGTCTGTGGTCCTATGTAGACACCTTCTTTTGGAAATTATCTTTACTTTGTGACTTTCATTGATGATTTTTCTAGACATGCATGGGTATATCCATTAAAGGCAAAGTCAGAAGTTTTTATGTGCTTCAAACAATTTTTGGTTTTGGCTAAAAATCTGTCAGCATGTAAAATGGGCACCCTTCGTTCAAATCGAGGGGGAGAATATATGTTGTCTAATTTTAATGCATTTCTGGATGAACGTGGGATAAAACACCAGTGTCCAGTGCTGTATACACCTCAATACAATGGAGTTGCTGAACGAAAGAACAAGTCACTCATGGAGATGGCGAGGTGTATGGTCAAGAGTCAGGCTTTACCACATAGTTTCTGGCTTGAGGCTGTCATGTGTGCAACATATATACTTAACAGGTGTCCCACTAAGGCACTGCAGTCTATCACTCCATATGAGGCTTGTCATGATTGCAAGCCATCTATTGCACATCTGCATGTTTTTGGTCGTTTGGCATATGCATTAGTGCCTAAACAACATCGCAAAAAATCGGATGATAAAGCAATAAAATGTATTTTTGTTGGGTATAGTTCTGAAAGTAAAGGCTATTGTCTGTATCATCCACAAACTAAACGCATTCTGGTTAGTCGTGATGTTGTTTTTGTGGAAGATGCTATTCAACCATTGCTTTCATGTACTAAGGAGACATCTATTAGCTCCAAAGACATGTATGATACTTTGCTGCCTCTTTTTACAGGTGGATAGTCTAGTGCTGGTCCCAATGAGGCAACTTCTCAACCTTTGTAGGTTTCATGTGATGATGCAGATCATTCCATTTCTAATGCAGATTTACATGATGTACTAGTTGATGAGAGAGCTGATATTCAACAGGCAAAAACTATGCCAAAATGGCTGGTGCAGACTTTGCATGATAGCAAATTAGATTCACCTCTGTCATATCATACTTGTTCAGGCTCTCATAGTGCCTCTTTATGCTATGGTTGCATCTAGTCTCTGTGATGAGAACGAGCTTGTTTCGTTTGATGAAGCACAAAATTTTGAAAATTGGATGGCTACTATGCAATCTGAATATGATGCTATAATGAAGAATGGTACTTGGTCTTTATGTGACTTGCCTCCTGGCAAGAAGGCAATTGGGACTAAGTGCGTATACAAGCTAAAGCGTAAGACTGATGGTACAGTTGACAGGTATAAGGCTAGACTTGTTGCAAAGGGTTATGTGCAGGGAAGAGGCATTGATTTTGATGAGACCTTTGCACCTACTTGCCGAATGACTATTGTTCATAGCATCTGTGCACTTGCAGCCCATCATGGTTGGAATGTACATCAGTTGGACATTAAAAATGCATTAGTGAATGGTGACTTGCATGAAGAAGTGTATGTTTTTCAGCCCCGTGGCTTTGTGCAGAAAGGGCATGAAAACTAGGTGTGCAGGTTAAAGAAGGCATTATATGGTTTAAAACAAGCACCATGTGCTTGGTATGAGAAGATACATGCCTATCTGATTGAACATGGTTTTGAGAACAGTCCAATTGAAACCACCTTATATGTTAAGTGTGCTAATGATGTACTTCTGATCATTGTTGTCTATGTTGATGACATGCTCCTCATTGGTCCTATTGAGAAGCATATTGCTGATTTTAAGGTTGATTTGCATGCCTCATTTGAGATGTCTGATTTGAGGCATTTGCATCACTATTTGGGCATTCAGTTTATGCAAGTTGATGGTGGAATGTCTTTGTGTCGAACGAAATATATTGACACATTATTGCAACGTTTTGGCCTTGAAGACACTCCTATGGAGACAGGTTTACAATTGAGTCTTCATGATGCTGGAGATGCATTTGATGCTGTCCTCTATCAGCAGGCTATTGGATGTTTGATTTACTTATGCATTACTGGGCCAGATATTTAGTTTGCTGTCTCACAGATGAGCAGGTTTATGCATTGCCCAGGTGTCAAGCATTGGCAGGCAGTTAAGCGCATCTTTCGCTACTTAAGTGGCACTCGACTACTTGGGTTGTTTTATCCCAAGGGGGATCACTACTGCCAGATTTGCATGCTTTTTCTGATTGAGACTCGGCTGGTTGCTATGACACTCATGTGTCCACTAGTGGCTTTTGCTTCATGCTTGGTAGCTTATGTATATCTTGGTTGAGCAAGAAGCAGCCTACTGTGGCCACTTCTAGTTGTGAGGCTGAGTATAGGGCAACTTTCACAGTGACTGTTGAGTGTGTGCGGCTCAAATGGCTTATGGTTGACTTGGGTGTTGGTCAATCTTCTGCCACCACCATCTTCACTGATAGTCAGAGTGCATTGGCAGTTGCGAGGAACCCGATGTTCCATGCTCGCACTAAGCACATTGAGGTGCATTATCATTATGTCAGGGAGAGGTTCTCTGCTGGAGAGATGAACTTAGCATATGTGCCCATGCAGGAGAACATTGCAGACCTTTTCACAAAGGTTCTGCCTAGGGAGAAGTTTGAAGCTTTCCGCAAAGCTTTGGGCTTACTTCCTTTGTGGAGTGATTTCCACATAGCTTGACACTTCCTTATACATGAGTGCCAACTACTTGTTCACCGCATCACTCCCAGGGGGGATTTGTTGATATATTTAGGTAGTGATATGTGTGAACACTCTAGGACCACCGGGGCACTTTTTTCCCTCTTTAGGAGGGCTTTTTCCCTGAGCTTGTGTATACGCCTATTGCCCTAATGGGCTACTTATCTTTTGTACATTCTCTACTAATACATTCAATATTGTGTGTTGTGCTCGAAGCTTCTTGTCCTTCCTTGTGCTGTTCACATGCTTCCGTAGACGTCTATCTCCAACAGGAAAATGAAGGAATGGTTTGAGATTTCTCGCATGTTTTCTGGTTAACCAGAGTGATTTGCATCTGCATCTGTTTTTCAATACTCCTCCAATTTTGTGAGCAATCCTTCCATCCATGTTCAAGAATCCATTCGACTATCCCACACATGCTCTGATAGTCGCTCCAACTCCAATCATTTGCTTTGTGTTGTGCTAACTTCTCTGAAATCTTCGAACTCCATTGGAGGAGTCTTTCAGATGCCTAGATCTATTGTTTTCACTACTACAAGTACTCATGATGATGTTGAAACATCTTCTCCCCATTTGCTTCTACGGGCACTTCTCGCCATCAATTGACAGTCAATAGTCAAGCTTTGTCAACTCTTGCAACGACTTCAAGCCCTACCTTCATCACATAGGAAAGCTCATCTATACCACATAATGGTTTTCCTTTATTTTCAATTCTGCCAAGATGCAAGTTCCATAGCGTGAGCAACCATTTAGAGTCGGAGTTTTTGAGTAAAATTATTGAAAACACTGAAAGGATGCCTTATGTTTGTATTCTTTAAGACAACACCTTTCGTTTGGATACAATAGTTTTGTATTTGGTTTGTCTAAAAGTGTGAAAATTTTGATATCCATATATGTAAACATTTTAGTTCAAACTAAAGTGAATAGCGCTATGAACTGATCTTTTTCTTTCTTTGTCAAAAAACAATCATAGAATGAGGGAATAGTTCTTTCTTTGTTAGGAGTGGTCTGTAAATCGAACTCCACTATTTGCAGAATGTTAATGAAAAACAGTTCAAACACTAAGAGATTTTTGAGAAGATATTTGAGTGTCAAAATACATGTTTAATGAAACACTCATTTATATTAGCATACATGCGCAATTATTATAAGACGCTGTTTTGTTTGTTTGTTTGTTGAAGAAAATACTTGGACAAAACCGGATTCTAAAACAAAACCATGTAGAAAACAAAACCAGATTCTAAAACAAAGTGATGCATAAAACACAGGAAATCTTGATTAAAGATGATCTAACACACTTATAACGTATTTTTTTTAATTAAGATCGAATCTATGGTGTGCTATAGTGCTAAATTCCCTAATTCTTCAAAGGCCCAACTAATTCACTTATACTAAAACCTTCAAAGCCTCTCTTGCAACTGTTTCGTAGATAATCATGTCATGCTTTTGGTTATGATCAACTAGATAACAAAAGTATTCATATGTATGTACGGAATTCAATGCTCAAGCTTGTTCATATGACTAAGAATAAAACAAGGCGCACCTCTATCTGCATCAACGTATGGATTTATTTATACAAACAACTTAATCAACCATTCATAACCAGAAAGGAGCAATGGAGGTAGTCGAACATATCATACGCTGAGGATCTTATTCTATTGCATTCATAAAAAATGTAGCTATTTTCTCTTGAATGTTTAACAGATATGCATTTTTATACTATCTGCAGAGTTTTTATCATCATTTCGTTTTACCACAGGTATGACTACAAATGATGCGCACGACTTTCATCCTCTACCTTTGATCAAAATTAACATCATGCTATTTCCACAAATTTGTTGAATGCAAATCATTAGTATGAAAAATGAAACCGAACAAATATTAAGGTATAGATTCGCACTGCTTTGTTTTCAGATTCAGAAGTTCGATCTGTCAAAATCCATGTTCACCACATTGATTAGTTAATACTCGATTTTATGTGCTGTTTAATTTTCTCAACTCATAAAAGGGTTTTGATTCACATGCTATTCGAAGTGGTCACCACACTAATCGCGAGTATGAAAGTGATTCCTTCCTTACATCTTAAACGAGTTCAGAAATTTTCAAAGTTTATTATGACGCTTGGAAGAATACCTCACGAGATTCAAAGATTTCTTTGCCCTTTTCAATAAGCGAAATCAAAACACAGATTCCATTTAAACTTCGGGAATGGAAACATTCTCTGCAACACTTACAATAAATCAACGTAATGCTAAACAGATGTATGTGCTTAAACCACCAGAGATGCCTATGGAAGGCTTCACATCAGATATTGAGAGTATTAAGACTGAAGTCACTAGCATTGTATGCCGTTTGTCGGATAAGGATTTTCGTTGATGAAAACAGTATTATAGAGTCAATTGAATCCATCTGATAAATACTCATAACTATGATTACGTATGCTTGGGTTTAAACATGCATGGAAGCTCAGATATAAACAGACATCTACCTGCACAAAGAGATTTTGTCAATAGAGCCTAAGCTCAGATACTTCCTGCATAATAATACGCATATGATGATTTCATTTTGTGTCTAATGTATGGAGGAGTCAGCGAACAATTACACTAAGTGCAATGAATCAATTTATGCATATCATTTCTATTATAAACTTAATGCAATGCTATTCTTATTCGATGTTCATCTGTATAAATTGCTCACAAAGCATTTGAAGCAGTAAGCGATGGATAGAACAGAACGGCGCATCCTATACTATTGTAATGACATAGTTCAAACAGTATCAACGTTTGTCAGAGAATACCATGGACGGGTCCACAATTAGAAGCATCGCATTGCCTAGATGTCACCAGAGTCACTCGTTGATCACAGAAATCACAACATAGAAATGACAGAGTTCATGCATCCATATCTGATTTGTGGCAAATCAATTTTCCCACTGCAAATCCTACCATAGCACCTTTTTACTGCTAGCCTTCAACACAAAACATGTTTCCTAGCTAGACGACGACTGTGTATTGTCGGTCCCTCCTTCAATGCATAGTGTGTCGAAGAAAATTGCAGGCCACTTTTCTCAGCAACGTTCTGAAACTTGTCCTCGAACATGTATGCATCATCATTTACTTCAGGTCACAGGAGTGATTGTGACGAGTGTGAATTCCCGTTAAGCCTCCAAAAGAGCAGACCTCTCAGTAATGCGCAACTCCCTCTTCTTGAAGGTGTTAGCTCCTCTTTTCCATCTTCTCTCGATGCCTAAGATCAGTGCAACGGTCCCAGTTTCTCCGTTTTGTATCCACTTATAGAGATATTCTTTCTTTTTTTTCCTTCTACATTGCTATCCCATCCGAAGCCTTTTCTTTCTTTCCTTTTTCATTCTCCCTTCACATTTCCCTCAAAAGCTCCACGTAGCCCTCCTTCTGTATTCATAATTATATGTATATTATAGTAAAATATGTATGTGCAACTAATGCGTATGCTTACGTGCACATAGGTACTTGCATATTTATTATATACAAACATGTGTATACACTTACATATGCATGCAAAGACACTGATGCATAAAGAACGCTTTTGCTCACAAATAAATTTGCTTATATTTTGAACAACGAAATTGGAGGATTCTATGATGTCAAACATAATCTCCATACTTTGGCTCTTAAAGAAGTAAATGTTGAATTTCTACCTCCAAATGGAGTCCTTATTATGCACAATATGAACATGTACACATACACATATAACTGCATAAGATGTTATATCCTATCATTTTTTTTTAATGAGGGGTGAAAGGATAGAGATCACCATGGTTTTAGTCAACTTGTCGTCTTTTCATTTAAATTGATTTGATTTCTTAAAATGGTTCTCGAGCTTGAGTGTCAATTATCGACCATAACGTCTAGTGAAGCACATGAACAACACAAGGAAGAAGAAGAAGCTTGGAGCATAACACACAATACTGAATGTATTACTAGAGTGTACAAAGATAAGTAGCCGGTTAGGGCAATAGGCATATATAGAAGCCGAGGGGAAAAACCTCCTAAAGAGGGAAAAAAGTGCCCCGGCGGTCCTAGAGTGTTCACACACATCACTACCTAGATATATCAACAAATCCCCCTGGGAGTGATGTGGTGAACAAGGAGCTCACACTCATGTATAAGGAAGTGCCAAGCTATTTGGAATCAATCCACACAAGGAAGGAAGCCCAAAGATTTGAGAAAAGATTCAAACTTCTCCCTAGGTAGAGCCTTCATAAAAAGGTTTGCAACGTTCTCCTCCATGGGCACATATGCCAAGCTGATCTCCCTAGCAGAGAAGCTCTCCTTGAAATAATGATAATGCACCTCAATGTGCTTAGTGAGAGCATGGAACATAGGGCTCCTCACAACTGCCCATGTGCTTTGACTATCAATGAAGATGGTGGTGTTAGAAGATTGACCAACACCCAAATCAGCCATTAAGGCATCTGAGCCACACACACTCAACAGTCGCTGTGAAAGCTACCCTATACTCAACTCACAACTGGAAGTGGCCACAATACGCTGCTTCTTATTCAACCGAGATATACATGAGCTACTAAGCATGAACCAAAAGCCACTTATGGACACACAAGTGTCATAGCAACCAACCCAATCACTTAAAAAAAAAACATGCAAATATGGCGGTAGTGATCCCCCCTTGGGATAAAACAATCCAAGTAGCCAAGTACCACTCAAGTAGCAAAAGATGTGCTTAACCGCCTACCAATGCTTGACACCTGGGCAATGCATAAACCTGCTCATCTATGAGACAACAAACTGAATATCTGGCCGAGTAATGCATAAGTAAATCAAGCATCCAACAACCTGATAATAGAGAACAACATCAAATGCATCTCCAATATCACGAAGACTTAATCATAAACCTATCTCCATAGGAGTGGCAATAGGTTTACAATCTTCAAGGTCGAAATGCTACAATAATGTGTCAATATATTTCGTTTGACACAAAGACATTCCACCATCAACTTGCATAAACTGAATGCCCAAATAGTGATGCAAATGCCCCAAATCAAACATCTCAAATGAGGCATGCAAATCAACCTTAAAATCAGAAATATGCATGTCATGAGGACCAATGAGCAGCATATCATCAACATACACCACAATGATCAGAAGCACATCATTAGCATGCTTAACATATAAGGTGCTTTCAATTGGACTATTCTCAAAACCATGTGCAATGAGGGCATGTATCTTTTCATACCAAGCACGTGGTGCTTGCTTTAAATCATATAATACCTTCTTTAACCTACACACCTAGTTTTCATGCCCTTTCTGCACAAAGCCACATGGCTGGAAAACATACACTTTTTCATGCAAGACACCATTTAGAAATGTTGTTGTAATGTCCAACTAATGTACATTTCAACCATGATGAGCTGCAAGTGCACAAATGCTACGAACAATAGTCATTCGACAAGTAGAAGCAAAGGTTTCATCAAAATCAATGCCTCTTTCCTACATATAACCCTTTGCAAAAAGGCTAGCCTTACACCTATCAACTGTTCCATCAAGTTTATGCTTCAGCTTGTATACCAACTTAGTGCCAATTTCTTCTTGCCAGGAGGCAAGTCACATAAAGACCAGGTACCATTTTTCATGATAGCATCATATTCAGATTGCATTGCAGCCATCCAATGTTCAAAATTTTGTGCTTCATCAAATGAAACAGGTTCAATCTCATCACAGAGACTAGAGGCATCCATAGCATAGTAATCTGATGCAAAAGAGGCACCATGAGAACTTGACCGAGTATGATATGCATCATGTAAATCGGCATCCAAAATGGAATGATATGCATCATCATATAAAACCTGCAAAGGTTGAGAAGTTGCCTCATTAGGACTAGCACTAGATTATCCACATGTAAAAAGAGGGAGCAAAGTATCATGCATGTCTTTGGAGTTAACAGATGTCTCCTTAGTACATGAAAGCAATGGTTGAATAACATCTTCCACAAAAACAAGATCTAACCAGAATGCATTTAGTCTGTGGATGATACAGACGATAGCCTTTACTTTCATAACTTTACCCAACAGAAATACATTTTACTACTTTATCATCAATTTTTTTGCGATGTTGTTCAGGCACTAATGCATATGCCAGACAGCCAAAAACAAGCAGATGAGCAACATATGGCTTACGACCATGCCAAGCCTCATATGGAGTGATAGACTACAGTGCTTAGTGGGACACTTGTTAAGTACATATGCTGCACACATAACAACCTCAAGCCAGAAACTATGTGGTAAAGCTTGACTCTTGACCATACACATCGCCATCTACATGAGTGACTTGTTTCCATTCAGGAACTCCATTCTGTGGAGGTGTATATGGCACTGTACACTAGTGTTTTATCCCACATTCAGCCATAAAGGCATTAAAGTCAGAAGACATATATCCCCCCCAATCAGAACGAAGGGTGCCTATTTTACATGCTGATAGATTTTCAACCAAAACCAAAAACTGTTTGAAGCACATAAACACTTCGGACTTTGCTTTCAATGGATATATCCATGCATGCTTGGAAAAATCATCAATGAAAGTCACTAAGTAAAGATAATTTCCAAAAGAGGGAGTCTATATAGGACCACAGACATCACTGTGAACAAGCTACAATTTGTGCATAGCTTAAATTGAACCATCTTTTGGAAATGAGGAATGCTTCCTTTGGCCAAAATAGAGCATTTACATACATGTTTATTGAGTGCCCCAAGTTTGGGCAAAGAGGATACAATTCTAGATTTCTTCAGGCATAACAAACTAGTAAAATTCAGATGACCAAAGAATGCATGCCAAATCTTTGCATCTGACATAGCCTGAGAATCATGTATTGCACATGCTAAATCATTCACATATTTTTCATAATCTATGAGCTTATACGACTCATGAGATAAAATGCCAGATCCAATAATCACATCGCCGTTTGACAGATCATGAACTATACATCTATCATCCACAGATTTCACAACCAAGCCAATCTTGGCTAAAGCCTAAACTGATAACATATTCTTCTTGATCCCTGGCACAAATAAAGCATCTGAAAAAGTGAAAGAACTACCATCAACAGTAGTCAAAATGATCTTACCAACTCCCATGATAGGATAAGAGGAGTTGTTGGCGCATGTGACAGTATTCCCTATAGGGGTAGGCTCCAGTGAAAAGAAACTGTGCTACAAGGTAATATGTTTGATCGCCCCACTATGAAAGTACCAAACATCTGAGTCAATTGTAGACATGCACTGCTCATGAGAAGATGGGTCAAAACTGCAAACAATAGTAAGCACCCATTCTTCATCGTGCACAAGATTAGCAGACTCTGTTTTTAGTGTAGAGGCCTCTACAATAACCATTCCAGCCTCTTTTTTCTGTCTTTTTGGCAGCCAATTTTAGATAGTTCTTAATGACATGATCATTTGCTTTAAAATATTTGCAAAACAATTTCCACTTTTCTGATTTCTTCTCATCTTTGTCTTCTTTCTTCGATTGTGCAAAATTAGTAGATTTTTGCTTACTAGTTGAAGAGCTCCATTTTCCTATGCCCTTCTGACTAGCCAAGAAAGCTTGATCTGCAACACACATAATAGACCTATTCTGCCTAGACTGATCTTCCTGCAATAGAACATTTGGATTGTCTTTCATCATCAACTAAAGAGTAGAAGCAAAACTCTGATATGAGTCAGGAAAACCATTCAGAACAATCTGTACATGTGAACTATCAGGAAGGAATTCATCAGCACAAATCAATTGTTCCTTCAAATCCTTGATCTTTGTCAGAAAACTATCCATTGAATCACCTTCATTAATGTGCTCACTCTCCAACTGTTTTTGGAGGTAAGCAACACAAGCCTCATTCCTAGCCTGGTACAATGTGGTAAGTGTATCCCAAGCATCCTTAGCTATTCTGCAAGAGCGAGTGTGAGGAATAATGGCACGTTTGACAGACAATGCTATCAATGCATGTGCCTAGGCATCTCTGCCATCCCAACGAATTTGCTCTGCAATGGGTGTAGCAGAAATCGCAACACGAACAGGAGTCTGCAAAATATCACCATCTTCAACTCCTTTTGCATCAGCTTCAGTACCTGTAGTTGTAACAGTTTTAGGTGTGATAGGATGTTTTTCAACACCCTACACAATGTTCCAAAGTCCTTTTGCAACCAATACATGTCGCATCATATAAGCCCATAATGGATAGTTGGTACCATCCAACTTATCCTCAATAGCCAACATATAGAATACATCGCTGCTTTCAGCCATGGTTGGTGACTAAAATACTTTGATGCAAGTTGAACAGAGTTGCCAAGACAAATTTTGCTAAACCTATAATAGAATTCAAGATGCTTATACTGGTGAACCAGAATTGATATATATCTTTGGCACAAAAAGACAAAATAGCCTGCATAAGCACTAGGATAGTGTGTTCGGAGGTCGAAATAAGCTCATATTGTGATTTCAACACCAAAGAGTGAAGTGGTTTTGATCTCTGAAACACCCTGCATATGCTCACCAAAATTCGTGTGATTTTGAGACTGTAACCGGAGAGGTGTCGACGATGCCCTAGATGAAGTGATGATGTGCTCTGATACCAATTGGTGGAGTTAGACGTCTACGGAAGCACATGAACAACACAACAAAGAAGAAGAAGCTTGGAGCACAACACACAATATTGAATGTATTACCACTAGAATGTACAAAGATAAGTAGCCTGTTAGGGCAATAGGCATATATACAAGACGGGGGAGAAAAACCTCCTAAAGAGGGAAAAAAGTTCCTCGACAGTCCTAGAGTGTTCACACACATCACTACCTAAATATATCAACATTCTCCACTGAGTTGTGGATGGTCCCTTATAGCAACAGCTTATGAGCCTTGAGGAGAAGCCAAATAATCAAAACTTTTTCGCCTCATGATGACATATGAAACACATTGGTGCTTCAAGTCAATGAATTTTGTAATTTCTCAAACATTTCTCACCTTAATACTTATTTCATTCACCTACAAGATCAAATCAAATGTGATATGAAAACCGCCTACGAAGAATGTGACAATGCACAGCAAGAAATTTCCTTGTTATAGAAGTGCCTTGAAGAGATGGATGCAGAACTCACCTAGAGGAAAGAGACCACCTAAAATTTGGTCAACCAGTATCACAATGAGATTAAGTAGGCATAATAATTTAAAGATTTCTTTGAGGAAGCAATCCACAAAAGGAACTAAGCATTTAAGCAAGCCGACAACCTTAAAGAGGAAAACGATTCGCACTTGCAAAAAATTATAGAATTATTCTCAAAAAATATGGTTCACCAAACAATTCTTAATGAAGCCCAATATTGACTACAAGAGTTGCAATAGGAGAAAACAAGTTACATCAATTTCGGACTGTTGGGAAAGATGGATGGACACTCCAGAAAATGAGTAGGTACTGCAAATCCCTTCTTTGTACCAGCCTTCTTTCACTTCAGAGTTGAGTTGTAGGCCCTCTTAAATTTCCAATGACACTAAATAAGTGCCTATGTACTTTGGAAATGATGCAAGTAATGTTTAATTCAAAACACACTACTTCTGTGGCTGGCCAAATGGCAAGCATAGGAGAAGAAATTGAAGAGGAGAAAATTGTTAGACAAGTGATCAAAGGCATTAAAGCAGATGACAAATGGGAAAGCTTCACAACTGCTATGGACTTGTACATGGACATGCAGATTCCAAATCTTACCACACTCATGGCGCAACTCTTTACCCATGCAACCAAGCTCAACAAGAATGGAGATTCATCATGAGGTAATAGCTCTTCTGCCCTATATACAGATAAAGGCAAGTCTAAAGAGAAAGGAAAAAGTAAGAAGATTGAGGACGAAGGCACAACCTCTCAAGACAACTATGCAGGGAGAGGTAGAAACTCAAGAGGTAAGGGCAGAGGAGGTAAGCAAGGTAGGGGGAGACCTTTCAACTCTTCCCCATGTAATATTTGTGGTCTGTCAAATCACACTACATATGAGTGTTATAAGAATTTCAAGAATCAGAGAGGTAGAGGTTTCCAAAGAGGTGGCTGCACACAATCAAGAGGAAGATTCAACCATCATCAAGGTTACAATAACAACTACCAAGAAGGCTACAAATCAAGGAAGGACTACAACAATTATACAAAGGACTTCAACAATTATACAATTAAGAAGACTCCCTTCTGGTTATGAATATGACTTCAAAGCAAGGTATGAATGATGATCATCTCTTCTACATTGACTTAGGATGTTCAAATCATGTGGCAGGCAATGTAGCTCTTCTCTCTGACCTTGAGGAACCTAAATGAAAATATCAGGTACAAACACGTGATGACACCAAGCACTCAGTGATCAAGGTAGGAAATGTTAAAACCTCTGATGGGAATAGAAACTTGTTGAGCCGGTTCTATATGTTCCTACAATTACACAAAATTTGATGAGTGTTGGATAGATTGTGGAAAAGGGTTTGCAGGTCAGGTTCAACAAATATGGAGCATTTTTGGAGGATCCCAACATGGATTCAAGAGAATAGCCAAAGGAGAAAAGACATGTAGATTATTTACTTTTGAAGTTGAAGATACAAGGAATATTGCACTCTATAGCCACAAAGATCAAACATTGTCAGAGCTTGAAATTTGGCATAAGAGATTAGGAAACATTGGTGAGAAAACCTTAAAGCAAATTTGTAGAGATCAATGTGTGCTTGGGATACCCAATTTATCCAAGAAACACATGACCTATAAATGTGGTGCTTGTCAGTTTGGAAAATCTCACAGGTTACCCTTCTCAAAAAAAGGCTACATGCATGAGGACTACTTAGAGCTTGTCCATACAGATGTATGGGGACCAAGTAAGGATCCCTCAGTTTTTGGATCAAGGTATTATGTATCTTTCATTGATGATTTTAGTAGGTGTACTATCTTATATTTTATGAAGCACAAAGATGAAGGATTCACTTGCTTTAAGCTGTATCTTGCACTTGTGGAAAATCAAACAAGAAGAAGCCTAAAAAGATTAAGGTTAGATGGAGGAGGTGAGTACTTCTCAAATGAGTTTGATGCATTCTTGTAGGATAGAGGAATCAAAAGAGAAATTACAACAAGGTATACCCTTGATCAAAATGGGGTGGCAGAGAGGAGAAATAGATTAATTGTTGAAACAACTAGGTCAATGCTAAATGAGAAGCAATTACCTAATTATTTGTGGGCAGAGAGTGTATCTACTACTACTACTTATCTTGTTAATAGGTTACCATCAAAATCTCTTGATGGGATGACCCCATATGAAGCATGGCATGGAAGAAGGCCTTCACTTGATCATTGCAGGATCTTTGGATGTGTTGCTTATGTGCATATCCCTTCTCAAATCAGAGGTAAGATATACCCTAAGGAAGAAAAGTGCATCTTCATAGGGTATGACTTGAATCAGAAAGGATAGAGGTTTTACAATCCTTCCAAACAAGACTTTATGGTCAATAGAGATGTTGTCTTTGATGAGAATGATTCTTGGTTTGAAAGTGAATGCAGGAAAGTAAAGTTCCCTTACGACTTGGAAGAGGAATTTCCAAGCCTCACCAAGGACGAACCAAACCAGATTGAAGACATCAAATCAAATGATGAGAACATCATCAACCTAGAAGAATTCAAGGCATGGAAGTCCAAAGCCAAAGTCAAGATGAAGAAGTTGGAGGATATACCCAACCAAGAAATCAGAAGATCACAAAGGGAGAGCAAGAAGCCAATCAGATATGGGTATGATAATTCTTTAGTCACTAAGCATTCTATTTATCTTTCCAAAGACTTATCACTTGAAGAGCTATCATCATATGAAAAGGCCAAGACCAAGACAGAATGGAAGGAAGCTATGGATGAAGAAATTGAAGCACTCAAGGAGAATGATACTTGGGAGCTAGTGCCAAAGAAGTAGTCTATGAAAGTAATTGGTTCTAGATGGATCTACAAAATCCAGAGAAATTCTGATGGATCAATCAGTAGGTACAAAGCCAGAATTGTGGCCAAGGGTTTTGCACAAACCCAAGGAGTTGATCATGAAGAGACCTTCTCACTTGTGGCAAAAATGCCAACCATCAGGGTATTGGTAAGTGTGGCTGCATCAACGAATTTGAACATGTACCAATTTGATGTAAAGAAACAAATTCATGAAGTTTAATATAGCCACATTAGGTTTTACCCTAACTAGACTTTCGAATGTGTGTTTATACGCATTTAAGCATGGGGCATGGGTATAAAACTCTAGGATTACATATATTTATGAGTATTTATGTAAGAACGTTAGTGCTAGATGGATAAATATGAGGGTTCCAAAGGGTTCCAAAGTGTGTTTGTGTGTGTAGGTATGCATGTGTGTGAATATTAACATTAATATAATGTGTGAAAACCTTTGATTTAATAAATATATGTTTATAGTTAATCAAGTTATCTGATATGTTAGACATTTAATTATATTAAACCCATAGTGGAAACTTAAATTAAATGTATTAATGAATTATTAAAACTAAGAACAACTAAATTAAAATGATAAATTAAAAATGGATGAATAATGAGTGTGTGTGAGTAAGTATTTAAAGAATGGTTCATAAAAGATGTGTAATTAAACTAATTTAAAGTGTGGTATGAATGAATGATGCACTTAAAGTGGATAAAAGTAAAACTTAAATGTGAGGTATGTGTGAAAGTGGATTAAAGAATGGAGTAAGTGAGTTGTGTGGTTAAAGTTAAATAAAAGTGTGGTGAATAAGTGTGGGCAAAAGTGTGGATGAGGGAATAAAGCAAGATCTAAAAGAGTGGTAGGCTCATGTCTCTCTCTCTCTCTCTCTCTCTCTCTATATATATATATATATATATATATATATATATATATATATATATATATATATATATATATATATATATATATATATATATATATATATATATATATATGTGTGTGTGTGTGTGTGTATATATGTGTGTGTGTGTGTATGTTGTGCTAGTCCTTTCCTAATGTTTTTCATAGGTACTTTTCTTCTTGCTTCCTTCATCTTATTTTCCATCCACTATAGCTAGTGACAGAGAAATTGATTTTTGATCTTACATCCTCCCCTCCTCTCTGTGACTTATGGCATTGCATACACGGATACGATAGAGAGAGAGTGATTTTTAATCCTTCTCCTCCCTTCTTGATGTCAGCCTATACAGGCAGAGAGAGAGAGAGAGAGAGAGAGAGAGAGAGAGAGAGAGAGAGAGAGAGAGAGAGAGAGAGAGAGAGAGAGAGAGAGAGAGAGAGAGAGAGAGAGAGAGAGAGAATCCTCTCAACTTTTGTTAGGTGCTCTGCTCAAGAGGCAAGAGATGAGAGAGAGAGAGAGTAAAGAGAGATATATGTGGCATCCGACTGACTCAAGTGTTGAAGAAATAATTAAATGGGTTTTTTTCCCCTCATGGCTTTGATTGCACAGTGCAAGAGAGAGAAGATTGCAAGATAGAGAGATAAGGAGCCATTAACTCCTCTGCCTCCTCTTGATTCTGGCAGCAATAGCTTCAAAAAGATGCCTATGAGAATGTGATAATGAAATGACCCCTGGCAGCTACTGCATGCTAGAAAGAGAGTGAGGGAGAGAGAAATTAAGCATGGACTTAAGCCTGGCTGCTACTTGTGCGTGGGTAGGAGACATCGACAGGCAGAGAGGGAAGGAGAGAGAGCGACATTCCATTGTAGTTATGAAGAGAGAGAGACAGAGATAGGTCTTGGCGACAATTGGATGAGTGTGTTAAATGTAAAAATGGGTTATGTGTTAAACTGATACCGATTAAGCATTACTTTACGTTCTATTCAAATGCTTCTCTTTCACTTGGTTCCAAATCTTTAACCGCGATCGTTCTCTTAGCCACGTGGGTTCTTGGGAGTGGTAGGGGTCTGTTAGACAGAGGCCCTGTACTATTTTCCCAACTTTTCACACACTCATAAATACTCCATCACGTCTTAGCTCAGTGGTTGATTCTGACTACTGACAACTATGCGGAAACTTATGACTTCTGGACTGAATCTGCTATAGTAATAGAGCAGAGGTCCTGTTCCAACTTATAACTAGTAGAATACTCAACTTCATTAATTGGATACTACTCAATATGCTGCTTCCGTGTGACAGATAGGTATACCGAACAATAATACAACAGACAGCTATAATCGAGGTTACGCAAACTTATCGTATACCGACTCAAGCAACAAGTTCCTACCACAATTGATTCATCACAAACTTACCAATGCTTCTGTTCACGTACAGACCTTTACCGATACAAGTTCTTCCTAAGATCGGAATCCTCAGTGAACGCAGATTATTGTATCGAATCTGGTCACTTAACCGAAAAAATACTAAAATGCAAATGATTCACTTCGACCTTACACAGTCTCTCGCAGGATGATAAACCACACTATTTCGTGACGGAAAAGATCCAGAACCGCATATAACTTATCACCAAACAGATTCACAACACAAGACTACCGAATAGAACTCGGCACGACAGGAAGAATAGCAGAATAGTTAGATGCGAATAGAACAGAACAGAAGTCAATATTCTCATCAACACCTCATACATGGTCTCAAACAAGATGCTCGCAATTTCCCAAATAGAATCAATAGAACAGACAGACAGAACACATACACACACAATGCTATACTTGCGATTTCCAAACACCTCGGTTCGAGACGTAATCAACCCACTCACTACAATACCCAACAGAAGCAGAGGCTCTTCCCAAAACTGCCGGTCTTTATCGCTTTCCTTTGTGCGCTTTAAATAGAAGTCTGCTACAATGTTTCCGCGAATCCACTTTTTACGGCACCTGTCCGGGTTCATCCGTCCTGGTTCGGCGGCCCTTTAACACTGGCACGCACGGTGGACTCGAACCCGCAGGTGCATTACTGTCTGCAACATCCTTTTGCACTGCCTGTTGGTCCATGCCAAGGTTTGACTCCCCAATCCTTTCTGACCGCACTTGTTCTAGTGGCGGAACAAGTATAGCCAGCCATCTCCTGCGAAAAAGTGTCCAGCTATTTTGAACATGACTATCCAATTGCTGTTTTAATAAATCTATGTCCACATTTGTCATTAATGTGGCATTTAGTTCAACGCCTTCATCTTTTAATATCTGCCTTTTGAACTCCTGCAACACTTGTATCCTTGACTGCAAAATTTCATTTTCGGCTTGCAGGTGAGCATTCAGGGTAGAAAAACTTGACATTTCGGTTTGAATTTGTGTTTGGATAGTTTGCTGCCACTGATTAAAGTCTTGGACACACTTTTTTGCTGTGATCAATTCTGCCATTAGATGCCGGTTGTTACTCTGTAACACCTGTATTAAAGCTTCTTTGTCATCCAATTCTTTTTGCATCTGTGTCATTACTGAATTGGACTTAGTCATCGTGGCCAATAATAACTCGTTTTTGTGCTGAATCGCTTGTTCTTGTTGCCGTAAATATTGAGAAACCTCTTGGAGTTGGTTTTGCATCCTTATGACAAAATCGGGTTGGGGGTCATCCGGTGCTTGCTCTGGACTGGCAATTGGCAAGTTGTCTGCCATTCGTCGTTTAATGGACAGCCGAAACGGCGTCCGTACTGTCTGATTCTGTGCGCTGTTACCTGTGTGAAAGAAAGATGCAGACGAGGTGGAGGGTTGAGCTGCTTCCTCAGGCTCTGTGTGGTGTTCAGAATTTATTTGATCATGTTCACCGGGGTAAAAAGGGGGGGACCAATGTAGCTGCTTATCCTTTACAGATTGGACAAAATTAAATATAGCAGCTAAATAGGCTTCTAGTCTGCTGTTGGTGTGGGATCTTCTCTTATCTCCGACAATGATTTGTGCGTAGAGGTGGTTATAGAGCCAATGTGTCCAGCTAACCGGACCTCCTTCTTCGGCATGTAATAGGGGGGAAAAATTTTCTTTCGACATTAAGTCGAATTTTACTAGTAAACAAAGCTTTTCTAAATACCATTTAAATTGTTCTCGTCGGTGATAGGTGGCGTTTTTCAACATGTAATACCGTCGGGGGCCTTCACAGTCGCCAAATTCCTTCTTCAGGTCCTCATTTGAACATTTAAGATATCGGGCACCATCATAGAGTGGTAGTTTAAATACGGCTGAGACGAGCTGGGGCAAAAATCGTACCTGATTGAGAATGAAGCCGCTGGTTTGTCGCATGCTATGTAATTGGTCCTCTGCATCGTCATTAGCAATCCACTGTTTCCACAGTAATTGGGCAAACTGGAGGAGCTCTATCTTTCGTAGCCTGTCTTCATTCTTTTGCGATTTGATGTCGAGCTCGATTTTAGATTCGGTGGAGAATTTATGCTGAGTCTTTTCTGATGCAGAAGTTACTGCGTCATCTGCTTCATCTTGTAGGGTAGTATCTGTTGTCGTTACCACATGGGTCTGTGTATGGGTGCGCTTTCTGAGTTGCCAACGGAGAATGTCAGATTCCGACATGCTTGGTTAAGGGTTGCTGAGAAGAATATGCTGGAAGTTGCTAACTGGGGCTGAATCTCGAAGAATACTAATGAAGAAAGCTATGCTCTGTATACGCATTTTATAAACACTGGTGCTTGAACGGCCATTTGCTATACTTATTGTATGTCAGTATGATATGACTCTTCCCTCTCTCGATAATATTTGTATCAGAGTAAAAATCATTATGCCGCGTGTTATACTGTAGATTGGTGCTAGACTGAACAAGATTTTTCATGTGCGAAAATGTCAGAAAACCAAAAGTTGATTATCATATTCATACATTATGAATTTGGATGGGCGAATATACTTATTCGTCGATGAGACCTTCGAGATACATACTCCTAGCCAATCTAAATGTTCGAGCTATCTTTTTCTTAAGAGTTTCTAATAGTTGTTTTAGCGTGTCGGGCTCTAAAACTTGCGCATCTATTCTAACAGCGCTAAGTGCGATTGCTTCGGTGAGCACGTTCTCGGCCTAGGTCTGCACAAAAGCTTCCTGTAGATAGAAATCGTTGGATAGTGCGGCGTCCTTGGAAGTCTTCATTTCGTCCAGTTTGGTCTTTAGCTCTGTAATATACTCCTTCTGGTTGCGCACTTGGTTGTCTAGTTGTTCAAACTGCTGAGTTTGGAAATCCAGAGTTTTCTTGAATGCATCTCGATCTTTGCGCATCCTGTCGATATCCTTTAAGTGTTGGCCTTCCCGTATTAGTTGTGTTTTGAGGATACTGTTAACTTCATTTGCGCATTCTTCGGCTCGCCGTAACTGTTCTTGGATTTGTTCGGTTTCTTTCTGTTGATCCTGATTCTTCTGGATGGACTCCTGTAATTGAGTCTTTGTCTCTGCGATCAATTCTTCGAGGGAGGCGTTGATATCTTCATTTTCGTGGAGGGTGGCCTTCAGGGCTCGGATTTCTTCATGCGCGGCGTGTAGGAGTCGATCTTTGGCTGCAAGTTGCTTAAGGGCTGCATCTCGTTGCTCTACTAGGGTCTGTTCTACCGAGAATTTGGCTTGGAGCTCTACTAACTGCGTCTGGAGCTGATGGTTCTCAGTCTTTGTGGCTTCGATTTCTTCCTGGAGGGGGGTGATGTCAGCTTCCAGGACGTCGACCTTGTATTGGTATTCGGCCTTCAGGTTGTCCGTGGTTTCCTTAAACTGTATGGGCAGCTGGTGTGATAACTGCATGAGGAACTGCCCCATGGAGGCTAGTTCCAAAAATACGGTGGGTGGTGGTGGTGGTTGACGAGGCTGAGAGGAGGTATCGGTGAGGAGATTTTGGGAGTTTGGCGGAGAGTAGTTAGGGGAGGAAGAGGAGGAGGGTGTAGGTTCAGAACCGGGTCGGCGGGATGGTTCCGGTGGGATGTCGAGGTTGATAGGTGGGGTAGGCAGAACAGAGTCAGTCGTAGTTACCTTTGCAACGGTCTGTTGTTCGACTTCTGTATGATTGATGGCCGCAATAAGTTCATCCAGTGCTTTTGTGGCGGTTTCCGGTTCATCCTGTTGATGCTCGGATTCCTTTTCGGTGGACAGTATCTCTGTATGTGCTTGGTTTTGCTGGTCTTGTTGCTCTGTCGAAGTGTCGTTGTGTATTGAAGTGGCGGTGTCGTGGTAAGTTTCTTCTTGCTTTTCTTCTTCGGCGTCGTGTTTCTTTCCGGCGGATCCTTGGACTTCACTTTCTGAAGAGCTGATCCTGATTCGCTTCGTGCGGAAGAGTTGATTGATCTCTTCGTCGTCTTCTTCAGTTTCCTCGAGTGGTTGTGCTGATTCTTCGTGCCTAAGTGCTGGGCCTGTGGGTGGGGGTTGTGCGGCGAGAATGGTTGGGAAGAGGAAGGAGATGATGTGGGGAAGGCGAGAGCGCGGAGAGGTGCCTTTCTGGAGTTGTTTTACTATAGCGACGGATTCCTTATGGATTCGTTGGAAGAAATAAGAGGCAAAGTTGATAGGTTCGCGGGTGGCTAACTCTAGGGCGGAATAGAAGGGGCGAGAGATACTGTAGGTTCGTTTTTGTAGGTTGAGGATTGCTACGAGGAACTGTAGGGCGGATCGTTCGGGTTCTGGGCGGCAGAGAATGGCATATTCGTTTGATGAGGAGCGGGGAAAGAGTTCGGTCATGCGAGCGATAGGGATGCTAGGGCCATTTTCGCGTCCTTGCGGGGTGAGGCGGTAGGCTGCAGAGAAGGCTTGGAAGGTGATGACGGTTCTATATGGGAGGGAAGGAAAGACCCACTGTCGTTCGGTGATGGGGAATTGGGCGATGGCGTGGATGATCTGCGCAGAGAAGGGGTGGGTTTCCACTGAGTGCCAGGGCAACTCAGCGAAGTTAGCCAACCCTCTGCAACGCAGGTATTCGACGACGTCTGTCGGGATACCATCACGGAAAGCAGTGTAGTTGGCTAGCGCTTCCATGGTGTTTACAAGCACACTTACAGGTAACACAGAAGACAAGGATAATACGTATAGTCTCGAGAACACAATAGTGTTATGGCGCAACCGAGGGGGTTAAGTAAGGAGAACACGGTGGGAGGGGGAAGGGGAGTGGGTATCATTGTGCGGTGCGGGAAAGGTACTGTTTGCATGCTGGCGTGTGTGCTTGAGTGACCGGTAGGGAGAGGCGGCTGGTAACATAAAGATTTGTACAAAACACTACTAAAAAGGGAGAAAAGAAAAAAGAAAAACGCAAAAATTTATACAAAACGCGGTTCGCCGCCGAATAATTTAATGCGTACTAGTAGTGGGATAATACGGTCGCAGCTTCGACCCATTGATTACCTTTGGAAGTGGATTTCCGGTCAACGTAGTCAACCGAAAAGTTGCCGGACTGATTTGTTCTGAGATCTTGAAAGGGCCGAACCATCGTAGTTTGAATTTTCCTGCTGCTCTATCCGATTTTGCATTATAGAAGAGTACAAGCTGGCCTACCGAAAAGATTGGAGTCTTCAAATATCGATCATGTGTCTTGGCTTGCCTTAGTTGTATTTCGCGCATAGTTAAAAAACTGAGCCATCGGTGCTCATCAAGTTCTCTGAGTGCGTCCATTCGTGCTGTCAGTGAATATTCCGGTAGCATCTTCTGAGTGATTGCTATACGCAGACTTGGGATGACTATTTCCATGGGTGCTATTGCTTCTAAACCATAGGCTAGTTTGAAAGGTGTCAAGCCTGTTGTTACCTTATATGTAGTCCGGTATGCCCATAATACTGCAGGTAGTAGTTGATCCCATCTTTCCGGTGCTTCCATGATCAATTTCCGGAGGATATTCAAAAGTGATTTGTTTGTACTTTCGGCCAATCCATTGGCACGTGGATAATAAGGAGAGCTAAATTTATGTGTGACCTGGAATGATTGTGTAAGGGCCTTCATTAGATTGTTTACAAAAGTGAGTGCCTTGATCTGAGACAATTTCCAGGGGTAAGCCAAATCGTGGGAAGACATCCGTGAGTAGACATTTTGCTACCGTAACCGCTGTAGCAGATCGTAAAGCCCATGCTTCTGCCCATCTTGTTGCATAGTCTGTACAGGTTAGTATGTATCTGTTGTTACTGAAGATTGCTGGGGGTGTGATTGGACCGATAAAATCTAATCCCCATTTCTGAAATGGTTCGAGTGGTAAGATGGGTTGCAGAGGAAAAGATGCCTTTGCAAAGGCTTACCAGTTCTTTGACAAGTATCACATTGTTTAACAAACTGTGCGACATCTCTGTACATCGTTGGCCACCAGAGACCTCCTTGCAGAATTTTCCGGTGAGTTAAGTCTACTGCAAAATGGCCACCAGAAGGAATTGAGTGCACCAAAGTGATAACTGAATTAACCTCATGAGGTGGAATACAGCGAAGTAAGATTCCGGTATGATCTGTATAATATAGTTCTCCTGCTATTAGCCAGAATCGGCGGCTAAAGACTGCTAATTTCCTTCGAACTGCCTTGGTCGTCTCAGATGGGAAGCATCCTTCGGTGAGAAAAGTTAGAATCTGATCATAGTATGTAGATGGTGCTTGTAGGTTGGCCGTTTCCTCGGATAGTGGTTCAGTATATAAATCGCAGGAGTCGTGTCATCTATGCCTAGCGGAGCTTCACCGGAATCCAGGCGAGATAAGAAATCTGCTAGGTCATGGGCTTTTCCGGGTTGGTGAATGACTTCATAATCAAATTCCTGCAAGAGTAGCACCCATCGGGCTAATCGTCCGCCTAGATGTTGTTGTCTTACTAGATAAACAAGGGCAGCATGGTCCACATGAAAGGTAAACTTTCGGCCTAGTAGATAATGTCTGAACTTTTTGATTGAGTAAATCAATCCTAGACATTCTCTTTCAGTAGTGGAATAGTTCTTTTCTGCCGGTGCAAGCCTTCTACTGGCGTAATAAACAGGGCGAAACCACTTATCTGTTTGCTGCATCAGAATACTGCCAATTGCAATATCTGAAGCGTCGACAAAAACATGGAACGGATTGTCCCAGTCCGGTGGTTGTAAAATTGGAGCTTGTGTCAAGAGATACTTGAGCCGATCAAATGTTGTTTGGCATTCTTCAGTCCATTCAAACTGTCGGGGAGTTTTTGTGATTAGCCTGTTTAGTGGTACTGCTAGGTGAGCAAGCCACCATAAGTGTCTGCCATGCCACCGTATTTGACCCATGAAACGCATTACTTCTTTTGGAGTTGCGGGTACCGGGGCTTCTAAAATTGCCGAAATTTTATCTGGGTCTACTCGGATACCTTGAGCAGATACAATATGCCCAAGTAGTTTGCCACATGAAACCGCAAACACGGATTTGTTTGGGTTAAGACAGAGTCTATATTCTCTACATTTCTGAAAACAACATCGTAAATGACTTAAATGTGCTATCATCTTCCCAAAAATCGAGAAGTCGTCAAGATATACTTGCATGAATGAAGTAAGATAAGGAGAAAATATCTCTTGCATACATCGCTGAAATGTGCTTGGTGCATTTCTTAATCCGAACCACATTACGGTGCAGGCGAAGACACCCCAATTGGTAATGAAAGCAGTTTTTGGTATATCTTCTTCAGCCATTCTAACCTGATTGTAACCACTGTATCCGTCTAAGAATGAATACATTTCGTGGCCTGCTACCCTATCAAGCATGGTATCCAAAAAAGGGATCGGGAAAGGATCTGGTACTGTTGCTGCGTTCAATTTCCGGTAATCTACACAGATTCGTAGTTGCTTATTTTTCTTTGGCACAATCACAATTGGTGAAATCCATTCAGCATGTTCTACTGGTATGATGAATCCTACTTTTAATAATCTGTCAAGTTCGTCTTTTACCTGAGAGGCATAATTGGGATTCATCCGATAGCTGGGTTGCCTATTTGGTTTAGCTTCAGGCTTCAGCATGACTCTGTGTTGATATATGCGCGGATCTAATCCTTTCATATCTTTGTAATCCCATGCGAAGACGTCTGAGAATTCGCGAAGGAGCTGAATCAAATTAGCCTGAAAGATTTCCGGTAAGTTTTGCTTTATTTTTACAGGTCGAGGATTATCCTTGTCTCCCAGATTGTACGTGATCAACTGGTCTTCAGGGACATAAAATTGTTGTGGGTTCTCTGTATCCTCTGTTGGCTTGAATAATGGTTGTAATTCAGTATCTGCTTGGTCAGACTGTTCGGTGATAGCTACTACTGCACAAACTGAAGTGTTCCAGTTATTAATGACAGACTGTAGATCAACAGTTCCTAGAGACATTAAATCGGCGTTATTTTTCAGAAATTGCTCTTCTTCATCATCTGATAGTCCATCTAACATATGAACTCGTTCAGCGAGATAAGGTCTGGCGTGAAGTTCGCAGGGTTGTATAGCATCTAGTTTTACCACATAATTACGATTGGCATCCTTGAATGTGAGCTCTTGCGCAGACCAGTCCTGTATTACCTTTGCATGCTTCAGCCAAGGTCGGCCGAAAAGAAGATTGTAATCCAAGGTGGATTCGAGTAGATCTAGTATAACAAAAGTCATTTTGAAAGTCGTACCTTGTAGAGTAATGGGTACATTCCGTACAAGTCCTACGGGATGGACTCTAGATTGATCAGCCATTCTGACGAAGAATTGAATTGGTTCAATTTCGGTCCAGCCTAGCTTTTTACATAATGCTGCGGTTGCAATGTTTACGCCGGAGCCTCCGTCAATTAATACCTGCGTGATCTTCTGATTTTTATACCATACTGTAATCAAAGGCACTGCATGATCAACCGTAGAATCAGATTCTGGTTGAACTACAGCGGTTGCCGGAATGCAAGAGGGTGCCGGGGTAAAATGTTGTTGAAACTGTTGCCGGATTCCAGGTACTAGCGTCAAAAGTTGGCCGAGAGGTAGGGTGATAGATGCCTTGGATAAAATTTCCCAGGCCTGTTGAGATTGGTTATCCTGCTCTTTTGAACTTGAAGTTTCTGCTGTTGCTGAAGTATCTACTGTTGTGTCTTCTGCTAATGGTTGTTCTACTGCTGCTTCTTTTTGTTGCATTCCTTCCTTTGCTGCCGAGGTCTGAGTCACCGGAATGGGTTCTGGGAACACTGGTGGTTCTGTAGCGGTCCAGTGACTAGCCTTGGTATACATCCTATGTTGTTCTTGTATCCCTGGTTCAAATACTTCTGCTGCTGGTTGCAGTTGTTTACCTGATCGTGTCTGGACTGTAGCAGTTTGTGTTTCTACCGGAGTAATTTGTACCATGTTGGCCATTGGGTTTTGCCGCTCCTTCTTCCTCTGATCATACTCAACTGCGTCTTTGCAATATCTTCTAATGTGTCCGAATTCACCACAAAAATGACAGCGAGGTGGTGGTAAATTGGGGTTTTCCGGTGGTGGTCCGTTCTGCCATCGGTTGGCATTATAATTGTTGTTTCTTTGTCCTCGGTAGTTCTGATATCCCTGTGGTTGATTGTTTCTCAGTTGCGGAGGTACATAGTGATTTGCTGCCTGTCCATGTTCTTGAATAACAGCATTGACTGTTGTTGTTCCCTGTATTCTAGCATTGTAGACACAATTTCCGGTGGAGTGTCCGGCAGTGTTGCAGATAGCGCAGAATGTTTGATTTAGCGCACAGTTAGCACTTGTATGTCCTGAATTTTTGCACGTGGTGCAGTATACTTGCCTGGTTATATCTTCAGTCATATTTTTGTTTGTCCTTAACCATTCCAAGTCTTCTGAAAATCCACCAACCTTGGATTCCAGTTGCAAAGCCATAGCGATGACTGCATCTAATGTCATTGCTCCAACACATCTAATAATCATGATCTGCTTCAATTGCGGGTTTAAGCCATTGATAAACCATTGAGTGATGATGTCATCAGGTAGATTGGCATGTGCCTGTGGTATCTGCCGTAAATGTGTTCTGAAGAGAGTAGCGTATTCCTGGACAATCTGATTTGCCTTCTGTCGGTTGTTCTGTAGATAATCAAAGATTTCAGCAGGATTCTTCTTCAATCTGAATCGTTGTAGAAAGGCATCTCGTACTGCATCATAGGTACCGAAATGATTAATGTCATATTCCATAAGCCATCTAGCCGCTTCATTGACCAGAGTAGATTGAAAAACAATGGCCTTGTATGCCTGATCCGGTGGATGGTTGAGGACTGCATAACTGATTTCGAAAGTGCGTACGTGAGCATCCGGGTCATCTCCTGGGAATCCACCAAATTTCGTGTAGGTTACTCCTGTTGGAGGGAGCCTTGGTTGACCTAACTGTTGTTGTTGTTGTTGTCCGTTCATCGTGGGTGTCTCTGATCCTGTATCTTGAGGTTGATTAGTTGAACTATCAGAATCTGGATCGCCGGACAGCGTGCCTTCCGGTGTGCTGTTTTTGCGCAGGATACTTCGGATCTCTACTTCGAATAGCTCTCCCTCTTTCTGGATGTCCAATATCCGAAATCTTTCTTCCAGACACGCGGGTCTGGTTGAGGATTCTGCAACAAATGCTAATCCTTGACCGCCAGTTGGTGTTTCTATCACCGGAATATCACCGGAATGAGCTAACAGTCTACCAGACTGTAGCGTTTTTTTCGCTTTTACTGATTTCTTTTCCTAGAGTTTGTCTAATTTCCAACGGCGTATTGATAGATTCTGGAATTACTGTACTTTGGTTAGGCTGGGTCGAGGTGACACCAGCATGTACCAAAGGCACTGGTCGTTCCACCGGAATATGACCGGAATTAATTCTAGCGTCCTTAACTTGCTCGACCACTGAGTCTGGTCGCGTTATACCTTCTTCTTCTAGAGTTGTTTTTTGTACTTTTCTTGTTCCCGTCGTCTGGGTCCTAGGATACGTTACACCAGACCGAGTAACCGGCATGTATCATTGCCCAGTGATATTATCTGAGCAGTTTGCAACAATCTGGGTCTGTTGCTACTGTCAATAAATCAAATATTACTCGATATTTGCTTCTTACAAACCGCTTAGCTCTCTAATGCCACTTTCTCACAAGTAACTCGTATTTAAATACTACTTTACCGCAGAGATTGTTAAACAGTTGCCACTTTCCCACAGACGGTGCCAAATGTTACATGTAAAAATGGGTTATGTGTTAAACTGATACCGATTAAGCGTTACTTTACGTTCTATTCAAATGCTTCTCTTTCACTTGGTTCCAAATCTTTAACCGCGATCGTTCTCTTAGCCACGTGGGTTCTTGGGAGTGGTACTATTTTCCCAACTTTTCACACAGTCATAAATACTCCATCACGTCTTAGCTCAATGGTTGATTCTGACTACTGACACCTATGCGGAAACTTATGACTTATGGACTGAATCTGCTATAGTAATAGAGCAGAGGTCCTGTTCCAACTTATAACTAGTAGAATACTCAACTTCATTAATTGGATACTACTCAATATGCTGCTTCCGTGTGACAGATAGGTATACCGAACAATAATACAACAGACAGCTATAATCGAGGTTACGCAAACTTATCGTATACCGACTCAAGCAACAAGTTCCTACCACAATTGATTCATCACAAACTTACCAATGCTTCTGTTCACGTACAGACCTTTATCGATACAAGTTCTTCCTAAGATCGGAATCCTCAGTGAACGCAGATTATTGTATCGAATCTGGTCACTTAACCGAAAAAATACTAAAATGCAAATGATTCACTTCGACCTTACACAGTCTCTCGCAGGATGATAAACCACACTATTTCGTGACGAAAAAGATCCAGAACCGCATATAACTTATCACCAAACAGATTCACAACACAAGACTACCGAATAGAACTCGGCACGACAGGAAGAATAGCAGAATAGTTAGATGCGAATAGAACAGAACAGAAGTCAATATTCTCATCAACACCTCATACATGGTCTCAAACAAGATGCTCGCAATTTCCCAAATAGAATCAATAGAACAGACAGACAGAACACATACACACACAATGCTATACTTGCGATTTCCAAACACCTCGGTTCGAGACGTAATCAACCCACTCACTACAATACCCAACAGAAGCAGAGGCTCTTCCCAAAACTGCCGGTCTTTACCGCTTTCCTTTGTGCGCTTTAAATAGAAGTCTGCTACAATGTTTCCGCGAATCCACTTTTTACGGCACCTGTCCGGGTTCATCCGTCCTGGTTCGGCGGCCCTTTAACAAGTGCAAATCATGCACGCGGAGAGAGAAGTGAGAGGTTTCTGGCTGGCGACGGTTTGATAGATGACCAGAGCATGAAAGTTAGGAATTTTGGTGGCATTGTTGGCCGTGCACGATGGCACGCGAGAGAGAGAGAGAGAGAGAGAGAGAGAGAGAGAGAGAGAGAGAGAGAGAGAGAGAGAGAGAGAGAGAGAGAGAGAGAGAGAGAGAGAGAGAGAGAGAGAGAGAGAGAGAGAGAGAGAGAGAGAGAGAGAGAGAGAGAGAGAGAGAGAGAGAGAGAGAGAGAGAGAGAGAGAGAGAGAGAGAGAGAGAGAGAGAGAGAGAGAGAGAGAGAGAGAGAGAGAGAGAGAGAGCAATTTTTCCTCCCTCTTGGCGGCGCTGCAAGCATGCAACATGCATACGTAGAGAGAGAGAGAGAGAGAGAGAGAGAGAGAGAGAGAGAGAGAGAGAGAGAGAGAGAGAGAGAGAGAGAGAGAGAGAGAGAGAGAGAGAGAGAGAGAGAGAGAGAGAGAGAGAGAGAGAGAGAGAGAGAGAGAGAGAGAGAGCACACCCATGGTTGTTGTTTGCACGCCAGACTCAACTACGATGGTTGCATAGGGAAAAAGTTCAAAGGGGAGAGAGAGAGAGAGAGAGAGAGAGAGAGAGAGAGAGAGAGAGAGAGAGAGAGAGAGAGAGAGAGAGAGAGAGAGAGAGAGAGAGAGAGAGAGAGAGAGAGAGAGAGAGAGAGAGAGAGAGAGAGAGAGAGAGAGAGAGAGAGAGAGAGAGAGAGAGGGAGGGAGGGAGGGAGGGAGGGAGGGAGGGAGGGAGGGAGGGAGGGAGGGAGGGAGGGAGGGAGGGAGGGAGGGAGGGAGGGAGGGAGGGAGGGAGGGAGGGAGGGAGGGAGGGAGGGAGGGGAGGAGGGAGGGGAGGGAGGGAGGGAGGGAGGGAGGGAGGGAGGGAGGGAGGGAGGGAGGGAGGGAGGGAGAGAGAGAGAGAGAGAGAGAGAGAGAGAGAGAGAGAGAGAGAGAGAGAGAGAGAGAGAGAGAGAGAGAGCACCCATGGTTGTTGTTGTTTGCACGCCAGACTCAACTACGATGGTTGCACAGGGAAAAAGTTCAAAGGGAGAGAGAGAGAGAGAGAGAGAGAGAGAGAGAGAGAGAGAGAGAGAGAGAGAGAGAGAGAGAGAGAGAGAGAGAGAGAGAGAGAGAGAGAGAGAGAGAGAGAGAGAGAGAGAGAGAGAGAGAGAGAGAGAGAGATTCTATTGGTTGTCATCACACATAAGAGAGAGACAAATTGAGACCAAAAGTTGTACAGAGAGAGAGAGAGTTTCGCGTTTTTGTTTTTCTTGCTTTATGAATATCAATGAAGATTTATTAAATAATTAAAGTAATTACTTAATAATTGACTTCATCTTGAGTTTTAATTAATTTATTATATGCATATGATAAAATAAGTACATGGGTATATGCATATCTGTAAACATGAAAAATATGTATGCATATGCATACTCAAAAATTATGAAAGTATGTTAGTATGTATCAGATTATGTGTTAGTATGTGCATAGATGAATGTATACATAAATGCATATAAGATTGTATGGTATCATAAGCATGTTATTATGAAGAGTGTTTAATGCATATGTATGTGGTATGAATGCATTAGATGTTTGAAAGCACACTATGAATGCATGATTGCAAATGTGTGCATGATAATGAGAGTAATGCATGAGCATAAGTGTATGTGCATATAGATATATATATTAGCATTTATAAACATGTCTATTGGTGATGTACATATCATAATGATGCATGAGCATGCATATGAATAATGAATGCATGTATGAGAATGATGAGGAATCATAGTATGTATGCATGCATGTGTATGCATATGAGTTAATCCATGACGTGATGTTTGTATGTAGGAGAGAAATGTGTGTATTCATGTGGAATGTTAGTTTACGTGAAAGAGTGTATGATCATGTGTGTGAGCATATGCATATTAGAAGTGTAGATGCATGAATATGCATGAGCATGTGGTAGATGAGTGCAAGTGAACATGTGTGCATGTAAATGTATGCATGAATGTGATAGGTGAATGCATATTAGAGTAAGTATAAGATATGTTAGCATGCATGAGTGTATGTGTTTGCATGTGCATTTGCATAAGAATGTATGCTAACATGAGAATTGATATAAATTAACATGAGCATAGGACTATGAGTATGGGATGCATGAGAGCATATGTTTGTTAGTAGGTATGCATATGCATGTGTATGAGAGTGGGTGCATGTTTTATGCATGATATTGGAAGGCTGAGCATATATGTGAGTACATAGGTGTAATAGATGCATGTGTTAGTGTGTGTGCATGCATAAGCTAATGAATGTGTGCATGTCAATGAGTGTTAGTGCATACCAATTAGTGTTAATGCATGTGCATGACTATATGTATTCAGAAGTGAGATTGATATGAGAGCATATGCATATTAGAAGTGTATGTATGCATATACATAATGTGATGTGCATGAGAACATAAGTGAGCATAAAAATGCATGTGTTCATGTGTCTGCATATGTGTGAGCATGTGTAAGTGTGCATATGCATAAAAGTGTGTATGAGCATGAATTCATGTAAATCCATAAGTGAGTACAAAAGAATATATGTGCATTAAAAGGAAATTCTTAAAATGTATACATTTATTATTTTTCATTAAGATTTACTTATGTTTTCTAGAATGACTTCTTCAAACATTGAAGAAAATAGTATTGAAGGAAGAGTTGATAAAGATTGAAGAACAGTATCAAGCCATTACATGATCAGAGAATAGGAGCTCCTCATTCATAGCTTCACCCACCTTTCCAAATCCAATTAAAGCTCACATTTATATTAACTGTTCAGATCATTATCTTTGTATAGGATCCTTTAGAATTCATCATCATTTTAGCAAAAGTTATCATTAGAAAGGTTTAGCATTAGCAAACTTATTGTTGAAAACTATTCTTATCACATTCATTAATTCATTTACTATTTTCCATTGATCTACATTTTCGATGTCCACAGAGCATTTAGTTGTGTCCGAAAGTACTGAAACTAGAATTGAGTCTGAAGAGGTAGAAGTAGAAGAAGTCATTAAGGATCAAATTACTAAAGAATCTTTAGTTTCCATATCGTACGATCATTGTTTAACAAAGTTTTTAACTTTATTTTACATTGCATCTCCTCAACCACAAAGTAGTGAAAATTATTTTTGTCACCTCTAATTAGACGTACTCACCCTAAACCAACTGAAAACGAAGTAGATGAGATTATTAAAGAACATATAACTGAATAATCCTTAATTTTACAATCATATCAAGATGCTATTGCTAGGTATAGAGCAACTCAACCATATGGTCCTTAGATGCATTGACTATTAGCCATTTCTCATTAATTATTTTAAGATATTTATTACTTCTTTCATAACTAAAGTAAATAGAGTTGTTTGAACTCTAGTTACCCTATCCTTCAAGTATGACTAAACCACCTAAGCTTGCTTCAAACACCCTGTGTGTGCCGATCGATTTGGGAGATGACTTGATCCATCATCTGAGCATCTACACGGCCCGACACTGCAAAGCTTAGATGGAATCCTTTGAAAAAACTTGTGTACTTTCTCTCACCAGGTTCATGGAGCTTGATTGAATCCATAAAGTCTTTTGTGTATCTTCTATACATGATCTTCTTAACCTTTGATTTGGAAACCTTTAAGCTCTTTTACATATACTTCTTATTGAAGTTCATCATTTACAAAAGCATTTTTCACATCGAATTAATAGATGAGCCATCTAAAATGAGTAGCTATGACAAGCATTACTCAAATGGTTGTGAACCTTGTTGTAGGAGAAAATGTTTTTCTCATGGTCAATATCGTGCTTTTGCATATATCCTTTTGGAACTAGTGGTGCTTTGTACTTGTCCAAAGTTCCATTAGATTTGTACTTGATTTTATAAAGCAACTTGGCTCCTATGACTTGATGATTGGATGGCTTAGGTACAACTGTCCAAGTATTGTTCTTGTGAATCGCATCCATCTCAATCTTCATTGCTTCTTTCCATTCTAGTTGGCCTTGAGCTTCTTTAAAGTTAGAAGGATTTGGGATTTGTTGTATTTGATGCATAAGTGCATAGTTAGCATAATGATTTCGTTCTCTTTATTGCTTCTCAATAAGGCTTTGAGGCCTTCTAGGCAATTGGGAAATACTTCATTTTGAACTCTTCCTGGAAATGAATGTGTCTCCCTTTGAGGTGTAGATGATTGGATTAGAAATTGAGCTTGGATCTTTGGTTGTGTATTTAGAAGACTCATCAAAGACGACATCTTTGGAGATAGTGATGGAGTGATTTTCCATATGATAGAATCTATATGCTTTAGCTTTTTCACTCTTCCCAATGAAGATATGTTTCTTGGACTTAGGTGATAGATTTTGCCATTCTTCCTTGGGCACATGGACCAATGCATCAGTTCTAAATACTCTAAAGTAGTTGACATTCGACTTTCTTCCAAAGTAGGCTTCAAATGGTGTTTAATTATGAAGTGCACTTGTAAAGCCTCTATCCATGATATGCACAATAGTGTGTACAACTTCAGCCCAAAATTTGAAAGGTAAAGCCTTAATTCCCTTTTCAGTCTCAACTGAAGCAAGCCATTTTTTGACAGTAGGGAATACCTCATCCTTCAATTTGATAGGATATACCCAAACTTTTCTAGTAGCATCATCTATGAAAGTGACAAAGTAAAGAGAACCGCCCAAGGACCTAGTGGGCATAGGATCACACACATTTGTATGAAGGAGATCTAAAGGTTGAGTTGAAGAGTCAATGTGCATTCTATGCCCATTTTTGGTTTGGTTTCCATATTGACAATGCTCACAAAATGAAAAATCAAAGAAAGATAACACAGGTAAGTAGCCAAAACGAGAAAGATTTTCCATTCCACTATGAGATATATGGCCCAAATAACCATGCTAAATACAAGCCATAGGTTGTTCAGTAACAGCTAATAGGTGTTCTTTCTGTGATACAGATAAAGGATAAAGTGATACACCTTTGCTTCCTTTTGCAATAACCATATTGCCCTCTGATATATGAAAGGACTGAGCATAGAAGACCACCTTGTAACCAAGGTCATCAAGTTGAGGAACTGACATCAAATTGCATGATAACTGAGGTACATTGCGTACATTATGCATACTAAATCTTGAACCATCAATGAACTGCACAACCACATCTCCAATCCCCACAATGTCACACTAGTAAGAGTTACCAAGTCTCACGGTACCAAGAGACTTTGCTGCATAATTAGAGAACCATTCTCTATGTGGCGTCACATGGAAAGAAGCACCAGAATCTAACAACCATGCGTGGGAAAGAGAATCAGTCATAAGAGCCTCAATTGGCATAGTACTATCAAGTCTCAACACATCAGTATCATCAGAGATAGCATTAATTTCTTCAATCTTCACAGTCAAAGTAGATGGTGCAGGTCACTGTTTAACATGCCCATCAATATTCTGTCCTTTACCTTTAGCATTCTTTAATGCATAACAGTCTTTCTTGAGTCTATAACTGGGAGAATATAGCATCAAACTCATTTAGATGAGCAGCAACACTATCTTGTCCTTCATGTGAATGTCATATAATATTGATCAGATACACTTTATTTTGATGCCGTCTCTTTTTCATATGTATTGCATAACTTGTTCCAAAGCTCCTCTTCACTTTCATAGTATAATACTATAAAGTAAACATTATCTGCCAAGTGCAAGTGAATGGTAGACCTAGCCATTTCATCTAACTCATCCCAATCATCTTCATCCATGTCAGTAGGCTTCTTTGAAATTCCATGTACTAGCTTCCATTACCTCCTTTGAATCAGCACATCTTTAATCTGATTCTTCCATAGAGCAAAGTTTGTGCCATCAAATTTTCGGATCTCAAAATGGCCTTTTCCCTGCAAGTTGTAGCTCCTCTTCGGAACACTGGCACTAGACCCTGATCCACTAGATGTGCCTGAGACCTCTAATGCCATGATGGTAGAGAATTGAATAGCATGATAATGGAGCTAGAAGAATCCAAACACCAACAAATAAGTTTATCAAGGAGTAAATCGGCCACTATATAGTTGACAAAACCAAAAATTTGGAAAAAAAATTTGACAGAGTATCCTTGCAAAATGACCATATGACTAGTGTCAAAATATCATAAAACTCCAAGTACTGACATGTTAACTTGCATAGTGAATCATTGACTCCACTGCATATAATCAGTTACACAATAGAAGCCGACTAGACTTATCGAGCACCTATGAACAACTATCATACATCTTCTATGGCCATGACCCTCTTTATCAAACGTAAAAGGCTTTATGCAAAAACATAACCACTATATCAATGACCACATGGACGTACATAAGCGGTATCCACAAAAGTATGCGTGGTATGTATGTGCTCAACATATGCAATAAAATGACACTAAAAGACTGAATGCAAAACCCAAAAACTAGCCAACAACACTTGCAAGCATCTGTCAACTTTGATGTTTTAGGCTCAAAAAACCTACATAAATTCTGTAGTGGCTGCTCCCTCCAAAACTGAAAAGCTTTCAAGAAACCTATAGTTTTACAAGTGTGACTAAAAACGTAGCCCCAAAGGTTGATATTTATTGTCAAAGAAGTACAAAGAACACTATTCTTGATGTTCTTGGACTTGTGTGAAGAGAACTATGTGCGAAAGTACTCCAAAATGGCTCCAAAACACATCCCAAGAATGCTTCAAAAAACAAGCTTAGAAAGCAAAGAATGAAGCTTTGGGGGACCAAAACATGTTCAAGGTAATGTTAACCTTAGTCTTTACCCTTCGTCAGACACCACAAGAGTGTAGCTTAGTGTCAAGACATTGCCACAGTTAAGCGAGCTCCGGGGGGAACAGTACTAGGATGGGTGACCTCCCGAGAAGTACCGGAAACCTCTATCTTCCTTGATCGTTGAGGTCCTCTCTTGTGCACAACCAACCGTGCCAATGGTGACTTCATTGACTCAAATGAAAAGGTATGCCAAGATCTATGCCTTGGATGCTACCTTAGTTGTAAGCCTTGGAGAAAAACACAGTATACAGGGAGCACAAACATAGACTACTTAGGTGTTACAAATGCGGTCGAACTTACAATATGTGATTGACTAGGCCACTATATGTTTTATTAAGGAACATATACAAAGAAGTGTTTGGTGGCAAGTTGAACTTTCACATGGACACTAACGATAATAGAAAAGATACATTTTTGTAGTCCTTATACCTTTTTGATCAGTGGTTGTTTGCCAAATTTATACAACAAAAATATGTATTTACAAGAATGAATATCGATGGCCTTACACTTGGCATGCATAGTGGACTCGAACCCAAAATTATGGAGTATGTCATGGTTCTTCCTCTAGCTCCTCATCTGTAGGCATGTGTAGTTCCATCTTCAAAGCATCCTTTGTTTCTTGAAATGTGATTTGAATTCTCTTGATGAGGGTCTTCAATAGTTTTTGGACTTGATGAGGGTCTAGTAGGACTACATCTATGGATTGTTGGCTGCTAGTGGCTACTATGGATATTATAGGCTTACTTTGTGCTTCGGCCTGATGAACACCAAATTCCTCCTACATATAAAAATCATGTTGAAGGATAGTTTTGCATTTATGCTTCTCAGTGCGTGCCTTCTGTAAGGCTTTGCTCTTGGTGGATCTCATTTCCTATAGGAGCACTTGCAGACGGTTGACTTTGGCATGGAGATGAGTGACTTTGATGGAAAAATCTATGTTGAACTCTTGCAATGCAGTCCTAGTTGGTGCAAGTGCCAAGCCTACACACTTGGCTAGGCATGAGAAGACTTCATGTGAAATTGATTGAAGACCCATGAGAACCATTGCTATGGATTCTTTATCTTTTACCATTTGTAAAAGTCAAAGTGACTTGAAGGAATATTTGTAAGAGCCATAAAATTTGTGGAGTTAGATGGATTGAAAAGTTACAAGTTTCTTAGAGAGAATATCTCCTAGATTAGTGGATCACTTTTTAGTGAGAGCCAAAAGTTGAATTCAAATTCAAATTTTGAATGAAGCATCTATAAAAGATGAATGTAAAATCTCACGGATAGATTACTCCATTCAGAGTCTTTAGTTGATCATATTGTAGAGAGTGTCTAGCTTACTTCATAGCCTACACTTCTCATCATCATTGGGCATTGATTATCATGCCAATGATCATGTACAACATTGTCATATAATACAATAGATCATTGCTTACATCTATTGATCTCTCTATCATTGTCACTCAGAGTAGTCATTTTGTATTGCTCATATCGTAGTCACTACTCCATCATTTTCAATGTTCTATAGCTCATGGAATCAGCTCTCTAACTATACTACATGCTGACAAATTTTGCAAACATTCCATTTAGTGTATTGGGAGAAACGCTCGTCGAAGTGCTCATTGGTCAATCTCTGTAGAGGTCCTAAAAAATCGAGAGTAATACTACACTTGCTAAATCAATTGCTCTATGTATAGTCAATCATTTTAAGTGATTCCACTTGGAATCATTATCTCTTTAAGTTAATTTGATATCTTCAAAAGGAATTTTTCTAATTCCTACAGTACTAGAAGCACTAAGCTTAACAAGCAACAGGTGTGTAAACCAAAATAGAAGGTTTGCATTAGATTGTGAAGTGGGAAGTAGTCTGTTTTGAATTAATCATTACTTGCATCATTTCCAAAGTACATAGCCACTTATTTAGTGTCATTGCAACTTTAAGAGGGCCTACAACTCAACTCTGAAGTTAAAGAGGGCTGGGACAAAGCAAGGATTTTCAATATCTACTCATTTCCTAGAGTGTCCATCCATCTTTCCTAACAGTGTTATAAGAGCAAAACTAAGGTAAAATGGTAGATGATTTTCCTTCTTTCATTGATAAATTGGACAGGAACAACTACAAAGCATGGTCCTTGAGGATGAAGACATACTTGCAAGGAAGGAGTCTCTATGGATACATCTCAGGAGATGAGGAGATGCCCATTTTCAGAAGCAAAGGACAACCTACAAGAGAGGAGCATGAAAGACTCAATTCATGGTTTGCCAAAGATGCATTAGCAGGGTCATACTTACTTAACTCAATTTTTTATTTACTTCTTCCACACATTAGGAACTATAAGACATCCCAAGAGACTTGGGAAACATTGTCTTCATATTTGTCTTCCAACACAAGGGCTAGGAAAAACCAATTGAGGATTGAGTTCACCACTCAAAGAAAGCAACCAAAGCAAGGCATCTCAAAGTATGTGACCAAAGCAAGTATTCACAGAGAGATTAGTTCCAAGCAAAACAATTGATCAATAGTGTTATAGAGAGGTTAGAGTTAACCAATAAAAATGTTTTAATTTTCGTGAACGTCAACTGAAAGGTGGAAATCTTTTCGACATTTTCCCCCACCAAATCTGCACATCTTCCTGATGGGCCAACCTGCAGATCCAGGGAAGCAGCATCTTGATGATCATCCTGAAAGTCAATCATATCACACCATCAATTCTTTTTTAAATAAATTTTAAAGTTTATCAAATAGATCAATTTTTTGATGCAACATGCTCATGAATTTCATTTAAATTCAATCTGGTAATGAAAACATATCAAATTATAAAGTAAAACTATCAACTAGTTCTTGTTTTGAAGGGGAAAGGCGTAACCCCTTATTCCGAGCTAAGGTTCTAGATACATGTATAAGAAAGACCTAGGATCTCAGAGACAAGGATCGTGCATCTATATGCTCCTACATATACACACTTACTTCCATTATTTGAAATGAACTACAAATCCTTCTGTCCATTTCAAATCCCACTCAATCTATAAAGTTAGAAACCTAAATCATGCTTGTATTCCTACTATGGCTAAATAGATTCTCTTCATAATTTAATAAGCCTCATCCCAGATTTTATGATTAAATTGTGTTATGAATGCAAATGCTATGCATAGATAAAACATAAAAATTTTGAACATAGATAAATACAACCTGAAATTAACTTCTTCTTCAATCTTCTCATCTTCCAATTTATCAGAAATGTGCCATAAAATCTTTAACTAATTTTCTCAAAATCATGTTTAAGTCCTGCTAAAAAGCATCAACAGCTAGATGTACAAGTAAAATTAGTTTTCATAACCATACATTTATCTTCATCCTGCAAAAGAAAATCCACATTTAAGGAAAAACCCATACATAAATCATTCATTCTCTTCATCATACATTGCTTCAAAATTTTCATCATTTCTTTGTTTAAATAATTTAATCCTTTTGCCCGCAATTAATTTCTTGAGAGGTTTTCCATCCAATCTCCGTAAAGCATACGTTTCATTATCATAAACCTTGAGCACCACGTAAGGTCCAAACCGACATCATTTTAATTTCCTACGAGCATCATGCTGAGAATCAAATGTACTATCATAAATTAAAACCCAATCACCAATTTGAATTGGCTTTGGCCTTAACCTATGCGATTTATCAAAATATTTATTATTCTTAATCCGAGATTCTTTTAATTTAACTATAGCTTCCTCTATGTTTTCATTTCCTTGCTCAAGTTGTTTAGTTCTTAGAGCTAAAAGATCTTTTGTAGACAGATTTTCATGCCATGGAAGAGTAGACCAAGTAAGTATTTGATTACAAACAGGGAAAATAGGTTTATGGCAGTACATTAATTCTCCTGGCATATACCCCCTTGTTCTAGTACAAGTCATTCTATCAGCCCAGAATGCAAATGGTAGAAATTTCGGCCAATTCTTAAGATCATCATTGCAAGCTGAAATCTCCTTAATAATTGGAGAATGCCCTCTTTCTATTTTCCCGTTAGCCTCTAGGTTATAAGCAGTGGTGAGAGCTAAACAAATCCCATGCCTAGCAAAGAAATCTCTAGCTTCCTGTGCATCTAATTCACCCCTATCAGCCACTACTTTCTCAACATAACCAAATCTTGAAATTACATCTTCAAGTAGAGATTTACATACATTGAATGTTGTTTTAGACCGTAGGGCTGGGCCTTCTACATGGTTTCTAAGGTCTTCTCGTGCAAGAATTATATACCTCATCTTATCTATACCTTTGGGCATGGTCACTAAGTCAACTACCCACTTATAATGTATACATGATGGATAGGTAGGGTTTAATGGATCCCTATGCTTAACTGATGAATGTATTTGACATATATCACAAGAATTCACATAATTCTTTACATTAACATAGATGCCTAGCCACTAATAACTTTCTCTAATTTTCTCATAAGTAGCCACAAATCCCTTATGTCCAGCCCATAAAGTATCATGCATATTTTTCATGACTTGCATTTGAAGTTGCTTAGTTCCTAGTACTCTTTGTGGAAATTTAACTTTCTCCCTTGCATGTCTCCAAATTAGTCCATCTTTTAAGAAAAAATTAAAAGATTTTTTCTAATATTCCTAAATCTATTTGAAGACCATGTAGGTGATCTGCTCAAAGTACTAAGATACCTCCCAATCTCTTGCCACTCTCCTTCATAATCATCAATATTAAATTGTTCATACACATATGCTTGAGAATCATAACTATTATCTAAATCTGCTTTATCATCTTCATCATACCTAGCTCTAGAAAGCATATCAGCAACAAAATTAGATTTTCCTACAATATGAATTAAGACCGGATTTATAAATTTAATGTTAGAAATCCATCGAAGCATAGCAATATTGGGTGATGAACAATTTGTTATCATTCCTATCAAGGGTAAACAACCTGTCTCTACAATTACATTTGTGCCTATAAAGTATTCTTTATCAAACTTTAATGCAGTGACTAAACCCAAAGTTCCCATTTGATTTGCGGATAATTTCTTTGAGTTTCATGTAATATTTTATCTCCAAATCTAATGGCATATCCTTTTCCCTCTTTGTCATCTTGACCAATAACCCATCCTATGCCTATGGGACTCGTATCGATAGCCAAAATAATGGGCTTTTGATCAGAATAATCTACACGTTTTAAAACAAGAGCATTAAGAAGTAATCTCTTTAATTTCCTCATACCTTTTGAGTGCTCTTCAATCCAAAGAAAGTTTCGATTCTTTCTTAGCAATGCATATAAACAGTTAGCAACATGTGCATAATGTGGAATCCAAATTGAATAAAACACATAAGCACCAAGAAATCATCTCACTTCACTAATATTGCTACATATCTCAGAAAGTTTGTTTATGGTGTCAACATTAGGTGGATATGGTCTCTGACCATAATTTCCACATAAATGGCCAACTATGAGAACCTCATTAATGCCAAAAACACACTTCTCAATTGAGTTTTTCTTTAAATTCAATTTTAGCAATAGAAAAGATTTGTTCAAGTGTCATAGTTACTGCACTTTTCAATAAGATATCATACAATATTTCCTTTGCATCAACCTTTCGTTCTAGTTCTGATATAAGAATAGCTTGAGGAATTCTTTTTGGTTTCTTTTCTTGTTTCTCTTCAATTTGTTTTTCTGTTTTAGGAGTTTCCTCTAATTTCTCTGAAGTTTGTTTTGGTTCATTGATCATAGGTTGTTTTCCCTCCCTAATTTCTTTTCTTTTCTGTTCATTTGCTCTGGAACTTTCACCTTGTTCAAATTGTACTTTCTTAGGCTATGTTCATCTCTCATTTGCCTCTTAGTAACTCGTCTTCCTGCATCATTTATATCTTGCTCATCGTCCTACTTTCTCTTTTCTTCAACATTCGCAATATCCAAATATATCAAAAATTTATCGACGCGTGAGTTCCAAGTAGTTTTCAACATAATATCATCCCTAGCCTTAATTAAAGCTTCAATTGAGTAGTTCCTTGTTTCTCTAGTTTGCTCGGATTTAGAGTCACTATCTACACATTCTAGTTTGGCAACAGAAGATGCTTTCTTAGATTTAGAAAGATTTTCATAGAGCTTCTGCATTCCTCCTTTTCCCCAATTTGCAGCTAAAGGAAGGTGTGTTCTATAGCCGCACAACCGCTTGTCAATGTTAATAACAAGTCATTGTTCTTTTGCTTCCTTTAAGGCTTCACATGTATAAGTAAGATGATCTGTGGCATCACACCAGATACATCTCCTAACATTGGGATTTCTTCGTTCATTAAAATTCCTTTGGTTCATTGATTGAGGAACTGGTTGAGTTACAATTGGAGGATTAGGAAACAGGTTGAGGATATATAGTAGGCTGATTTTGGACAATAGGTTGAGTTTGGACTGAGGATTTATCTTGTAAATTCAATGCATACACTACATTCTGCAATGGAGATACCTCTTTAGACATGTTTTCATGCATGTGCATCATGTTATCCAACTTATTAAATAAAATCTCAAATTGTAGCTCAGTTGGAACTTTAGATGTAGATGTAGTCGGATCAACCTTTGAGGCTAAATGTGTATCCCTAGTTGCATGAGTAGGAGGAAAACTGGAAGATGGTTGAGGCATTGAATCATAAAGAAGTGTTTGGCATTGCTTCATATGAGCAACCGCCTCAACCACTATTTTCACAATGGCCCACTCATCTGTAAGTCCATATTTTTTACCTGGATCTTCAAGTCTACGTTCAACCTCTACCCTTATGTCTGGGATCAAGATCTTAAGGAAATATAAAACTATGTCTGGGGTAAGGGCTACCCTATCCTCTTCTGGTAATTGGGAAAATCGTTTCATAAACTCACTATGGAGTTGAGTTAAAGAAACGTGAGGCTTAGGGGAACTAATCCATTTCATGAATCCCTCTCTACTATGTTGACTATAATCCTCTAGATAAAATTCTTTATGTAACTCCTTTTTGAACTCATCCCACTCATGTTTATCATGTAGTTCCATAATAGCCCTAACCGTACCTATGGCAACTCTACCTAGATATGATTTCCATTTTGTCTCAGGCAAGCCATGAAGCTTGGCTAATTCCTCGAATGTATCTAAGTAATTCGTTACATTCACACCTGTGAACTTTCCTTTGTCCTTTCATAGAGTCTCAACAACTTTCTGACCCTGAATTTCATGCATCATGTTCTTAAATAGTTCGTCCATTTTTATATTTTGATTTGATTTAGCTTGAACAATCCTAACAATGTCTTGAACCTCTTTCTTTACTCTTTCTTTATGTTCCACTGCCAACTCTACAATCTCGTTAGAGTCTAGTTTGATATGTTTTTAAAATGTGCCAATATTTTGCAATTAAACCTATGCTTTACATTTAAACCAAAACTTTTGAACTTGCACTTTAATCAAAACTTTGCACTGTAATCAAAGAATTTGAAAGTAAAAGAAAAGGTACCAACGAGGCTCGAAGAAGAGGTAAAAAATAGTGCTTATGTGAATTTGAATACATTTATTGTCATTTAATCAAATCATAAATACATCTTTTGCTAATATTAGTGCAAACATTTTTTTCTTCAATGTTTGATGAGAGGGGTGATGCGAAGAGGATCATCTACTTGCCAATCTTCATGGAGACGCTCAGATCAACAGATTAGTCCTTGACACCTAGAAGATTGCAAGATTTCATGAGATAGCCACAACTCCCAACGATGAAGACGCTGCTACAACAATTGTTGAATCGTGTGAATGCATATGCCTTGAAATGTCTGACTTAATCGCAAAGCCAATGGTTCATGTCCGGTTCACCAATGTCGGGTCGTGTAGATGCTGGGATGATGGATCAAGTCATCTGCCAAATTGATCAGCACATGTAGGGTGTTTGAAGCAAGCTCAGATGGTTTAATCATACTTGAGGATAGGGTAAATGGAGTTCAAATAGCTCTATTTACTTTAGTTATGAAAGAAGTAATAAATATCTTAAAATAATTAATGAGAAATGCCTAACAATCAATGCATCTAAGGACCATATGGTTGAGCTGCTCTATACCTAGCAATAGCATCTTGATATGATTGTAAAATTAAGGATTCTTTAATTATATGTTCTTTAATAATCTCATCTACTTTGTTTTCAGTTGGTTTAGGGTGAGTACATCTAATTAGAGGTGGCAGAAATAAATTTTCACTACTCTGTGGTTCAGGAGATGCAATGTGTTAAAAACTTTGTTAAACAATGATCGTAGGATATGGAAACTAAAGATTCTTTAGTAATTTGATCTTTAATGACTTCTTCTGCTTCTACCTCTTCAGACTCAATTCTAGTTTCAATACTTTTGGACACAACTAAATGCTCTGTGGACATCGAAAATGTAAATAAATGGAAAATAGTAAATGAATTAATGAATGTGATAAGAATAGTTTTCAACAATAGTTTTGCTAATGCTAAACCTTTCTAGATGATAGATTTTGCTAAAATGATGATGAATTCTAATGAATCCTATACAAAGATAATGATTTAGACGACTAATATAAATGTGAGCTTTAAATTGGATCTGGAAAGGTGGGTGAAGCTGTGAATGAGCAGCTCCTATTCTGTGATCATGTAATGGCTTGATACTCTTCTTCAATCTTTAACAACACTTCCTTCAATACTCTTTTCTTTAAAGTCTGAAAACATCATTCTAGAAAACATAAGTAAATATTAATGAAAAATAATAAACGGATACATTTTAATAATTTCCTTTTAATGCACATACATTCTTGTGTACACACTCATGCGTTTACATGAATTCATGCTCATACACACTTTTATGCATATGCACACTTACACATGCTCACACATATGCAGACACATGAACACATGCATTTTATGCTCACTTATGTTCTCATGCACATCACATTATGTATATGCATACATACACTTCTAATATGCATATGCTCTCATATCAATCTCACTTCTTAATTCATATAATCATGCACATGCATTAACACTAACTGGTATGCACTAACACTCATTGACATGCACACATTCATTAGCTCATGCATGCACACACACTAACACATACATCTATTACACCTATGTACTCACATATATGCTCAGCCTTCCAATATCATGCATACAACATGCACCCACTCTCATACTCATGCATATGCATACCTACTAATAAACATATGCTCTCATGCATCCCATACTCATACTCCTATGCTCATGTTAAGTTATATCAATTCTCATGTTAGCATACATTCTTATGCAAATGCACATGCAAACACATACACTCATGCATGCTAACATATCTTATACTTACTCTAATATACATTCACCTATCACATTCATGCATACATTTACATGCACACATGTTCACTTGCACTCATCTAACACATGATCATGCATATTCATGCATCTACACTTCTAATATGCATATGCTCACACACATGCTCATACACTCTTTCATGTAAACTAACATTCCACATGCATATACACATTTCTCTGCTACATAGAAACATCACATCATGGATTAAATCATATGCATACACATGCATTAGATTTCACATGCATGCATACATACTATCATTCCTCATCATTCTCATGCATGCATTCATTATTCATATGCATGCTCATGCATCATTCTGATATGTACATCACCAATAGACATGTTTTAAATGCTAATATATATATCTAATATAAACATACACTTATGCTCATGCATTACTCTCATTATCATGCACACATTTGCATTCATGCATTCATAGTGTGCCTTCAAACATCTAATGCATTCATACCACATACATATGCATTAAACACTCTTCATAATAACATGCTTGTGCTACCATACAATCTTATATGAATTTATGTATACATTCATCTACGCACATACTAACACATAATCTGATACATACTAACATACATTCATAATTTTCGAATATGCATATGCATACATATTTTTCATGTTTACACATACGCATATACCCATGCACTTATTTTATCATATGCATATAATAAATTAATTAAAACTCAAGATGAAGTCATCCCGTCACCACCAAGACCTATCTCTGTCTCTCTCTCTCTTCATAACTACAATGGAACATCGTTCTCTCTCCTTCTCTCTCTACCTGTCGATGTCTCTTGCCCACGCACAAGCAGCAACCATGCTTAAGTCCATGCTTAATTTCTCTCTCCCTCACTCTTTTTCTAGCATGCAACAGTTGCCAGGGGTCATCTCACTATCACATTGTCAGAGGCATCTTTTGTTGTGATATATTTAGGTAGTGATGTGTCTGAACACACTAGGACCACCAGGGCACTTTTTTCCCTCTTTAGGAGGTTTTCTTCCCCCTAGCTTGTATATACACCTATTGCCCTAATGGGCTACCTATCTTTGTACATTATCTAGTGATACATTCAGTATTGTGTGTTGTGCTCCAAGCTTCTTCTCCTTCCTTGTGCTGTTCGTGTGCTTTCGTAGACGTCTATCTCCAACAATTGGTATCAGAGCAGGTCACTGCTTCATCCAGGGTGCGGTCAACACTCCTCCGGTTGCAGTCTCAGAATCGCACGAACTTTGGTGAGCATACTCAACATGTTTTCGAGATCAAAATGGCTTCGCTTTGTGGTGCCAAAATCGTGATATGAGCTCGTTTCAGCCTCCGAACTTGTGCCAAAGGTATATACAAGTTTCTGTTCACCAGTATAAGCATCTCGAAGTCTACCACAGGTCTAGTGAAATTTGTCTAGGAAGTTCTGTTCAACTTTTTGAGATACAATCAATTTGTTGCATCAAGGTATTTTAGTCACCAGCCATGGCTGAAAGCAATGATATATTCCGTACGTTGGCTGTTGAGGACACGTTGGATGGTACCAACTACCTGTTATGGGCTTATATGATGCGACATGTATTGGTTGCAAAAGGACTGTGGAACATTGTGCACTGTGTTGAAAAACATCCTATCACACTTGCAACTGTTACAACTGCAGGTACAGAAGCTGAGGCAAAAGGTGTCGAAGATGATGATATTCTGCATATTCTTGTTTGTGCTCCGGTTTTTGTTGCACCTACTATAGAGTGTAGTTTTGACCCATCTTCTCATGAGCAGTGCATGTCTGCAGTAGACTCAGATGTTTGGTATTTTGACAGTGGGGCGACCAAACATATTACCTCATAGTGTAGTTTCTTCTCTTCACTCGAGCCTGCCCCTACAGGGAATACTGTTACATGCGCCAACAACTCCTCTTATCCTATTATGGGAGCTGGTAAGATCATTTTGACTACTACTGATGGTAGTTCTTTCACTTTGTCAGATGCTTTATTTGTGCCTGGGATCAAGAAGAACATGTTATCAGTTTCTACATTAGCCAAGATGGGCTTGGTTGTGAAATTTGGTGATGACAGGTGTACAGTTCATGATGTGTCAAATGGTGATGTGATTATTGATTCTGGCATTTTATGTCGTGGGCTGTATAAGCTCATAGACTATGAAAGATCTTTGAATGATTTGGCATTTGGAGTACATGATTCTTAGGCTATGTTAGATGCAAAGCTTTGGCATGCACGCTTTGATCATCTAAATTTTGCTAATTTGCTATGCCTATAGAGATATGAAATGGTGTCCTCTTTGCCCAAACTTGAGGTATCTGGAAAACATGTATGTGAAGGCTGTATTTTGGGCAAAATGCAGCATTTCTCATTTCCAAAAGATGGTTCAGTTCATACTACTCAGAAATTGAAGCTTGTACATAGTGATGTCCATGGTCCTATGCAGACACCTTCTTTTGGAAATTATCTTTACTTCGTGACTTTCATTGATGATTTTTCCAGGCATGCATGGGTATATCCATTGAAGGCAAAGTCCGAAGTCTTCATGTGCTTCAAAGAATTTCTGGTTTTGGCTGAAAATTTGTCAGCATGTAAAATGGGCACCCTCCATTCAGATCGAGGGGGGGAATATATGTCTTCTGATTTTAATGCATTTCTGGCTGAACGTGGGATAAAACACCAGTGTACAGTGCTGTATACACGTCAACAGAATGGAGTTGCTGAACGAAAGAACAAGTCACTCATGGAGATGGCGAGGTGTATGGTCAAGAGCCAGGCTTTACCACATAGTTTTTGGCTTGAGGCTGTCATGTAAGCAGCATATGTACTTAACAGGTGTCCCACCAAAGTAGTGTAGTCTATCACTCCATATGAGGCTTGGCATGACCGCAAGCCATTTGCTGCTCATCTTCATGTTTTTGGTTGTTTGGCATATACATTAGTGCTTGAACAACATTGTAAGAAATTGGATGATAAAGCAGTAAAATGTATTTTTGTTGGATATAATTCTGAAAGTAAAGGCTATCGTCTATATCATCCACATACTAAACGCATTTTGGTTATCCGTGATGTTGTTTTTGTGGAAGATGCTATTCAACCATTACTTTCATGTACTAAGGAGACATATGTTAGCTCCAAAGACATGTATGATGCTTTGCTGCCTCTTCTTATAGGTGGACAGTCTAGTGCTAGTCCTAATGAGGCAACTTCTCAGCCTTTGCAGGTTTCATGTGATGATGCAGATCATTCCATTTCAGATGCAGATTTACATAATGCATTAGTTGATGAGAGAGCTGATATTGAGGAGGAAAGAACTATGCCAAAGTGGCTGGTGCAGACCTTGTGCGACAACAAATTAGATGCACCTTTGTCATATCATACTCGATGAGGCTCTCATAGTGCCTCTTTTGCATCAGATTGCTATGCTATGGCTGCATCTAGTCTCTTTGATGAGACTGAGCCTGTTTTGTTTGATGAAGCACAAAATTTAGAAAATTGGATGGCTGCTATGCAATCTGAATATGATGCAATAATGAAGAATGGTACTTCGTCTTTATGTGACTTGCCTCTTGGCAAGAAGGCCATTTGCACTAAGTGGGTATACAAGCTGAAGCATAAACTTGATGGTACAGTTGACATGTATAATAGGCTTCTTGCAAAGGGTTATGCGCAGGAAAGAGGCATTGATTTTGATGAAACCTTTGCTCCCACTTGCCAAATGACTAGTGTTTGTAGCATCTGTTCACTTGCAGCTCATCATGGTTGGAATGTACATCAGTTGGACATTAAAATAGCATTTCTAAATGGTGACTTGCATGAAGAAGTGTATGTTTTGCAGCCCCATGGCTTTGTGCAGAAAGGGCATGAAAACCAAGTGTGTAGGTTAAAGAAGGCATTATATGGTTTAAACCAAGCACCACATGCTTGGTATGAGAAGATACATGCCTATATGATTGCACATGGTTTTGAGAACAGTCCAACTGAAAGCACCTGATATGTAAAGCATGCTAATGATGTGCTTCTGATCATTGTTGTCTATGTTGATGACATGCTGCTCACTGGTCCTATTGAGAAGCATATTGCTGGTTTTAAGGCTGACTTGCATGCCTCATTTGAGATGTCTGATTTGGGGCATTTGCATCACGATTTGGGCATTCAGTTTATGCAAGTTGATGGTGGAATGGCTTTGTGTCAAACAAAATATATTGACACATTATTGTAGCGTTTTGGCCTTGAAGACTGTAAGCCTATTGCCACACCTATGGAGACAGGTTTACGATTGATTCTTCATGATGCTGGAGATGCATTTGATGTTGTTCTCTAATAGCAGGCTGTTGGATGCTTGATTTACTTATGCATTACTCGGCCAGATATTTAGTTTGCTGTCTCACAGATGAGCAAGTTTATGCATTGCTTAGGAGTTAAGCATTGACAGGCAGTTAAGTGCATTTTTCACTACTTGAGTGGTACTCGACTACTTGGGTTGTTTTATCCCAAGGGGGGATCACTACCGCCAAATTTGCATGCTTTTTCTGACTCTGATTGGGTTGGTTGCTATGACACTCATATGTCCACTAGTGGCTTTTGCTTCATGCTTGGTAGCTCATGTATATCTTGGTTGAGCAAGAAGCAGCCTACTGTGGCCACTTCCAGTTGTGAGGCTGAGTATAGGGCAACTTTCATAGCGAATGTTGAGTGTATGTGGCTCAGACGCCTTATGGCTGATTTGGGTGTTGGTCAGTCTTCTGCCACCACCATCTTCACTGATAGTCAGAGTGCATTGGCAGTTGCGAGGAACCCTGTGTTCCATGCTCGCACTAAGCACATTGAGGTGCATTATCACTATGTCAGGGAGAGGTTCTCTGCTGGGGAGATCAGCTTGGCATATGTTCCCACGCAGGAGAACATTGAAGACCTTTTCACGAAGGCTCTGCATAGGGAGACGTTTGAAGCTTTCCACAAAGCTTTGGGCTTACTTCCTTTTGTGGAGTGATTTCCACATAGCTTGGCACTTCCTTATACATGAGTGCCAACTCCTTGTTCACCGCATCACTCCCAGGGGGGATTTGTTGATATATTTAGGTAGTGATGTGTGTGAACAAACTAGGACCACCGGGGCACTTTTTTCCCTCTTTAGGAGGTTTTTTCCCCCGGCTTGTATATATGTGTATTTCCCTAATGGGCTACTTATCTTTGTACATTCTCTAGTAATGCATTCAGTATTGTATGTTGTGCTGCAAGCTTTCACAGACGTCTATCTCCTTGTGTTGTTCATGTGCTTTCACAGACGTCTATCTCCAACATCTTTCTGAAGTCGTTGCTGCCAGAATTAGGAGGAGGGAGAGGAGTTAATGGCTCCTTCTCTCTCTATCTTGCAATCTTCTCTCTCTTGCGCTGTGCAATTAGAGCCACGAGGGGAACAAAACCCATTTAATTCTTTCTTCAACACCCGAGTCAATCGGATGCCACATATATCTCTCTTTACTCTCTCTCTCTCTCATCTCCTGCCTCCTGTATGGAGCACCTAACAAAAGCTGTGAGGATTATCTCTCTCTCTCTCTGCCTGTAAGGCTGGCGTCAGAAGCGAGGAGAAGGATTAAAACTCACTCTCTCTCTCTCTATCATATCTGCGTATGCAATGCCAGAAGTCACAAAGATGAGGGGAGGATGCAAGATCAAAAATCAATTTCTCTCTCACTAGCTATAGTGGATAGAAAATAAGATGAAGGAAGCAAGAAGAAAAGTACCTATAAAAAACATTAGGAAAGAACTAGCACAACATACACACACACACACACACATATATACACACACACACATATATATATATATATATATATATATATATATATATATATATATATATATATATATATATATATATACAAAAAGTGACATGAGCCTACCACTCTTTTAGATCTTGCTTTATTCCCTCATCCACACTTTTGCCCACGCTTATTCACCACACTTTTATTTAACTTTAACCATACAACTCACTTACTCCATTCTTTAATCCACTTTCACACATACCTCACATTTAAGTTTTACTTTTATCCACTTTAAGTGCATCATTCATTCATAGCACACTTTAAATTACTTTAATTACACATCTTTTATGAACCATTCTTTAAATACTTACTCACACACACCACTCATTATTTATCCATTTTAATTTAGTTGTTTTTATTTTTAATAATTCATTAATACATTTAATTTAAGTTTCCACTATGGATTTAATATAATTAAATACCTTAATATTTACATGAACACACAGTATTAAGATAGTTAATTAAATCATAATTTAATTTATATTAAATAAATGTCTAACATATAAGATAACTTGATTAACTATAAACATATATTTATTAAATCAAAGGTTTTCACACATTATATTAATGTTAATATTCACACACACTCATACCTACACATGTTGGTGCAAAACAAGCCTACACACATTGGCTTGGAACATTGGAACCTTGGAAGGCTAAAACTTGTACCCTTGGAGGATGTATTTACATGAACTTGAACCATAGGAACCAATGCTTAAATGGTTATTACTTTTTATCCAATGTAAAAAGTCTATATGACTTTATCAATCATGTAATCACACCTACTAGACTAGAGTCGTGGAAAAGTAGATGATTTGATTGAGGGAATATCTCCCTAAGTTTAGTGGAGAGATTGAAGGGAGCCAAAACTTGAATTCAAATTCAAACTCCTTAAAAATTCTTATAAAAGGCAATGGAAAAAAGTCGCGGAGTGTTACACTCCCCCTGAGGCAATTCTGAGTCAATCATTGAGTGTGTATGAGCTACACCATAGCCTACACCTCTGAGTACCATTGAGCATCACATTACATGCCAATGGGAATGTACAATCATTAGATTTAATCAATATACATATATTCATAGTCTCTGTTTTCTCTGAGTGACTACCTCCAACTCTGTCAACTTCAAAGGAGCATATCTCAAGATCTACTGAACCAAATTGGATGATTCAAAGTGCATTGGATTCAGCTCAAAGTCTATTATACACCTACAAAGTTTCAAGGCCATTGGATCTACCATCACAGAGAAATCTCAGTCGGGGTGCTCACTGGTCTGTGACTGTAAGTCTCCTAAAAAGTCGGGGGTACACCTTATTTTGCTAAAGTGATTTCTCTGAGTGTGGTTTATCATTTTCCTTCATTTCACTTGCAAATGGAAGCTTACTAAGCTAATAGAATATCTCTAGATGGAATTTTGCTAATTGTAACTACACTGGTCACACTGAGCATAACACTGAGCAGGTATCAAGACCAAAATAGAAAGTTTTCAAGTCTTGTGATTTGCAAAGTAGTCTGTTTTGATCAAGTCATTACTCAAACCTTTCCCAAAGTACATATAACATATTTTGGGTCATTTGGAAGCTCAAGGAGTCTACTAAGTATATCTGAAGAGAAAAGAGGGCAGGTGTGAAGCAGGTTTAGCAGCACCAGCTTGATCTTCTGAGTGCATCCAGCCATCACATCCAACAGTGGTATCAGAGCAAATAAGGTAATCATGGGTGATGGTTTCCCTTCCTTCATTGACAAATTGGACAGAAATAATTACCAGGCTTGGTCATTGAGAATGAAGACCTATCTACAAGGGAGAAGCTTGTATGGATACATATCAGGAGATGAGGAATTGCCCTCATTCAAGACCAAAGGCCTACCAACAAAGGATGAACATGAGAGGCTCAACCAATGGTGTGCAAAAGATGCTTTGGCAAGGTCATATCTTCTAAACTCTATTTCTGATTTCCTTCTACCTCATGTGAGGAATTGTAAGACTTCCCAAGAGACTTGGGAAACCTTGTCAACATATTTTTCATCAAGCACAAGGGCCAGAAAAAATCAGCTATGGATTGAGTTTACAACTCTTAGGAAGCAATCAAAACAATGTGTCTCAGATTTTGTCACCAAAGTCAAAGACATTGCAGATCAACTTGCAAGTGTTGGAGAAGAAATTGAGGAAGAGCAAATAGTCAGACAAGTGATCAATGGACTAAAGGCAGATGACAAGTGGGAGAGCTTTACCACAGCAATGGACTTGTACATGGACATCCAAGCACCTGATCTAACAACTCTGATTGGACAACTCTTTACACATGAAGCAAAGATCACAAAGAATGGAGAGCAATCAAAAGGTAACAATCCCTCTGCCCTATATACTGATAAGAAGACTAAAGACAAGGGTAAAAGCAAGAAGGTTGATGAAGAAGGCTCTACCTCCCAAGCAAACTATGCAGGGAGAGGTAGATCTTCTAGAGGTAGGGGCAGAGGAGGTAAGTCAGGTAGGGGGAGACCCTACAATCAATCTCCATGCAATATCTGTGGCTTGTCTAACCATACCACAGATGAATGCTACAAAAACTACAAGAACCAAAGAGGAAGAGGTCACCAAAGAGGAGGATACTCTCAAGGCAGAGGCAGATTCAATCAATCTCAAGGCTACCATGGCTACAACAATAGTTACAACAACAACTACAATCACAATGGCAACTATCAAGGTGGATACAGGAATAGGAAGGATTACAACAATTATGCAGAGGAGCAAGATGATTCCTTGTTGATCATGAACATGACATCTAAATCAGGTATCAATGATGATCACTTATTCTATATTGATTCAGGTTGCTCTAACCATGTAGCTGGAAATGTTGCCTTACTCTCTGATTTGGAAGAACCTAAAGGCAAGCACCAAGTGCAGACAGGTGATGACACTAAACATTCAGTTGTTAAAGTAGGCAATGTCAAAACAAGTGATGGTAATCAGAATTTACTAAGCAGAGTGTTGTATGTTCCAACAATCACCAAGAATCTGATGAGTGTAGGTCAGATTGTGGAAAAAGGTCTACAGGTCAGGTTCACTCAACATGGTGCATATGTGGAGGATCCAAGACATGGATTCAGAAGGATAGCCAAGGGAGAAAAATCAGGTAGATTGTTCACCTTTGAACTTGAAGACACTAAGAATATTGCTTTGTACAACTATAAAGACCAAACCCTATCAGAATTGGAGATTTGGCATAAGAGATTAGGTCACATTGGAGAGAGGACCATAAAACAAATGAGTAGGGATCAATGGGTGCTTGGGATACCTAATGTATCCAAGCAACACATGATATACAAGTGTGGGGCTTGTCAATTTGGTAAGTCACACAGATTGCCCTATACCAAGAAAGGTTTTATGCATGAAGATTATTTGGAATTGGTGCATACAGATGTTTGGGGACCTAGCAAGGAGCCATCCATATCTGGATCAAGGTACTATGTGTCCTTTATTGATGACTATAGCAGATGGACTATCTTATACTTCATGAAACATAAAGATGAAGTATTTAATTGTTTCAAAAGGTATCTTGCATTAGTTGAAAATCAATCAGGTAGACATTTGAAGAGGCTAAGGTCAGATGGTGGTGGAGAATACTTCTCCAATGACTTTGAAGATTTCTTGCAGGAAAGAGGCATCAAGAGGGAGATTACTACAAGGTACTCACCTGAACAAAATGGGGTAGCTGAAAGGAGGAATAGACTCATTGTAGAGACAGCTAGGTCTATGCTTAATGAGAAAAAATTGCCAAATTATCTTTGGGCAGAGAGTGTATCTACTGCCACATACTTAATCAACAGGTTGCCATCAAAGACACTTGATGGAATGACACCCTATGAGGCTTGGCATGGTAAGAGACCATCTCTGGATCATTGTAAAATCTTTGGATGTGTTGCATATGTGCATATTCCCTCACAGGTAAGGGGAAAGCTAGACCCTAAGGCTGAAAAGTGTATCTTCATTGGTTATGATTTGAACCAAAAGGGATACAGATTCTACAACCCCTCAAACAAAGGCTTCAAGGTAAGCAGATATGTCATATTTGATGAGAATGATTCATGGTATGAAAATGAGTGCAGGAAAGTTAGCCTACCTTATGACATGGAAGAAGACTTTCCCAAGCTTATCAGGCAAGAACCAATTCAGAAAGAGGACACAAGCTCAGATGATGAAGACACCATCAACATTGAAGAATTCAAGGCTTGGAAATCAAAAGGGAAGATGAAGATGAAGCAACTAGAAGACAATCCAGAATCCTCAACTCAAGCTATGAGGAGATCTCAAAGAGAAAAGAAGAAACCTATTAGGTATGGGTATGATACTTCACTTGTAACCAAGCACTCTGTATATCTTGCAAAAGATATCTTGAATGAAGAACCAGGTACATTTGAAGAAGCAATTACTAAACCAGAATGGAAGGAAGCAATGAATGAAGAAATGGAGGCTCTCAAGGAGAGTGATACTTGGGACTTGGTACCCAAGAAAGACTCCATGAAGGTGATAGGATCCAGATGGATCTACAAACTCAAGAGGAACTCAGATGGTACAATAAACAGGTATAAAGCTAGGTTGGTAGCCAAGGGTTTTGCACAAACCCAAGGCATTGATTATGAGGAGACATTTTCTCCTGTGGCCAAGATGCCAACTATCAGAGTTATGGTGAGTGTAGCTGCATCCAAGAATTGGAACATGTACCAATTGGATGTGAAGAATGCATTCTTGAATGGATGGATATCTGAAGAAGTCTACATGTCACAACCACCTGGCTATGAAGATCCCAATAAGGTAAATCATGTTTGTAAATTGAAGAAGGCTCTGTATGGATTGAAACAGGCACCTAGAGCATGGAATTACAGGTTGACAACCTATCTCCTAGATCAAGGATTTGTGATGAGTAAAGCAGATACTTCATTGTTTATAAAGATGAACAATTCAGAGGTAATATACTTGTGTGTCTATGTTGATGACATCATTATTACAGGAAATGATGTTCAGGGAATTAGACACATCAAAGGACAAATGATGAAGGAATTCAAGATCAATGATCTTGGATTATTGAAGTACTTCCTAGGACTTGAATTGGTCTACACAAATTCAGGTATCTTTATTACTCAGAAGAAGTACATTCAGGACATGGTCAAGAAGTTTAATTTGCAGGAAGCTAAAGTCTCAAACATTCCTATGGAGGTCAACCACAAACTCAGTGCACATGAAGGAGAAGAACTCAAGGATATTACAGGTTACCAAAGTTTGGTAGGTAGTCTAAATTATGCTACCTTAACCAGGATTGATATATCATATGGTGTTAGTATACTTAGCCAATTTATGCACAAACCAAGAATACCACATTTGGAGGCAGCAAAGAAGATAGTGAAGTACCTAAAGGGAACACAAAATCATGGTTTGTACTTTCCATATTCATCAGACATTGATATTAAGGTATACTCAGATGCAGATTGGGCAGGTTGCAAGGATGACAGGAGGAGTACATCTGGTTACATATGCTTTGCAGGTGATAAACCAATTTCTTGGTCATCCAAGAAACAACCCACAGTAGCTTTGTCATCTACTGAGGCAGAGTACAGAGGGCTAGCCAATGCCACTCAAGAAGCCATATGGTTGAAGCTTTTATATTCAGAATTGGGCCTATACACAAGGCCACCAATCATATTTGGTGATAACACAAGTTCTCTTCACCTAGCAGCTAATCCAATTTATCATGCTAGGACAAAACACATAGAGGTTCACTACCACTATGTGAGGGAGAAGTTACTTAGCAAAGAAATTCAATTATCATATGTGTCTACTAATATACAATGTGCAGATTTGCTTACTAAAGCTCTGGATGGAAGCAAGCTATGCAGATTTAAGTCCATCATTGGATTGCAGGAAATAATTGAAGACTAGAGAAGAAGACTTGAGCCAAAGTGTTTGGCTTGAGGGGGAGCTGTTGGTGCAAAACAAGCCTACACACATTGGCTTGGAACATTGGAACCTTGGAAGGCTAAAACTTGTACCCTTGGAGGATGTATTTACATGAACTTGAACCATAGGAACCAATGCTTAAATGGTTATTACTTTTTATCCAATGTAAAAAGTCTATATGACTTTATCAATCATGTAATCACACCTACTAGACTAGAGTCGTGGAAAAGTAGATGATTTGATTGAGGGAATATCTCCCTAAGTTTAGTGGAGAGATTGAAGGGAGCCAAAACTTGAATTCAAATTCAAACTCCTTAAAAATTCTTATAAAAGGCAATGGAAAAAAGTCGCGGAGTGTTACACTCCCCCTGAGGCAATTCTGAGTCAATCATTGAGTGTGTATGAGCTACACCATAGCCTACACCTCTGAGTACCATTGAGCATCACATTACATGCCAATGGGAATGTACAATCATTAGATTTAATAGTCTCTGTTTTCTCTGAGTGACTACCTCCAACTCTGTCAACTTCAAAGGAGCATATCTCAAGATCTACTGAACCAAATTGGATGGTTCAAAGTGCATTGGATTCAGCTCAAAGTCTATTATACACTTACAAAGTTTCAAGGCCATTGGATCTACCATCACAGAGAAATCGCAGTCGGGGTGCTCACTGGTCTGTGACTATAAGTCTCCTAAAAAGTCGGGGGTACACCTTATTTTGCTAAAGTGATTTCTCTGAGTGTGGTTTATCATTTTCCTTCATTTCACTTGCAAATGGAAGCTTACTAAGCTAATAGAATATCTCTAGAAGGAATTTTGCTAATTGTAACTACACTGGTCACACTGAGCATAACACTGAGCAGGTATCAAGACCAAAATAGAAAGTTTTCAAGTCTTGTGATTTGCAAAGTAGTCTGTTTTGATCAAGTCATTACTCAAACCTTTCCCAAAGTACATATAACATATTTTGGGTCATTTGGAAGCTCAAGGAGTCTACTAAGTATATCTGAAGAGAAAAGAGGGCAGGTGTGAAGCAGGTTTAGCAGCACCAGCTTGATCTTCTGAGTGCATCCAGCCATCACATCCAACAACACATACAAACACACTTTGAAACCCTTTGGAACCCTCATATTTATCCATCTAGCACTAACATTGTTACATAAATACTCATAAATATATGTAATCCTAGAGTGTTATACCCATGCCCCATGCGTAAATGGGTACAAACACACATTGGAAAGTGTAGTTAGGGTAAACCCTAATGTGGCTATATTAAACTTCATGAATTTGTTCCTGCAAGTATTCATAGAGAGATTAGTTCCAAGCAAAACAATTGATCAAAAGAGTTATAGAGGGGTTAGATTTAACCAATAAAAATGTTTTAATTTTCCTGGAGGTCAACTGGAAGGTGGAAATCTTTCCAATAGCGGATGCAAATCCCTAAATCTATGAGCAAGATTCATTAGTAGAAAACATCATTCTCTATGTTGATTAATTCATCTTAAGAGGTTCAAGTGATGATCACATCCAGTTTATCATCAAGAAGCTTCAACTTGAGTATTCGATGACAGATGTTGGCTTGCTTCACTAATTCCTCGATGTGGAAGTTTGGCAATTGAAAGAAGTTATCTTCCAATCTCACAAGAAGTACTACTTTGATCTACTTTCTAGATATAACCTAGACAAGTGTTGCTTAGTCTGTATACCTCTTCAACCCAACATCAAGCTTACACTAGATGAAACATCACCATTTGTGGACATGCATGAATATCAATAGATAGTTGACTCTTTGCTCTTCCTAGCCAACAATAGACATCACATTGCATATGTAGTTGGTGTTCTTTGTGTGTTTGACCATTAGCCTCATCACACACATTGGAAAGATGTGCACAAGTTACTACACTAGCATGTCCTCGCATGACATCTTGGTCTTTGGTATACAAGGGGAATTGATGTCCTTGAATATACTGACTCAAATCGGGTGGATGATCTTGATTCTTGATCTTCCACTCCTAGATATATATTGTTGCTTGACTGAGGACCCATCTCTTAGACAAGTAAGAAGCGAATTATAATTTCTCTTTCATCTACAAAGGCGCAGTACCAAGCATCTAGTTTTGGAGCATATGAGTCCATATGGCATTGTTATTTATTATCTAACATTCATATTTTGTAGGATACTCCTATATTCATTTGCATTAATAGTCAATCACTCTTATCCATTGCCAAGAATCTAGTCTTCCATGTTTTGATCAAGCACACCAAGATTTGGTTGTACTTCATCCATGAGAAAATCATATCTTAGGAGATTACCATAGAGCACTATCGCTCTCAAGAGAACTTGGTGGACATGTTCATGAAGGCTCTACCTCTAGTTTTGCTCTAGCACTTAGTGGACCTTTGCAACATTCAGCAGCTCCGAAATGTATCTACAGAGGGGGTGTTGATGACATGATTTCATCTACTTCCATTTCCTATTGTATTTGTATAAGTGCATCTATATTTTGTATCTAGGAGACACTAAGTTTCATAGTTATTTATTTGTATCTAGTTGTATTTTGGTACTTTTCCCCATATTCATTATCCTTCAAGGGGAATTATCCCACATATGATGTACTTTGTAGAGCCTCCTCCATATCTATATAAGAGGACATCTCCCCCACTTTATAATTGGTTAGAAGCATGTAGAGGCTACTTCATGCTCTTGCTAAGCTCACTCTAATCCATGTGAGTTTTACCTTTTCATGGTTTGCTCACCTTGAGTCTCATACTATTTTAATTTTGGGAGTACATTGTTCATTTCATTTGCTTCTACATGTCTACTCTCTACAAATCACTGTTGTGCATTGTCACTCTAGCACAATGGTGAGTACCAACATGAGAAGAGTCACCTCATAATTGTCAATCCGTGGAGACGTGAGGACTAGTATGAAGACTATGAGCAAGTGAAGGCACAAGTGTGTGAGTGAGAAGCACACAAGCATGCACACACATACACACACACGCGCACACAAGGCAAGAATAAGGAGAGGAACAATGGAGTTCTTTGCATTAGTCCAAAAGTCTCTTACATAAGCTCAATTCACAAACAAGCTAACCCCCAAAAATGAGCTCTCTAGCTCTTTTTATAGTTTTCTCACTAGCTTTGGCCTTGTCCAGACCTAGTGTCCGGCCTAGTTAAAAATTAGGTTCTAGAGCCTATTTGAGGGCTCAAACGGATTCTAAAAATTATGAAAATTGGTATGTAGCTAATTCTAATACTCCTCAAGCTCGAGGACTCCTCGGCTTGAACAAAATGGAGTCTATTCTACCAAAAACGGAATTTACAATGTGTGTGTAGTGATTAAAATCACTTGAGTTGTGAATGATCCATGGAAAAAATGATTAGGCCTTGTTGCCGTATTGTGCATGACTGCTCTATTGTACATGTATGCTCTTCATATGACCTGTATGCCAACATTCTCCCCCCTTCCTAGCGTCTGTCACCCCTGACAGACCTCTGTTCTATCGGGTGGTCGATATAGTATTGGATGACATTGGTGGCAAGTTCGTGTTCTCCTATCCTTAAGCCTCTTGCTAGATCAACTTCCAATGCATCCCAATTTATTGCACCGGGGACCTATGGTTGCGGTGTGGTGTAGTACTCGGAGTACATGGCTTGTTCACAAGCAAAGAGATGGAGCAGGTGTGTTGGCTTCGGTGCGAAGACCTCCAAGTGATACTCCCAGAAACCTGATCTAAACATTTCTTCGAATGTCTGTTTGTAACATGCAGGGAGGTATTTGATGCGTGCATGCCAGGCGTAAGCCACACGAATACTGGGGGTGGTGCTCATGTCATACACCAAATCGTAATTTCCATTTGTAAACCCCGGTAGACGTATCTGTGGGGCTGCCACATTTCGAAAGGTTTTGAGGACTACTTGCATCATATCCAAAATCTTGAGCATCATTTGGGCCGCCACATCTGGCATGGGCTTCAATCGTGGCATCCAATGTCGGATTGTTCCCATCATGTACGCTACTGACGGTGGTCCCCGTGGTGGCGCAATGTATGGATAATTTAGCCATTCCTTGCATTGTGCGTTATTCTGGACCTTTATGTTGAATGCTTTCCATGAGCTGCGTCGTGGCACAGGGCCATAGCATGGATTATAGAGGAGATGTAATGGCGCATTGTTCCAGGTGCGGAGCATTTCAGGATAGGTTTCAAGAAGTTTCTGCCGCCATGTTGGTTGACGGATCTTGCCTTTTTGCACCTCGAGAGGAAGGTCTTCGGGTTGAAATTGGGTTGCGAAGGAAGGTATCTTCCCTGTGACTCTGTGTATTTCTGCGTTATAATCTGCCAAAATGATATAGTAAGGCCTGTATTGGAGTTCGGATGAGAGGATAGCCTAATTTCAGAGCTACCTTTTCTGCTAGATCCTCAATTGACGTTGTGAGGAAATAAGGCTACTAGAACTATCTGAATCTTTATAGATTTTTGAGAGCTCTAATTCCTCCCCTAGATTATCCTCAATGTCTATGCACATGCGTACACATTCTTCTATGGATCTAGGGTCCTTCAAGTACACATATGATGTCCTTTTAGGTTGGCTGGTGACCACATACATTGTTCCTTCTTTATCTATGTATGAACCATTTTCAAACTTGAATACAGGGTGTTCTAGTCCATTGGGCTGATTCGGATTTTTAATTAGGACAACAGATCTTTGCAGACCATCCTCATAGATGCGTGCACCTAGGCGGTTGGTCTGGATGTATTCCAATTGAGTCTTGTAGGGACCTTCTGGTCTCTCTAGGTATGCCATTCCTGAGCTACCTACAGGTCTTTCCATGCTATACGACATGTCAGAGTCACTAGTTTCTGAGTCTAGCGCGTAGGGGTAATCACTCAATTGTTGGGCCCAAGATCTCGCTATATGGTTGACGCTAGCCTCGGATGATCTAACGCTTTGACGATCTCTCCCTAGGTGTCTACCTGATCTCAGGTTCATATGCCCTTTGTACGTTGCTGATTCTTTGGTACCAATCGCTTGTTCCTTTTAAGTTCCTTTGGATGTGTTTTCTTGTTTTTAATTAAGCGTCGTCAGGAGCACTTTAGTGTGTCGTACTTGATGTTCTGCGTCCACTTAGTTTAAGTTCTTTTCCTTTAAGTTATCCTATCGTACCCCTAGTCAATCAGGACAACTACTCGCACTTAGCCTATGCTAAGAAGGGACTGAGGGGGTTAAGAGATGTTCCAACCTCGAGTCGCTCCTCCTGGTGATGCTGGTCTACCCAGGAAGCACGTTCCCAAGCTTGTTAGCCCTGGCACTTACTTTGCTTTCTCCAAAAGCTCTCGATGATCCTGTAAGTACCCCAAGTTTAGCTTCAATTTGATCCTTCAATTGACAGACAATTTATTTCAGACACTTTTTAATGATCCTTGTTCCCCCTTTTGTATTGCTAAAAACATTTCCTCTAGAGCTCCCTTGGTGTACCTACCCCTCAGTGTGTCAACTTGAAAATCAATGCATTATTTTTATAAAAAACAGTTGAGGGCGTGTAGTATATGCCACGAGCTTTCCAACAAGCCCTAGAGCTTAAAAAATGGATTTCGTATGAAAAAGTTATGACCGTTCAGGGTTTAAGGGGTTAAACAGACAAACAGAACCTTTCGGGAGTTTTAATGCATTTTTTCTAAGGCCTTTGTAAGTGTATGAGTATTTGAGTATGCAAATATGCCCAAAATTTAGCCTAAATTTCCAAAAAAAGTACCCCTTAATTTTTTGCTGAAAATGTCTGTCTATCGTGATAGATGGGTCTGTCGCGATAGACGGTGTCTGTCGCGATAGACGGGTCTGTCGCGATAGACGGTGTCTGTCGTGATAGAGTGGTCTGTCGCGATAGACGGTGTCTGTCGCGATAGATGGGTCTGTCGCGATAGACGGTGTCTGTCGTGATAGACGGTGTCTATCGTGATAGACGGTGTCTATCGTGATAGACGGTGTCTGTCGTGATAGACGGGTCTGTCGCGATAGACGGTGTCTATTGTCTGTCGTGGTTTTGGTCTGTCGCGATAGACGGTGTCTATCGTCTATCGTGGTTTTGGTCTGTCGCGATAGACGGTGTCTATCGCGATAGGCTGAGTCTGTCGTGGAATTTGGTCTGTCGCGATAGACGGGGTCTGTCGTGGGTCTCTGTCTGTCGCGATAGACGGGTGTCTGTCGCGATAGACGGTGTCTATCGTCTATCGTGGTTTGGTCTGTCGCGATAGACGGTGTCTGTCGTGATAGACGGGTGTCTGTCGCGATAGACGGTGTCTATCGTCTGTCGTGGTTTGGTCTGTCGCGATAGACTGAAAAAACGCAAATTTTTGAGAAACTTCTAGTGATTTGGAGTGCTCTAATGGTGTAGGTTACCGTGCCCAACACGCATTCACAAAATATCAAGTTTTTCTGTCTGTCGCAGGTCGTGGTCTCGGGACCTGTGCAGAGTCTGTCGTACCTATGCAAGCTGCTGGAGATGGTGGTACAGCTAGTTCCTACAACATAAGCTCAAAAAACACCCAAAAACAGATCGCATGCAAGCTCTCTCTCACTCTCTCTCACAATGAAATGAGGGAAATGAGGTGGGGAGTGGAATATGACCAAAAAACTGAAATTTTTGTGGAGATGGAGATGGAGGTGAGAGATGGTGGGGATGATGATGGTGATGATGGTGATGCAAAAATAAGAAAAAAAAATGAAGAAAAATAAAGAAAAGAAAGGATATTAGCTATAACTCCAATGTCTCAACTCAACATCTTACCATCACACGCTCGTCCTCGAAGCTCTCTCCTCGGCAACTGCGCCAAATTTGGTGTCACTCTAGCACAATGGTGAGTACCAACATGAGAAGAGTCACCTCATAATTGTCAATCCGTGGAGACGTGAGGACTAGTATGAAGACTATGAGCAAGTGAAGGCACAAGTGTGTGAGTGAGAAGCACACAAGCATGCACACACATACACACACACGCGCACACAAGGCAAGAATAAGGAGAGGAACAATGGAGTTCTTTGCATTAGTCCAAAAGTCTCTTACATAAGCTCAATTCACAAACAAGCTAACCCCCAAAAATGAGCTCTCTAGCTCTTTTTATAGTTTTCTCACTAGCTTTGGCCTTGTCCAGACCTAGTGTCCGGCCTAGTTAAAAATTAGGTTCTAGAGCCTATTTGAGGGCTCAAACATATTCTAAAAATTATGAAAATTGGTATGTAGCTAATTCTAATACTCCTCAAGCTCGAGGACTCCTCGGCTTGAACAAAATGGAGTCTATTCTACCAAAAACAGAATTTACAATGTGTGTGTAGTGATTAAAATCACTTGAGTTGTGAATGATCCATGGAAAAAATGATTAGGCCTTGTTGCCGTATTGTGCATGACTGCTCTATTGTACATGTATGCTCTTCATATGACTTGTATGTCAACATGCATCCAAATCTTTTGTAGGATTTTTCATCCATTTTTTTGAAGTTAATGAATTCCACCTTCCTTTAGATGAGAAGAGTTCTACCACTTCAGACTTGATACCCCAATTGTTAGCACTCAATTGCTCAAAATCCTAATAATATAAGGGATTGATGGCTCTAGAGTCCAAGACTAAAGCATGCAATTTTTTGCGAACATTGCCTCACTTTCCAACTAAAGTCTGATCTTCTTAAGGTTCAAAGGATACTTTCTCTTCCTTTTGGACCCAAAATTCCAAGTATGCACTCACCTAATTGCCGTGGCTAGAGCAATCACTAAATTTCAAATTAAGGTTCTTTTTTTGCTTCAATTGTGCTCTCTTTGCATTAGATTCAAGTTTTTCATTGGTCTTGAAAACCCCATGTACTCACATTCCTTGAAATGTCCTAGTTTTGTAAGAACTATGGCTCTAAAGCCTATGTATCAGCAACTTAGCCACTTCTTCTAGTCAATCCCTTGACGTTCCAACACGTATGACTTCCCACGATCACACAAAGTCTTGTTTGTGAAATCCAATGATTGCTTTGCTAGAGGAATTAGATGGATGCAAGCTGGTGATTTTATATGATTTTGTGGCTTCTCAAGTTTTGTTATGATGTTTAAACAAATATGTAAACTTGAGTTAAATGGAATTCCAGCTATGTCTTTGATCCCTCAGGTGGGTGAGTGCCCTAGGAACTTCGACGATTGGGGGTCTCCTTTAAGCCTTATTTTTAGTCTAATTGTTCATTATCCCTCTCCTCACTATACCTTTAAGATATAATGAGTTCCATAGCACAATTGGTTTCAATTACCCTTCTGATGCGCATAGATGATTGCTTTGCTAGAGAAATTCGTTGCTTGGAAACGATTTATTTTAGATTTTTTTTTTTTAGCCCTTACTTTTGGTCTTGACCTCCAATGAGACCTTAAGTCTTGCTCTTGAGATTAGAACCTCAAATTTGATTCAATGTTTTTGGTTCTTTTTAGCTTTTATTCCTTGGTCTTGAATTATTTTACCAGTTTCAACTTTGATCTTCACTAAAAGAGTCTTTTTATTTGTATCTACACTTGGGAGATTGCCTTGCAAGTCGGGCGATCAGATCTTTGTACTTAACTATTGTTCGTACTTTTGTAATTTTGAACTTAACTACTGCTATGTTCGAGCTCTCTCCATAAAGAATTCCTTGCTATGCCCCTTCTCTTAATCAATGAACATATGAATAAGAGGAGTGACATTTGCTACTTCTTTGATGTTCGCTCTCCGATTGCTTTTTCCAATGCTATTGCAAATCCCCTCTCTATCATCCTCGTAATACTTCTAGTCTCCAACACTATCTCCCATTGCTCCAATGCAGCCCACACCTTTCCTTTCTTCACGCACCTCACACCCTTCACCATTGCAATAGAACAAACCAACACCTACAACAAAGGTCTCTTACCACCTCTCCCAAATGTGAAGCTTCAATATTGGAGACCTTAAACTATAGCACATCCTTGGCAATGGTTCCAAAAATTACTATAGAACTGCTAGTTTGAAGTCGAGCTCATCAAATTGTGGAGATCAACTTTGGAAATGCCAATCAAAGTATGTCCACCTATTCAAGTGTATGGACACATGTCTCAAAAATTTAACGCCAAACATGCATAAAAATACTTACCTTGGGTGGCTATGGGGTATGGGGTTAGGACACCTTAAGCACACCATGGAAGTTGCAAATGAAGAAGAAGATGGAAGGGTTTTTGACTTTTATACGAAAAGCTTTAATCCGTTTCACATGATTTTTGGACAATTTGACTCCAAGGTTGGTCCTATTGCTACATAGATACTCAAAATGAGCTCTACACATATTCAAAAAAATCCTATAGTGTGGAATCATTCATTAGGCTTTAACAAAAATGGAGTGCTTCTACAAGAACGCCTTTACATTTGGTGAAAATATACATAAAATGGACAAACAATATGCATGTATGGCAATGGTTGCGTCTTGTTCCATGAATTCTTCTTATTGCTTGACTGATTCCCACGAGATTTAATATAGACTTCTTGGCCTACTTGAGAAGTTGGATGGGCCCCTTCTAGCCTTCACTTCTTTATTTTGGGTCTTTTCTTCACATCTTTGCTGCAACAATGAGCTAGACAAATCCTTCTTTGCTTGTGAAAATGTCACATAGAGAAGTTGAATGTGTTTGTGTGTATGTTGACATTATTATTATAATAGGTAATAATTTTGAAAGATGAAGTACCAAATCAAAGAAGATTTCAAGATGAGTGATCTAGGGCAGTTCATATACTTCCTTGCATTGGAAGCCATCTAACAAGCACATGGTATGTATCTCACTCACAGAAAATATATAGATGATTTGCTAATGAAGTTCAAGATGGAGAATATAAAGCCTCTAGATACAGCTATGGACGTTAATTCAAAAGTGAGTAGCCAGGAGGGTGAGCTCATTGAAAATGTGATAGGCTATTAAAGCCTCATAGTAACAAAGTCTTCCTCTTATTGTAAAACACTAAATGGAGCTTGAGCATCAAACATATTTTTTACTCTTATTTACACTTGCTGCAAAGCTTGTTTACACATCTCATAGAACTGCTAATATGGTGCATCTCCTTCTATAGAATATCTCATGCCATGGCTCACTTGTGTTGAAGCTATAGAGATTGTAAAGTCATAAAATAAATTTAGGCCATTCCTTCTTAGGCCAATCTCAAAGAATGTTTTTGTGATTTTTCATAATCTTTTCTCTTTCTTTGTTGAAAGATACTTCATGCTATTCATTAGTTAAGAATACATTTGAGGTGAAATTTCTCTCAATTTATGGGACATATAAGACATTTGAAAAACTTTTCATATTCCCGTTATCATCAACCAAATAAGCCCATACTTTCGACCTCTGGAGGATGGCCTATATTATTTGTTACTTTCCCTTTCCTGGATCCCAATAGAGATTGTCAAGAAATATAAAAGTCGTTCTCTCTTTTCATTGGATAAGAGCTAGCTCTTTCCAAGAACCATGAATCATCTAGTTCTAATTCTTTACTAGAGGGTCATACCTCCTTTATCAAAAGCAAGAAAGATCAACCTAATGATTTCTTTTGTTGTGTTGGCTACCTCCTTTCACTTTCCATAGCCCCTCATCTTCAAGTGGAAGCATCATCCCTTGAAATTCTTGTTCTAGCTCCTCATTTTCTTCCTCGTCTTCTAAGTATAACCTTAAGGTCCTTTTGCATTTGCAATAAGTGCAACATCTTCTTTGTTTTTGTGCTTATAAGTTATTTGCATTACTCTATAACTCTCCCCCATGAGAAAGGGACAAAAGCTTTTAGATGTTATACGTTGATATCCAATTTGAGTGCTAAATATGGTTGACAACCCATTAATGTTTGGTATACAGATATGAGGACAACATAACACGAGCTCCTCAGATGAATTTTCGATAATGATTCTTGCCATTTGATCTCACAAAATCTTTATAAGAGTCATTAACATTTCTATCATCTCCCTATTAAGAAAATTCTATGCTACTAGTTGATCTCTATAAAGTTCTTGATATATGTATGATTGAAATTGATTTATTATATGTTAGAAGATATAAATTTCTTTGTTGTATGTAGAGCTAAATTCATCACACTACTAGAATAGTTTGGAACAAACACAAAATGCATCTGCATTTCTATGTTTCCAGGTCTTTTGAAGTTCTTAAGCCCTTTTTGTTTAGTCGATCAAGATACACACGGTGATTTTTTCCATGTTTCAACTCTTCATCCTTGTCCTGATCATCTTCTCTCTTTGGTTCGTGTTCCGCATAGACATATGTGATTTCCTTTTTCCGATTTTGTGATTTTCCTTTCCATCTTTAAGAGGTATTTCAACACTTCAAAATCTTAAAGAAATAGTGTTTCTTTACTCCATAGTTTTAGAAATACTTGGAATAAGACTATCGACATAAGCACTATTAGTTGCTTTGTTCATTGTATCCTTCATTTCTTTTTCTTACAAAAAGTTTTTCGCATTTTCTAGAGGGAAAGGGTTCCTTTTTCCTTAGGAGAATCAAAACATGGTCATATGATGGAGGCAAGGACTTCAAGAGGATTGCAATCTTCTCATCTGCTTCAGATCCTAACGATTGAGACACATTTAGCGCTACTGATTTGAGGTTCATGTGATAAATTGTACACTTTTCATGAGTAGGCATTGCTAATAAAAAGTCCATAGTAGTCATCTGTGTGGTTTGGGAAAATGCCTCATTAAATCATTGTGAATATCCTTGTGATGGAAAACATATTGTCTATTCTACTAAAGGTCTCCTTAAACTCTATGCCATATATTTCAGAAAAATTATTGGCAAATAATCACGTTCGAATCTCCATTCCTTTACCTTACTAAACCACCTTTTTCAAATGATCTTCATGACTTTATTTCTTGGTATCGAAGTGCAAGACTAACTGTCCCTCAATTCTTGAATTCCTTCTTGATTGCTTCATTCCATTCCCTGTGCTTGTTTGTATCATAATGCATAATGCTCTTCGATGAAAGACTCATATGTCAAGCTTTGAGCAGGGTAATAGATCGGACTAGGTGGTAGGAACATTCTTCTTTAGGTGGTAGGAACATTCTTCTCCTAGCTTTAGATGTTATGACCATATAGTTAGCCATCATAAGTGATGCTCATCATCATATAATTCTTCTTTAATTTCTCCAACGTTTCATCACTATTTGAGTCCATATAGTTAACCATCATAGGTGATGCTCATTTTCTCGTTCCCTATGATCTAATTATTGCTACAAGCTTCACGTGAAATGGTTCTTCTTCTCAACTTCTCTTGCCATGATGAAGTGATACTCACCTCTAGGATATTATGTGAAGTGGTTGGACTACTTAAATCCATGCTTTGTTCCTGCTCTTTATATCTCTTCTTTTCCAATCACAACATATCTTTGTCACCATTCTAAAAGAAAATGTCCATAGCTGCTTTTTTCTAACTTCTTTATTCACTATAGAAATAGGGGGGTGTGGCGATTTCGCCAATGAAAAAAAGCGGGTCTCATTGCTTATGCGACACTAGCATCTCATAAGCAACGAGACTTAAAAAAAAAAGAAAAAAAGGGACGACTCATCGCATAAGCGATGCATAACATCGCTTATGTGACGCTAAAAATATGCATCGCAAAGAGCGTGGCTAGAAAACGACCCTTTTAATGACGTTGGTAAACTGCCTGCGATGCTGGAGTGTCGCATACATGATGCTCTGGTATTCTAGAGTGTCGCATAAGCAATGCTCTGGAATGTTGAAAAAAAATTGATTTCTCCTGAAAAATTTGTGTCGAGATTAGGATGCGAGAGAGAGAGAGAGAGAGAGAGAGAGAGAGAGAGAGAGAGAGAGAGAGAGAGAGAGAGAGAGAGAGAGAGAGAGAGAGAGAGAGAGAGAGAGAGAGAGAGAGAGAGAGAGAGAGAGAGAGAGAGAGAGAGAGAGAGAGAGAGAGAGAGAGAGAGAGAGAGAGAGAGAGAGAGAGAGAAAGAGAGAGAGAGATGGTTTGGGCACACACATCCTTATTATGTGAAGTGGTTGGACTACTTAAATCCATGCTTTGTTGTTGCTCTTTATATCTCTTCTTTTCCAATTACAACATATCTTTGCTACCATTCCAAGAGAAAATGTAGCTGTTTTTTTCTAACTTCTCTATTCACTACTAGAAATAGGGGGTGTAGCGATGACCCCAATGAAAAAAAGCGGGTCTCGTTGCTTATGTGATGCTAGCATCGCATAAGCAATGAGACTTAAAAAAAAAGGAAAAAAAGGATGACTAGTTGCATAAGTGATACATACTGGTATTCTAGAGCATCGCATAAGCAACGCTCTAGAATGTTAAAAAAAATTCGATTTCTCCTCGCACATTTGTGTGGGGATTAGGACGAGAGAGAGAGAGAGAGAGAGAGAGAGAGAGAGAGAGAGAGAGAGAGAGAGAGAGAGAGAGAGAGAGAGAGAGAGAGAGAGAGAGAGAGAGAGAGAGAGAGAGAGAGAGAGAGAGATCGACCCAGTTTGAGCACACACATCCTTTGAAGCAAGGTATGCACACACACACACATACACACACATGTACATATGCATACACACACATATACACACATAGACACACACACACATACACATAGGCACACACACATACACACATAGACACACACACATACACACATAGACACACACACATACATGCACACACACATACATATTAGACACATACACACTTACACACACACACACACAAACACACATCCACACACATTTCCACACACATTTCCACACACACATACACATGCATACACACATATACACATACACACTTATATGCACACATACATACATACACACATAGATAAACACACATACATACATAGAAACATAGACACATACACACACATACACATAGATTTACACACACACATATACACACTAATTTACATACACACATACACATGCATACACACACACATATACACACATATACACATGCATACACACATAGACACATGCATACACACATAGACACACACACACACATACACACATAGACACACACACACATACACACACACATACCCACACACACATAGAAATATACACACTTACACACACACATACACATCCACACACATTTACACACACACATATACACATGCATACAACCAACTATATATAGATAGACACGTATATACACACATACACACATACACACATAGACACACACACATAGACACACACACACACACATACATACACATATAGAAACATACACACATATATATGCATAAACACACACACACACACACTTAGAGAGACATACACACACACATACACATACATGCATACATAATGCATATGCATGTGCATACATAATGCATATGCATACATAATGCATATGCATACATAATGCATATGCATACATAATGCATATGCATACATAATGCATATGCATACATAATGCATATGCATACATAATGCATATGCATACATAATGCATATGCATATGCATACATAATGCATATGCATATGCATACATAATGCATATGCATATGCATACATAATGCATATGCATATGCATACATAATGCATATGCATATGCATACATAATGCATATGCATATGCATACATAATGCATATGCATATGCATACATAATGCATATGCATATGCATATGCATACATAATGCATATGCATACATAATGCATATGCATACATAATGCATATGCATATGCATACATAATGCATATGCATACATAATGCATATGCATACACACATAAAGAGAGACATACACACACATACACATACATGCATACATATGCATGCATAATGCATATGCATATGCATACATACATACTTACATGCATGCACACACATACACACACATATGCATATATGTGCATACATAATGCACATGCATATGCATAGATACATGCATACACATACACACACATAGACACATACACGCACATACACAGACATACACACGCATACACACATACACACATACACACATACACACATACACACATACACACATACACACATACACACATACACACATACACACATACACACATACACACATACACACATACACACATACACACATACACACATACACACATACACACATACACACATACACACATACACACATACACACATACACACATACACACATACACACATACACACATATACACATACACACATACACACATACATATACACACACATACACATGCATACACACACATACAGACATACAAACATACACACATAGACACACACACATATACACACATACACACCCACATACACACACATACGCACATAGACACATACAAACATAGACACATACACACATACACACATAATGCATATGCATATGCATATATACATACTTACATGCATACACACACATACACACACATACACACACATATGCATACATAATGCACATGCATATGCATACATAATGCACATGCATATGCATACATAATGCACATGCATATGCATACATAATGCACATGCATATGCATACATAATGCACATGCATATGCATACATAATGCACATGCATATGCATACATAATGCACATGCATATGCATACATACATGCATACTATACACATGGACACATACACACACATAGACACATACACACACATACACACACATAAACACATACACTCATAGACACATACACACTTACACACACACACACACATCCAAACACATTTACACACACACATACACATGCATACAGACACATATATATAGATACACACGTATATACATACATAGACACACACATACACACATAGACACACACACATATGCACATAGACACACACACATACACACATATACACACACATACACACACACATAGACACATACACACACATAGACACATATAGACACATATAGACACATATAGACACATATAGACACATATAGACACATATAGACACATATATGCATACACACACACACATGTAGAGATACATACATAGACATACACATACATGCATACATATGAATACACACACAAACATAGAGAGACATACACACACATACACATACATGCATATGCATATGCATACATAAATACTTACATTCATCCACAGACATAAACACACACATACACACATGCATACATAATGCACATGCATATGCATACATAATGCACATGCATATGCATACATAATGCACATGCATATGCATACATAATGCACATGCATATGCATACATAATGCACATGCATATGCATACATAATGCACATGCATATGCATACATAATGCACATGCATATGCATACATAATGCACATGCATATGCATACATAATGCACATGCATATGCATACATAATGCACATGCATATGCATACATAATGCACATGCATATGCATATATACATTCTTACATGCATATATACACACACATGTGGAGAGAGACACACACCCATACACACATATATATGCATACACACACACACACGTAAAGAGACATACACACACATACACATACATGCATACATATGCATACATACATACTTACATTCATACACACACATACACACACATGCATACATATGAATACATAATGCACATGCATATGCATAGATACATGTTTACATGCATACACATACACACACATAGACACATACACACACATAGACACATACACGCACATAAACACATACATACCCATAGACACATACACACTTACACACACACACACACATCCAAACACATTTACACACACATACACATGCATATAGACACATATATATAGATACACACAATATATACACACATAGACATACACATACACACATAGACACACACACACACATACACACATACATACATAGACACACACACACATATGTGAAGAGAGATGGTGGATGCAATCCAAAGATGAGTAGGTGCTGCTACAACCAGCTTCACACCAGCCAACTGAGACTTCAGAGTTGATTAGTAGACCCTTTGAGATTCCTAAATCCACCAAAATATCAGCCAAGTACTTTGGAACATGTATCCCAAAAGTTTAAGTCAAGACAGACTAGTTGCAAAATGACTAGCTCCCAAAACTTGCTATTTTTGGACATACACCTGCTCAAAAAAATGAATAGTGCTCTCAACTTGGTAAGAATTTGAAAACTTCTTTTTGGGCATAGCAAATAGACTTAGCAAGCTTCCCAATCCAAGTTAAAACACTTCAAATGATGGACTGAGCACTGAGAACAAGTTTCATCAATTTTTGGAACATGCCCACCATTCTCGGGGCTCTGTAGAGATAGACCAGTGAGCAGTAAATTGCAGATATCTTCAAAAATATTAATTCAATGACCTTGAAAATTTATAAGTAGAAAGTAGACAGTATGAGCTATCCAACGCAAGTTCAATCACTGAAAAAGGTTCAGTAGAACGCGATATATGACCTTCTGAAGTTACTGCTCTGAGTGAGTATAGCAGAGAACAAAACAGAGAAGTGAATGATGATAAATGTATAAATTCATATATGATTACAACCACATTGGCAATGAATCTTTGCACAATGGGAGTAGAATGATAGAGCTATGGAGTAAGCTCTTCAATCTCTACAAAATGACATGAAGTGGTCACGTACAAGGCTTGCTAATCGCCTCTTCCTTCTTGCTCCTTTTATAGCTATTCTTGGAGGGAGTTTTGAATTCGAATTCGAATGGCTCCACCTAAAAGTGATCCCCAAAGTTAGGAGATATTCCCTCAGCTCAAAATTTCGTGATTTTGGTAGTTATAGCCACGAATTTTCTTTTACATCATGCATGAGGTAAGCCATCCGTTTCCTTTTTTCTTTTTTCAAATACAAGAGATAAAAATGAACTCTTTTACAAGAGGTGTTCACATGACTACTCATGTGACTTACAAATGAGGATAATATCAAGCATATCAAGCATGTAGGCTTGGGTAAAATGCACCTACAGCTCCCCCTCAAGCCTAACATGCTTGGCCTTCAAATAAGTCTTCAATTGTCCTTGATTTCCTGCAAGCCAATCATCATCTTGAATCTACTTAACTTCGTACCATCAAGAGCTTTAGTCAACATGTCTACACATTGCATATCTGTAGAGACATAGGATAGTTGAATATCCTTGCTCATTAGCTTCTCCCTTACATAATGGTAGTGGACTTCAATATGCTTGGTTCTAGCATGGTATACCGAATTAGCTGCTAGATGTAGTGAGCTTGTGTTGTCACAAAAAATGTGAGGTGTTGAAGAATGAAGTCCAAGATCTGTGTACAAAGACTTTAACCACATGATTTCTTGAGTTTCATTAGCCAAACCTCTATATTCGACTTCAGTAGAAGATAATGCCACGGTTGGTTGCTTCTTCGATGACCAAGAAATGATTTTTGAACCTGCAAATGATATATATCCTGATGTGCTTCTTCTATCATCTTTAGATCCGGCCCAATCTGCATCTGAGTAGACCTTTAGCTCAATATCTGAAGTATATGAATATAACAAACCTTCGTTCATGGTCCCCTTTAGGTACTTGAGGACTCTCTTGGCCGCTTCCATATGTGGTATTCTCGGCTTATGCATAAACTGACTCAATATGCTAACACTATAGCATATATCCACCCTTGTGAGTGTTGCATAGTTCAAACTTCCAACCAAGCTTTGATAGCTTGTGATGTCTTCAATTGGCTCTCCTTCATAAGCACTAAGCTTATGATTTTGCTCCATAGGTGTACCTGCACACTTGGTATTTTCCATCTTGAACTTGACGAGCATGTCATGGACATACTTCCTTTGTGTGATGTATATACCTGAATCTGTGTAGATCAACTCCAATCCAAGAAAATAAGTGAGTGGTCCGAGGTCACTTATTTTGAACTCCTCCTTCATTTGAGCCTTTACTTGTTTGATTCCTTCAAGATCATTGCCTGTGATAATAATATCATCAACATACACACATAAATAGATCACTTCAGATCCATTCCTCTTTATGAACAAAGAGGTATCCGCCTTGCTAGCTTTGAATCCTTGGTCTTGCAAATAAGTCACCAATTTGAAATTCCAAGCTCTTGGAGCTTGCTTCAATCCATACAAAGCTTTCTTTAGTTTGCATACATAGTTAGGATGATGTGCATCCTCATATCCAGGAGGTTGTGCCATATACACTTCCTCATAAATCCATCCATTCAAGAAAGCATTCTTTACATCAAGTTGATAAAGATTCCAATTTCTAGATGCAGCAAGACTAATGAGAACCCTAATTGTAGGCATTTTTGCAACAGGAGAGAAAGTCTCCTCATAATCAATACCATGGGTTTGAGCAAACCCTTTAGCAACTAACCTTGCTTTGTGTCTATTTATACTTCCATCTGGATTCCTCTTGATTTTGTATATCCATCGAGATCCAATTACCTTCATAGATGGCTTGTTAGGTACAAGCTCCCAAGTGTCATTCTCCTTCAAGGCTTCCATTTCTTCATCCATTGCATCTCTCCAAGCTTTCTTGCTTTGTGCTTCTTCAAATGTGGTAGGTTCTTCATTGGTTGAATCCTTTGCAATGTAGATTGAGTGCTTGGTGACCAAAGAAGTATCATAACCAAACCTCTCTGGTTTCTTCTTCTCCCTTGAAGACCTTCTAAGTGGTTGATGTGAGCTCTCGGGTCCATATGTAGCATCCTGCATCTTTGCTTTTCCTTTGTTCTTCCATAGCTTTAGTCTTTCCAAGTCTTCTAGGTAAATCTCCGAATCACTTTCTTCAATCTGCTTTGGCTCCTTTGGTTGAAGTGATGGAAAATCTTCATCCAAGTCATAAGGCAACTTCACTTTCCTGTCATCATCAAACCATGATTTGTTTTCATCAAAAATTACTCTCTACTCACAGAAAATCCTTTATTGGTTGGATTGTACAATCTATATCCTTTTTGGTTTTGGTCATAACCAATAAATACACACTTCTCTGCCTTGGGATCCAATTTCCCTCTTACTTGAGAAGGAATGTGAGCATAGGCTAAGCATCCAAAGATTTTGCAATGCTCTAGACTAGGTCTTCTTCCATTCCACACTTCATATGGAGTGGTTCCATCTAGTGAGTTAGATGGAAGTCTATTTATGAGATATGTGGCTGTCGACACAGCCTCTGCCCATAGGTAGTTTGGCAATCCCTTTTCGTTGAGCATGGACCTTGCAGCTTCGACAATAGCTCTGTTCCTCCTCTCTGCTACACCATTGAGTTCGGGTGTATACCTTGTAGTGACTTCCCTTTTAATGCCTCTTTCATGCAAGAAGGCATCAAATTCAGAAGAGGAGTATTCTCCTCCACCATCTGATCTGAGTCTTTTCAAAGTCCTACCTGTTTGGTTTTCAACAAGAGCAATATACTTCTTAAAGCAATTCAGCACTTCATCCTTGTGCTTCATGAAAAACAGAATGGTCCACCTGCTACAATCATCTATGAAAGACACATAATATCTTGAGCCTGATATAGATGGCTCCTTACTTGGACCCCACACATCCATGTGCACTAGATCCAAAGGATTTTGATACATATATCCTTTCTTATTGAAAGGTTGTCTATGAGCCTTGCCGAGTTGACAAGCTTCACACTTATAAATCATGTGTTGCCTTGTGATATTAGGCAAACCAAGTACACTTTGGTCCCTGCAAATCTGTTTGGTGTCCTCTCACCAATGTGAGCAAGCCTTTTGTGCCATATCTCCAACTCTGTTAGAGTTTGAGATCCATAGCTAAACAAAGCTATGTTCTTTGTATCTTCCACTTCAAAAGTGAAAAGCCTTCCTGTCTTTTCTCCTTTGGCAATCCTTTGAAAGCCTTGCCTTGGGTCTTCAACATATGCTCCAAATCGATTGAATCTAACCTGCAATCCTTTTTCAACAATCTGTCCAACACTTATTAAATTTTTGGTAATTGTAGGGACATACAAGACTTTGCTTAAGGGGTTCATATTCCCATCTGATGTCTTCACATTACCTATCTTCTCCACTGAGTGCTTTGTGTCATCTCCTGTCTGCACTTCATGCTTGTTATGAGGATCTTCCAAATCAGAAAGTAAAGCCACATTTCCTGCTACATGGTTCGAGCATCCCGAATCAATGTAAAATATGTGATCATCATCCTTACCCTTCTTCGCTGATAGATTCATAATCAATAATGAATCTTCTTGACTTTGGTCCTGTGCATAGTTATTGTAATCTCTTCTTCCTCTATGGCCACTTTGATAGTTGTTGTTGTAATTGTTGTTGTAGTAGTTGTTGTTGTTGTAGCCTCCATTGTATCTACCTCTATTTGATCCATAGCCACCTCTATTGAATCCTCTTCCTCTTGAGTTCCTCGGGTTCCTGAAACATTCTTCAGTAGTATGGTTAGATAAGCCACATATGTTGCAAGGTTGAGATGATTGGAATCTCCCCCTGCCTTGCTTTCCACCTCTGCCTCTTCCTCTAGCTCTTGCTCTACCTGCAAAGTTTGCTTGGAAAGAGCTACCTTCATCTTCATTCTTCCTATTCTTTGACTTGTCCTTGACCTTAGCTTTATCAAAATATAAGGCAGAAGTTTGATTACCTCTTGAGGACTCACCACCTTTGCTAATCTTTGCTTCATGAATGAAGAGTTGGCCCATGAGTGTGTTGAGGTCGGGTACATGCATATCCATGTATAAATCCATGGCTGTTGTGAATGACTCCCACTTGTCGTCTGCTTTGATTCCATTCATGATTTGTCTTATGATTTGCTCCTCTTCAATTACCTCTCCAATGCTTCCAAGTTGGTCGGAAATCTCCTTCATCTTTGTGACATAATCAGACACATTTTGCTTCGGGCTTTTCTTCATTGTTGTGAACTCCATCCACAATTGGTTCTTCCTTGCTCGAGTGTTGGAAGAGAAGAAAGAAGCAAGTGCATTCCAGGTCTCTCTTCATGTCTTGCATCCCTTGACATGAGGTAAAAGAAAATCAGAGATTGAGTTTAGAATATAGGACCTTGCAAGTGCATCCTTCGAACACCAATTCGAAAGTCCCTCCACTTCTTCATGTGATGGTTGCCCTTTGTTCCTCATGGTTGGCATTGCTTCATCTCCGGATATGAATCCATACAGATTCCTCCCTTGAAGGTAAGCCTCCATCCTTAGAGACCATGCCGGGTAGTTGTTTCGATCGAATTTGTCAATTGTTGATGGAAATCCATCTCCCATGTTGCTTGACTATGCTCTGATACCACTGTGAAGAGAGATGGTGGATGCAATCCAAAGATGAGCAGGTGCTGCTACAACTGATGGAGAGTGTTAATCTCCAAAAGAACAAGTTAACCTTGAAGTTAGATCACTTCTATATCAAGGTTAACCTTAGACTCCACCAAACTTAGAAATCATTCATCAAATTATCAGAAATATTGAAAGTTCTGAAAAATTCAACTTCTCTGAAAAGTCTGCTGCAGATTAGTCACTCATTGACTAATCAATCCTGTAAAGTTTTTGATAAAACTTTGCACAACACTTCGCCTTAAGGTTGCGCAACTTTGCCAAGTTAAATCTCTCAAAAAGATTAACCATACACTGAGAAATGTGTGAAACAATTTACCTATGTCTGAAAGTGCTTCTCTGCAATGGCGACTTTGACACCTGCAACTTCTTAGCACTGGTTCTCCCAAAGTAAATCCCGTTTGATCAAGATCTTTTAGCCATAGATAGCTTACCTTCCAACTTAGATTTTAAGCCCTCATTTGTGTAAAACTTTACACTGTAGACTGAGCAATGATCATTTCATTAAAGATGAAATGTGCGCCAGATTTCTCGACTGTTAGAACATTCTTACATATGAATGTTCCTAATCAAAATTCTCACAGCCTGATTACAATTAATCTCTCAAATTCTAGCCATAGATAGATTAGCTATGGACTTAGATACGTGCAAAAGGATTTCTCAAAAGATTAAACACAGAGGGAGCAGACAGCAAAATATCGGGCGCAAAAATTCTCGATTTCTCAGAAAATTTACATCTAAGTGAGGATGGACAAATTCACTCACTCTTCATGTGTTCAATGACACTAATTCTCTCTTCCTATTCTCAAATCTCTTCTGCTCTACTTGCCCGACATTTTCAAACATATTTATAGATGAATATATACAAGTGTATGACTTAAACAAGGGTATAAGTCAGCTAATGTACATATGTGTACATATCTTTGAGTTTTCTGAAAATGTCCTTCCTTCAACCATCTGACTTTGTTTCCTTCTTGACTTCTTGACTTCATTTCTCCATAATCCTTCAATTGATGATTGTCATGCACCAACAGCTCCCCCTCAATCATTAATTGAGGTTCTTCTCTATCTTCTTCACTCCAGCCATATCCTTGAATCTTTGCAATTTTGGTCCATCTAGACTTTTAGTCATCATATCTGCAACTTGATCTTTTGTGGGAGTGTGTATGACTTCAATCTCTTTCTCAATAACCTTCTCTCTCAGAAAATGATACTGTATTTCAATATGCTTAGTTCTAGCATGAAATACAGGATTAGCTGCCAAGTATAATGAACTCATATTGTCTCCACAAATAATAGGAGTACTCTGAATCACATCAAAAACTTTCAAAAGTGTCTTTAGCCATATTACCTCTTTTGCAGCTTCCACCATACCTTTATATTCTGCCTCTGTGGATGACAAAGCAACTGTATGTTGCTTCTTGGAACACCATGAAATCAATTTGTCTCCTACATAGCACAAGTATCCATGTGTTGATCTTCTATCATCCACATTACCTGCCCAATCTGCATCACTATACATCTTGATTCTTGTATCTGAAGTAAACCCATAGTACAACCCTTCTTTGAGTGTACCCTTGATGTACCTAAGTACTCTTTGTCCTGCAATCCAATGTTCCTTTCTAGGACAATGCATGAATTGTGAAAGCACACCAACTGCATATGACAAGTCAGGCCTTGTCAATGTAGCATAAATCAAGCTACCAACCAAACTTTGATAGAGTTTCATATCTCTGAACTCTTCTCCTCCAAACCTAGACAATTTATGGTTCACTTCCAAAGGTGTAGGTGCAACCCTGCAATCTTCCATTTTAAATTTGGTTAGCAAATTTTTAAGATACCTTTCTTGGGTCACATATACTCCATGTTGAGTATAAGAAATCTCCATTCCCAAGAAGAATGATAGGTTCCCCAAATCACTGATTTTGAACTCTTTCTCCATCTGCTTTTTGATCATTTGTATCCCTTTATCATCTGTTCCTGTAAGTATTATGTCATCAACATAAATACAAACATAAATGAACCCATCTTCACTTGCTTTGACTAGCAAGCTACTATCTGCCTTTGATGCTTGAAATCCAAGATCATTCAAGAATTTTACAAGCCTATAATTCCAAGCCCTTGGGGCTTGCTTCAACCCATACAAAGCTCTCTTGAGCTTACATACATAATTTGGACTCACTTGATCTTTGAACCCATCTGGTTGCTCCATGTAGACTTCATCTGAAATGTAACCATTCAAGAAAGCATTTTTAACATCTAATTGAGACAACTTCCAACCTTTACAAGCAGCAATTGCAATGAGTGTCCTGATGGTTGTCATCTTTGCCACAGGACTATAAGTCTCATCATAGTCCACTCCATATGTCTGTGCATACCCTTTCACAACAAGTCTAGCTTTGTACCTAGACACACTTCCATCTGCAAATCTCTTTGTTTTGTAAACCCACTTACATCCAATAATCTTCTGACTATTAGGTTTAGGAACCAAATCCCATGTTTGATTCTCTATCAATGCATCATACTCCTCTTGCATAGCATCTTCCCAATTCTTCTTTCCTTTGGCTTCTTCATATGTAGAAGGGTCTTCATCTGCTTTTACCAAATAAGCATAATCTTTAGTAGTCAAGAATGAAGTGTCATAGCTATACCTTGTAGGTTGCCATTTGTGCCTAGATGATCTCCTAACTTCTGCACTTCTTGAGGTCTCTGGTTCATCACATTCTGGATCAAACCTTGGCCTCTCTTCAACTTCAATCTGCACTTCATTACTCTCACTTTCATCAAGTAATTGAATCTTTGCTTTACCTTTCCTTTGTTCCACTACTTCTTCATCATCTGCATGTACATTATACTTATCTGCATACCAAGTACCTTGCTCATCAAATGTAACATCCTTGGATACAATAAATTGCTTTGTGGATGGACTCCACAACCTGTATCCCATTTGCTTATCATCATAGCCAATAAAAACATATTTCTCTGCCTTAGGCTCCAACTTATGCCTCAATTGAGATGGCACATATGCATATGCCAAGCATCCAAATATTCTGCAATGATCCAAGGTAGGTTTCTTACCCCACCAAGCTTCATATGGTGTCATACCCTGCAAAGCTTTACAAGGCAATCTATTAACCAAATATGTAGCTGTATTAACAGCCTCAGCCCACAAATAATTTGGGCAACTCTTCTCTTTCATCATGGACCTTGCAAACTCAACAAGAGTCCTATTTCTTCTTTCTGCTACCCCATTTTGTTGAGGAGAGTACCTGCAAGTAACTTCTCTCTTTATACCTGCATTCCACAAATAATCATTGAACTCATTTGAAAAATACTCTCCCCCTCCATCTGACCTTAGTCTCTTCAATTTTTGACCTGTAATCCTCTCTGCATATGCATGATAGTGTTTAAATGTATTAAACACTTCTGACTTTTCCTTAATCACATAAATTGTGATCCACCTGGTAGCATCATCAACATATATGACATAATATCTTGAACCATTTATACTAAAGTCCTTTGAAGGACCCCACACATCTGTATGCACCAATTCAAGTCTTTCTGAATACATAAATCCATGCTTGGAATAGGATTGCTTATGAGCCTTACCTAATTGACATGCCTCACATCTGTATGTCATGTGTTGACCTGCAATGTTAGGCATTCCAAGCACTGAATCATTGTTAATCATTTCTTTGATACCTCTTTCATTAAAGTGTCCAAGTCTTTTGTGCCAAAGATCCAATTCTGACACCTTCTGCTCTCCATAAGTGAACATAGCATGTCCAACATTTCCTTGTACCTTCAATGTGAAAAGCCTTCCTTCTTTCTTTCCTGCAATAACTTGTTTATACCCTTGACTAGGGTCTTCCACATAAACTCCATCATTGGTAAACCTTACCTCATAACCTTTTTCCACAATTTGACCTACACTGATCAAATTCTTTGGAATTGTGGGAACATAGAGTACCTTACTCAGAAGAGTGCTCCCATCCTTAGCTTTGACTGAACCAATTGACTTTACCTTATGCTTTGTATTATCACCTGTCTGAACTGTATGATTAATTGCATTATGATCTAGGTCAGTCATCAAAGCAATATTTCCACTTAAATGATTACTACATCCTGAATCAATATAGAACACTCTCATGTCCTCATGTGAGGTTTCACATGTATTCATAATGAGAGTCGAATCCTCCTTTTGATCTGATGCATAGTTGTAGTAGGTGTTATTATAGGATTGACTTTGGAAGTTTCTTCCACCACCTCTTCCAAAAGAATTCCTACCACCTCTACCTCTGTAGTTTCCTCTCTGAAATCTACCACCTCTTGCTCTTTGATTAAAGTTCTGATAATTACCATTGTTTTGATTATTGTGCCAACAATCATAAGATAGATGATTGGTCTTACCACATATCCAACAAGCTCTTGCATTATCCTTGTTGTTTCTGCCTCTTCCTCTACTTCTGCCATTTCCTTTTCCTCTTATGAAGTTTGCTTGGTTTGATGTACCTTCTTCTTCACCTGATTGTTGCTTCCCTTTGTTGGCTTTCTTCTTGTCTTTAGAATACATAGCATGACCTGCACTCTTATCAACATCTCCTTTGATATCATTCTCAAAAGTTAGCATATGACCTAACAATTGATTCAAATCAGGAGTAAAGTGATCTAATGAAAGTTCTGTAGATAAAATGAAAGGCTTCCATTTCTCATCTCCTCTTAGTCCTGTGAGTATTTGTCTTACCAATTTGTCTTCTTCAATATCTTCATCCACTGCACCTAAAGAATCTGCAATGTCCTTCATCTTTGTCACATAATCAGAAATTGATTGTGAGGCCTTCTTCTTGAAGGTAGTAAATTCTGCCCATAGTGAAGCCTTCCTTGATTTAGTTGTATTTTGGAAATGCTCTTCCAAAGCATTCCAAATGTCACAAGCACTTTCAAGTCCTCTAATGTGAGGAAGCAAATAGTCATTGACTGCCATGTAGATGATGCTTCTTGCTTGAGCATCCTTCTTCATCCAATTCTTCAAATCTGCAAGCTCCTCCCTAGTTGGAACACTAGGATCTCTGAATTCTGGCTTTTCTTCATCTCCTGTGATGTATCCTATCAGATCTTTGCTCATAAGGTGAGCTTCCATTCTCATAGACCAAGCAGGATAGTTCTCTCTATCCAACTTTTCAATTTGGAGACTATCTCCCATCCTTGCTTCACCTGTAGTCTCAAAACTTTAACCTTTTCAGATAATGAATGTACCTCTACTTCGAATGTTGCTCCTTCTGATCCTTTTGATGCTCTTTGTATGTCTTCCTTTGATCTTTCTTCAACCTTTACCCTTCTGCACCTTCAAAATGTAAAGATTTGTACTTCTGCAATAGTCGGAGTCTTCTTCACTTCAATTTTGACACAACCTGCTCTGATACCACTGATGGAGAGTGTTAATCTCCAAAAGAACAAGTTAACCTTGAAGTTAGATCACTTCTATATCAAGGTTAACCTTAGACTCCACCAAACTTAGAAATCATTCATCAAATTATCAGAAATATTGAAAGTTCTGAAAAATTCAACTTCTCTGAAAAGTCTGCTGCAGATTAGTCACTCATTGACTAATCAATCCTGTAAAGTTTTTGATAAAACTTTGCACAACACTTCGCCTTAAGGTTGCGCAACTTTGCCAAGTTAAATCTCTCAAAAAGATTAACCATACACTGAGAAATGTGTGAAACACTTTACCTATGTCTGAAAGTGCTTCTCTGCAATGGCGACTTTGACACCTGCAACTTCTTAGCACTGGTTCTCCCAAAGTAAATCCCGTTTGATCAAGATCTTTTAGCCATAGATAGCTTACCTTCCAACTTAGATTTTAAGCCCTCATTTGTGTAAAACTTTACACTGTAGACTGAGCAATGATCATTTCATTAAAGATGAAATGTGCGCCAGATTTCTCGACTGTTAGAACATTCTTACATATGAATGTTCCTAATCAAAATTCTCACAGCCTGATTACAATTAATCTCTCAAATTCTAGCCATAGATAGATTAGCTATGGACTTAGATACGTGCAAAAGGATTTCTCAAAAGATTAAACACAGAGGGAGCAGACAGCAAAATATCGGGCGCAAAAATTCTCGATTTCTCAGAAAATTTACATCTAAGTGAGGATGGACAAATTCACTCACTCTTCATGTGTTCAATGACACTAATTCTCTCTTCCTATTCTCAAATCTCTTCTGCTCTACTTGCCCGACATTTTCAAACATATTTATAGATGAATATATACAAGTGTATGACTTAAACAAGGGTATAAGTCAGCTAATGTACATATGTGTACATATCTTTGAGTTTTCTGAAAATGTCCTTCCTTCAACCATCTGACTTTGTTTCCTTCTTGACTTCTTGACTTCATTTCTCCATAATCCTTCAATTGATGATTGTCATGCACCAACAACAACCAGCTTCACACCAGCCAACTGAGACTTCAGAGTTGATTAGTAGACCCTTTGATCTTCCTAAATCCACCAAAATATCAGCCAAGTACTTTGGAACATGTATCCCAAAAGTTTAAGTCAAGACAGACTAGTTGCAAAATGACTAGCTCCCAAAACTTGCTATTTTTGGACATACACCTGCTGGAAAAAATGAACAGTGCTCTCAACCTGGTAAGAATTTGAAACATTCCTTTTGGGCATAGCAAATAGACTTAGCAAGCTTCCCAATCCAAGTCAAAACACTTCAAATGATGGATTGAGCACTGAGAACAAGTTTCATCAATTTTTGGAACATGCCCACCATTCTTGGGGCTCTGTAGAGATAGACTGGTGAGCAGTAAATTGCATATATCTTCAAAACTATTAATCCAATGACCTCGAAAATGAATAAATAGAAATAAGACAATATGAGCTATCCAACGCAAGTTCAATCACTGAAAAAGGTTCAGTAGAACTCGATATATGACCTTCTGAAGTTACTGCTTTGAGTGAGTATAGCAGAGAACAAAACAGAGAAGTGAATGATGATAAATGTATAAATTCATATATGATTACAACCACATTGGCAATGAATCTTTGCACAATGGGAGTAGAATGATAGAGCTATGGAGTAAGCTCTTCAATCTCTACAAAATGACATGAAGTGGTCACGTACAAGGCTTGCTAATCACCTCTTCCTTCTTGCTCCTTTTATAGCTATTCTTGGAGGGAGTTTTGAATTCGAATTCGAATGGCTCCACCTAAAAGTGATCCCCAAAGTTAGGAGATATTCCCTCAGTTAAAAAATTTGTGATTTTGGTAGTTATAGCCACGAATTTTCTTTTACATCATGCATGAGGTAAGCCATCCGTTTCCTTTTTTCTTTTTTCAAATACAAGAGATAAAAATGAACTCTTTTACAAGAGGTGTTCACATGATTACTCATGTGACTTACAAATGAGGATAATATCAAGCATATCAAGCATGTAGGCTTGGGTAAAATGCACCAACAACATACACACACATAGACACATACACACACATATATGCATACACACACACACGTAGAGAGACATACACACACATACACATACATGCATACACACACATTGAGAGACAAACACACACATTCACATACATGCATACAATAATGCATATGCATACATACATACTTACATGCATACACACACATACACACACATGCATACATATGCATACATAATGCACATACATATGCATACACACATGCTTACATGCATACACACACATGCATATACACACATAGATACACACACATGTAGAGAGAGACACACACACACATACACACATATATATGCATACACACACACACGTAAAGAGACATACCCACACATACACATACATGCATACATAATGCATATGCATATGCATACATAATGCATATGCATATGCATACATACATACTTACATGCATACACACACATACACACACATGCATACATATGCATGCATAATGCACATGCATATGCATAGATACATGCTTACATGCATACACATACACACATAGACACATACACACACATATATACACATACACACATACACACACATAGACACATAGACACATAGACACATAGACACATAGACACATAGACATAGACACATAGACATAGACACATAGACATAGACACATAGACACATAGACACATACACACACATATACACACAAATTTATACACACAGATAGACACACACACATAGACACACACACACACATGCACAGACACACTTACACATGCATACACACAAACGTACACACAAAAATACACACATACACACATACACACATACACACATACACACATACACACATACACACACACACACTTACACACATAGACACACACACATACACACATAGACACATACAAACTTACACACACACACAGATACACACACATGTATATAGATACACATGTATATACACACATAGACACACACATAGACACACACACACACACATACACACACATACACACACATGGACACATACACACACATGGACACATACACACACATGGACAGATACACACACATATATGCATACACACACATAGAGACACAGACACACATATATGCATACACACATAGAGACACATGCACATACACATACACATATGCATACACACATACACACATGCATACATAATGCATATGCATATGCATACATACATGCATACATTTGCATACATAATGCACATGCATATGCATACATACATGCTTACATGCATACACACACTCACATATACACCTACATACACATATACACACATACATATGCACACACATTTATATTGATTTCTAACCCATTTTGTTTTATATGTACAGGTATTATGGATCCTAGTAGAGAGAGAAAGGCAAGAGTTCCGCCGGATACTCTAGGGATCATCATGCATGAGTACTCATAGATGCATAATGATGAGCTAGATTTTACAATCCAGATGCTTACTCAGTGATCAGAGGAGGGCTCTTCTGTGGCTCCACATGCAGGAAGAGGGCTATCTACTCATAGCTATGTTTTTTTTTCACAAATTGTTTTTTTAATGATATTATAACACATATTTTTATTAATTTTTATCTATCTATTTTTAGGACACCTATACCTCCAGATCATGATACCAGAGCACAGGTGCCTATGAGGACATGCATAGGCACCTTAGGGCTAGAGTGTGATATAGAGCCAAAGGAGAATATTGTGTACATAGGGAATGGATTGGAGTTCAAGAGAAGATTGTGGGTATTATGTGACTCTTACGTGCGCCTTGTCCACTTGCAATGGAAGTAAGTATAAATTTTACATATAAATTCAAATAAATATCTTATGATTTATTTAAATGATTTTTTTAAGTTTTGTAGTGAGCATGATGAGAGGGATAAAAAATACGTGCTTAGTTCACTTGAGACAGAGTTTGGGCTAGGATGGTGGCATAAGTGGTATCTAAAAGAGATGCAAACACTTATGGTTCATCGTCGCGATAATGTACGGTACACATTGCTTTTATGTATATATATGTGGATATGAGTATGTGTGTTTATGTATGTATGTATGTACATGAGAGAGAGAGAGAGAAAAGAGTGACACTAGAGTACAGATACACACATACACACACATATACATCATACATGCACATTTACATACATATACACATACATGCACATTTATACATACACACACATACATGCACATTTTTACACACACATACACATGCATGCGGTTACACACATATAATGAATACACACATAGACACATACACATACTCACATACACATACACATACATAATCATATGTACACACACATAGACTCACATAATCATATTTACATACATATATACACATACACATGCATACACACATATAGATACACATACATACACACACATGCATACACACATATAGATAGAAATACATACACACACATGCATATATATATATATATATATATATATATATATATATATATATATATATATATATATATATATATATATATATATATATATATATATATATATATATATATATATATATATATATATATATATATATATATATTTATTTATGATAGTATACATATATATATATGGATATATAAGTATACACACACACACACACACACACACACACACACACACACATATATATATATATATATATATATATATATATATATATATATATATATATATATATATATATATATATATATATATATATATATATATATATATATATATATATATATACACACACACACACACACACACACACACACACACACACACGGTGCGATAGTTTACTGAGTTGTAAACATCAACTAACTACGTTTACAACACGTAAAAAAAAGAATATATATATATATATATATATATATATATATATATATATATATATATATATATATATATATATATATATATATATATATATATATATATATATATATATATATATATATATATATATATATATATATATATATATATATATATATCCTAATTCAAAAACCCTATTAGAAATATTCTAATTCAGAAATCCTATTTCAAAACCCTAATTCAGAAACACTAATTTTGATATTAGGGTTTTACAAACCCTAATTTAGAAACTCTAATTTAACCTTTTAGCCATATGATTGAAGCATATGTACACATTGCATCTATTCCTCTAATGTCCTACTAGAGAGATGTCTCTCCTCCAAACCTTATGCCTCTATATATAGCTACTTGAATCAATGAGGATCATAATATATATAAAGATATAAACACATCATGTAGATACACATACAAAAATATAAAATGGAGTATATACATTATGCATCACACATACATGCCTATATGCACACATAAATATCATACATATTTACATGTACAAATTTACACATAGACACATATACATATATACATGTACACATCACATATACATGCCTACATGCACACATGTATAGTTATACATGCATACACAATTATAAACACTTGCATAAATTACACAAATACATATGCATATATGCACATGTGCATACTAACACATGTATACATATATCACACACATGCACACACATACATATACATGAAAGACATATATATGCATACTAGCACATGTATGCATATAATACACATGAATACACACACACATATGCCTACATACATGAGAAAACATTTCTCTTAGAAGACAAAGCTATATAAAAAATAGTTAGGCATACCCCCGAGCTTCATATTCTAACTTAAAAGAACATGATTTCTTTTCTCTAGTAGGATTCATCGATATTCTAGTTGAATAAAGAAGAATCTATTATCTGATATCCATTCAGAAGTGTCAAGTTATTGATCGATAACTAGAGTGGAACTTGCTATCTAATATGCTCATATGTTTTCATTATTGCCATCGTTTTGGTAAGACATCAATATAGTCTCATCTTCATTATCCTTATTGATTTCATTTATTTCTTCTATTGTTAAATCTATGTTCTCATGAGTCACATCTGTTGAAAATTATGGAACATGTGCAAGCTCCAATTGTGAGGCTTGAACAATACTCACCTCATTATTTACCTCTTCATCATTTATGTATTTCATGTAAGCCCAAAATGAAGATACACCCTAAAAATATAAAGGGTACACTCTTAACCTTAGAGTAGAGTGTTGAATTAAAAAAGGGAAATTGTATTTGTGGCTTGTATAAAAACCAAAATATGAATAGAGAGATGGAATACTAGAAAAAATTCATGACCTTATCCACATGGAGTGATATGGAGCACCAAAAGCCAGCCAACGAAATGGAAGGCAAAGGACATGAAGTGAAAGGTGAAGAGGTGAGAGAAGATGCAAGGATAGGTGAAACATCCCATGCCCATAACTCTATATATAGAGGTCATTTGAACGTGAAACTTTGTGGAGATGACAAGGAGATGGTTTAGAATCATATTTTTGTCATTCTCTCACCAATGGATATAAGAAGGTACCTCATCTCTATGCTACAAGGCACAAAGGTATTCTAGTCGCATACCTTTTTTGTACACAACCACCTTGTGAAGAAGATATCTCTCTATGTACTTATCCACTTAATGCATATGATATTGTTTTGGAAAGCGTATCTCTCATACTCTCTATAGCTCAAATATCTTTGTCACATGATTCTCCAAGAGTGACAAGGAACATTTCTTGTGAACCTTAGTTTTTCGCATAACCTAAGATGACAAGTAATCTAACTTTGTGCAGACGGTTACCTAGTAACATGAACTCCAAATGGAGTGTTCTTTAGCTTGTTAGAAAGCTAAGAGCGTCTATTCTGTTTTGACAAATTTTTAGAGTCATTGGATCTCTGAATTGTGATTGAATCCGGCTTTAGTATTCATGTGTCTTACATGGCACCTCTAACTTCCACTACGTGTATTGGAGAGAAATTTCTCCACATTTTGGTATAAGCTTTGGTTGTAGAGCGTTGGGAGTGGAGCCCATGTATGTGCAAAAGAGATCATGAAGAAGATGTAGAGATGCCAAAGGAAAGCTTGGAGCTATCATGCTCATTCGAAAGTTATGGGGATGAAGCTTTCATATGTAAGAAACATTTGTTGGTTTATGTTATTATAAGTGATACACTCTCTTGTCCTACTCTCTAGTAAATATTTTGATCATTGAGGCATGGTATAAGTGATCCTAATCACTTTGTTGAAGATTTATGAGAAACCTATACAAGAGGAGGAAGATTCAAGCAAAGAATCTTGGATGAGCAACTACATATAGTTGCATGTGAATATTGTATGCATGTTTGAGATGTTGCACTCAATTGAATGAAGTGCAAATTTTAATATGTACATGGATGAGTATTGAAGCTTATTTTTAAGCTTGTGGATAGCATTATATGCTTATGCATTGGTATATGCTTATGTATGCATGCTTGTAAAAGGTCATGCTCATGATGAATGAAAATTGTGGACACCCATGTGTAGGTAAGTTGAATTTGGAGTTAGTAATTGATTTCAAACATGAAAGAATGTATGCATGTGCGGTCAACAAGAATATATATGTATGATCCATGATGTGTGGATGAGTAATAGGCTATTCTATAAAGCCTATACAAGCTGAAATTTGCAAGTATAAACCAAACATAGTGACATGTTGGCTGATGCAAAGGAGGTAAATAAGTGCATTTGCAAAGCTAAGGGGTCAGGTAAAGGTTTTTTGAAAAATCCACATTGTGTATGGTGGTAAGTTCCAAGCAAATTTAATGTGAATGTCTTGTAAAAGGATGAGGCTAGTAAGACCACCAAAGAGAGTGGCAAGCCTATGGCAAGTAAGACCATTCAAGAGGAATGGGAAGCCAATGTGAAGGCAAGTAAGACCATCCCAAGAGGAATGGCAAGCCTATGTTATGTGCAAGAAGCACCATAGACCAAGTGAAGGTCTAGTGAAAGGTTGAGGCAAGTAAGACCACCTAAGAGAGTGGCAAGCCTATGGCAAGTAAGACCATTCAAAGAGGAATGACAAGCCTATGTAAGGGAAAGTAAGACCGTCCCAAGAGGCATGGCAACCCTTTTTAGGTGCAAGTGGCACCATTGATCACATTCACGATTTCTTGTGTGTTTTTTTGTAAGTGAAGAAGAAAGCTTGGAAGATGTGGAAGCTATGAATGCTTCATAGGAAGAGGAACTCATGAAAGAGTTCATGATCAGCCCATTATTGATTTTGCAGGTCTAAAATCAGCCATGAATAATGAATAGAAGATTATGAAGCAAGGGGGAGTTAGCTTGCAGGGATTGGAAAATAAAAAAAGAGTCCAAAGAAGAGAAAGTGGAGTCAAACCAAATTTCAGATTTGGAGGAGAAGAAGCCAAGCTCAAAGAAAGAGCAAGAGCAGCGATCAAAGGTACATTGAAAGCATGAGGAGGAGCCACCTCTATGGAAGGAGCATCTACAAGGGAAGGAGCAGCCATGATGCAAAACGAAGTCATGAAGACAAGTTGGAAGAAAGCATGACAACCATAACGACATCAAAAGGAGATGCAAATAGTGCACCCAAAGATAGAGTCACAAATGATTCAAAGACAAAGGAGGATCAAAGAAAAGCATGCAAGGCTAGAAGATGTGAAGGCATGAAGCCATGAAGGTACAGAGAGAGGACAACAAAGAGGAAGAGAGTGAAGCAACAAGGATAAGTACATCCAAGGTGATCAATTTATGAGTTTGTATGAAGCATGTTCCTTGATAGGGATTGAAGATGAGCTCTTGCTAAGAGCCAAATAAGCAAAGCTAAAGCTGAAGGAAGAGAAGGAAGCTTGGAAATGTGTACCTAAGTTATGAAGACTTAAGGACTTGTGCCAAAGAGACTATACCTCATTTGCCACCATATAGTGGAAAATTGACACACGCTTATTTGTCAATCCGATCAAACGACCTAACCAAGTGTATGAGGACATGTGCACACGTGATGGAAAATGAGGTGGTTCAACTTACATGCATGAGAAAAGACTAATCCACCTCTCTAACTCAATGAAATACTGAAAGTATCTGTAGCGATACCACTTACAACAGTTTTCAATCGAGGATTTCTTGTAGCTCCGAACTCCGAATATGGCCAATAGCGGGTTCATTTCGAAGCTCTCGACGAGACGCTTCTACTGGATGTCACTCGATTATGACAACCGGGCTTCAAGTTATGACCAAAATAGTGAATGGCAAGAAACACCCTCACTCACGCCACAACTCCTACAAGCACACACACACACTATAGCAGCTCAACAATAGTGGGGAGGGGTAGATAATAGTCCTACACACACATTCCAAGCATTACACACACATAAAAGATCCAAGAGAAGATGGAAATCTGCAAGAAAGAAGCGAATTCGAAAATCAGGAGCTCTCCTTCTTCACAATGGCAAAAAGTTTCTACAAAGAGTCACCAAGTGACTTATATAGATGTGCCCTAAATTTGGCTGTTCCACACAAGAGACTGGCACTTTATTACTAAAAAAGTGAACTTCCTACTAATTTACAAGGGATATATGCATCTAGAGGACTCCTCTAGTACATTTACATGGCTTGAGGGAATTCTCTAAGAATTTGAAGAAGAAAAATTATGCCCATTAATTTGAAAATTTTGGGGCTCCGCTTTTGTGCTTCTTTGCTCTACAACACTCTCCCCCTCTTTGTCTCTATCGTCCCTTGACAGGCTTTTGCTTCTTGTTTGTAGCTCGTCTAAGAGTTCTAAATACATGCACCCAGCGGTTGAAGCAACAACAAGGACTGTGAGACAGTTGGTTATCTTATCCGAGGTATGTCCTTTGCTTTTGTTTTCCCCTTGGTATTCCGTAAATCACAAATATGGGTTGCTGTATTCAGTGGGGCTGCCACGCACACCACCAGTGACTAAGAATGTGCTGTTCTTAGTCACTCTCTTCAACTTTTCAGCCTCTACCTCTTTCTAACTTTTGTTCTTCTGATTTGTCTTTGTCTTCACATATTTGACCTGTTGTATTGCTTTGAACCTGTTTACTTTATTGCCAACGCACGCTATCAGCGGGAGGATTATTACCTGCCAAGTATCTTCTTGCACTTCTTCATGGATACTTCTTGGCCTTGGTCCATCCTTCCCATGAAATGTCTTGGTTCTTGATATTCTTTAATTCCATTCCCCAAGACCTAGATGTTTCGTGTTGTTGCCTGATGCGTGCCCCTACGGGGCTTTGGGCAGAGGGTGGTTCTTTTTCTTTGTTATCTTCATTCTTTATTAAACAGTTCTGGTCTTTGATTTTCTTCTTCTTTTCTTCTTGCTCAATTCCCCTTCCACATGTCCCTCATGAACTCTGTCGTCCCCGACAGGCTTTTTGTGGTAACGTGAGTATGTTTGAATGGCGGGTTTCTCTCTTTGATTAAGCAGGTTGGCATGAAATATCATAAACTCTTTCCATTGTGTGGACTTCACTCCATCCTTTGGTGCTTGTTGGTGATCCGCAAAAAAGCTGGTTTCATAAGCGACCAGTCATGCATTAAGGTTCGAAGTCATCTTCACAAAAATTTCTGAATCTATTTCGAAGAAGCCAGTGAAGAATGCTTCTTCAAATGTCTGCATGTATGTGCTTGGCAAAGACATAAGTTTTGAATAATACGCCATAAGGTTTAAGCAGCTCGGGATGGTGGAAAGATAAAAAATGAGCGCTTCTGATCCTTTTGTAATGCCAATGAAGTTCAAAAACATATACTTTGCATGTTGGAAGACTTTAATTATAGTCAGAAATATGCTGAAAATCTTATTCGTCATCTTTACTGCTAAATCAGGTACCATCGCATATCTTGTAATCCAAAATTCCATGGTTTTCACCATGTACTCTTTCGTCGGTAGGTAGTTATGTGGTGGGCTAGGTAACAACGGATAATTCAGCCATTGACTATTTATGCTTCCCTGGTGATGTCCTTCCCAAAATTGTGACCAAGAGCATCTGCGGGATACTAGACAAAATGATGGATTTACGTGAAGTGCATATGGCGATGCTTCCCATTGTACCGGCATTGTAGGATTCATTTCCAAAAGCCTCCTTCTCCAGATAGGATCAGCCTTCTTGAATTCCTCTTGAGTGTAATTGATGATGGAGAGTGTTAATCTCCAAAAGAACAACTTATTCTTGTGATTAGAGCACCTCTATACCAAGAATAAGTCAAAACCTTTCACACATTTAGAGGATCAATTACTAACTATCAAAAGATTAACAATTCTGTGAAGAGGATGTAACACAGAAAAGTCTGCTGCACTATTTCCTTACATTGACTTATCAAACATGTAAAGTTTTTGATGAAACTTTGTACAAAGCATCTCCTAAAGATTGCGCATCTACTCCAAGTTGAATCTCTTCAAAAGATTAAGTATATCTTGAGAAATCAACTTCTCAAGTTACCTATGTCAGAAACTGTCATCCAAAACAGTCGACTTTACACCTGTAACTTTTAAGACTTGGTTCTCCTTGAATAGAACCCGTTTTACAAAATGCTTTTAGACATAAGTAGCTTATCTTCCAACTTAAAGATTAAGCTCTCACTCATGCAAAACTTTAAACTGTGCTAGGAGAAATGACCAAAACATTGACTTCGAAATATGCGCCTGTTTTAGGAACCAGTGAACACACTTCACATATGAATGTTCCTACACTTAATTCACTCAGCCTGATTACAATTGGAAGCTGAAACTTTGCACAGAGGTCAAGCAACTCTCAACTTAGACTTGTACAAAAGCATTTCACAATTGATCTACTGTAGAAGGAGAACACGCAGAAACATCGGGCGCAAATATTTTTCTTTACTCAGAAGAAATACAACTGAGTGATGAGAGCTAACTCAAATTCACTTTCCTCTATCTCATAGCTTCTATCTCCCTCATTCTTGACTTCTAACTAATGTCACATATGCTCTCATACATGCCCCGACTTTTCTCAAAGTATTTATAGATAATTTGTACATGATTCTTACTGAACAAAAGATCTAAGTCATCTATGACTATACTAATGTACATATGTGTACACTTCTCTTGTCCTCTGAATGTAATCTTCTTCCACACTTTAGGAATTGATTCTTCCTTCATCATTTGATCTCCCAAGCCTTCAATTGGTGATTGGTCTGCACCAACAGCTCCCCCTCAATCATCAATTGAGGTTTTCTCTGTCTTCTTTATACTTGCCATGTCTTTGAACCTTTGTAACTTAGGTCCATCCAAGCTCTTTGTCATCATATCTGCCACTTGTTCTTTTGTTGGAGTATACATCACTTCAATCTCTTTATCTAGTACCTTTTCCCTCAAGAAATGATACTGAATCTCTATATGCTTGGTCCTGGCATGAAAAACAGGGTTAGCTGCCAAATACAAAGAACTCATATTGTCTCCAAAAATTATTGGAGTACTATGATCAATCTCAAAACTTTTCATCAAGGTCTTCAACCATATCACTTCCTTTGCAGCTTCTACCATTCCCTTATACTCAGCTTCTGTGGATGATAAAGCAACTGTATGTTGCTTCTTTGAACACCAAGACACTAACTTGTCTCCAACATAACATAGATATCCATGAGTAGACCTTCTATCATCTGAGTCACCTGCCCAATCTGCATCACTAAACACTTTGATTCTTGTGTCAGAAGTGAAACCATAATACAAACCTTCACTTAGGGTTCCCTTGATATATCTGAGTACCCTTTGGGCTGCAATCCAATGAGTCTTCTTTGGACAATGCATAAATTGTGATAACACACCTACTGCATATGATAGATCTGGCCTTGTCAAGGTAGCATAGATTAGACTACCTACCAAACTCTGATATTTCTTCATGTCATTGAACTCTTCACCTCCATACCTGCTTAATTTATGATTTACCTCCAATGGTGTAGTTGAGGTCTTGCAATCTTCCATGTTAAACTTGACTAGAAGATTCTTCAAGTATCTCTCTTGTGAAACATATACTCCATGTTGAGTATACACAATCTGCATTCCTAGAAAATAAGATAAGTTTCCCAAGTCACTTATCTTAAACTCCTTCTCTATTTGCTTCTTGAGTTCATTGTTCCTTGAGCATCTGTTCCTGTAACAATAATATCATCAACATAAATGCACATGTAAATATATCCATTTTCACTTGCCTTCACTAGCAAGCTACTATCTGCCTTTGATGCTTGAAATCCACATTCATTCAAGAACTTGACCAATCTGTAATTCCAAGCTCTTGGAGCTTGCTTCAACCCATATAAAGCTCTCTTGAGCTTACACACATAATCTGATCCAATTGATTCCATGAAGCCTTCTGGTTGCTCCATATATACTTCATCTGCAATATAACCATTTAGAAATGCATTTTTCACATCCAATTGTGATAATTTCCATCCCTTGCAAGCAGCAATAGCAATCAATGTCCTAATTGTAGACATCTTAGCAACAGGACTAAAGGTTTCATCATAATCTACCCCATAAGTTTGGGCATAACCTTTGACCACAAGTCTAGCCTTATATCTAGACACCTTACCATCTGCAAACCTCTTTGTTTTATATACCCACTTGCATCCAATGACCTTCTGATTCTTTGGTCTTGGTACTAGTTCCCAAGTTTCATTTTCAAGTAGAGCATCATACTCTTCCTGCATTGCCTTCTCCCAATTCTGTTTACCTTTGGCTTCTTCATAAGTGGTTGGATCTTCTTCTGTTTTCACAATGTAGGCATAATCTTTTGTTGTTAGGAAAGATGTATCATAACTATACCTTATAGGTTCTTTCCTTTCCCTTGTAGATCTTCTGATTTCTGCACTTCTTGAAGTTTCAGCCTCATTTGATTCTGGATCAAATCTTGGCCCTTCTTCTACATGATCCTGCACTCTACATCTAGAGTCAACTTCATCAACAATTTCTTCACAAACTTTTACCTTTGCCTTTCCTTTCCTTTGAATTTCTTCAACACCTGCATACTCATTTGGTGATCCTGTATACCACATATTTTGCTCATCAAATGTCACATCTTTAGTAACAAGAAATTGCTTTGTGGATGGACTCCAGAACCTGTAACCCATCTGTCTATCATCATATCCAATAAACACATACTTCTCTGCTTTTGGTTCTAGCTTATGTCTTAATTGTGAAGGAACATAAGCATATGCAATACATCCAAATACTTTACAATGATCAAGACTAGGCTTCTTACCCCACCATGCTTCATAAGGGGTTCCTCCATCCAAAGCTTTGCAAGGCAACCTATTCACAAGGTATGTTGCAGTGTTAATAGCTTCTGCCCATAAGTAATTTGGACAATTCTTTTCCTTCATCATGGCTCTTGCAAACTCTACAAGAGTTCTATTCCTCCTTTCTGCTACTCCATTTTGTTGAGGGGAGTACCTGCAAGTTATTTCTCTTTTGATACCTGCATTCCACAAATAATCATCAAACTCTTTAGAGAAATACTCTCCCCCTCCATCTGATCTTAACCTCTTTAGCTTTTGTCCTGTGATCCTTTCTGCATAAGCATGAAAGTGTTTGAATGTCTTGAAGACTTCTGATTTATCCTTGATTACATACAAAGTAATCCACCTGGTTGCATCATCAACAAACAACACATAATATCTGGATCCATCTATGCTATAGTCCCTTGAGGGTCCCCATACATCTGTATGAACCAATTCAAGCATATTTGAATACTTGTACCCTGATTTGTTATAAGAACTCTTATGTGCTTTACCTAATTGACAAGCTTCACACTTGTACACCATATGTTGCCCTTCAATATTTGGCAATCCAAGCACCACCTGATTCTTTGACATCTCCTTTATAGCTCTCTCATTGAAATGACCTAGCCTTTTATGCCATAGGTCTAATTCAGACACCTTTTGACCTCCATAGGTAAACAATGCATGTCCCACATTACCTTGGACTTTGAGAGTAAACAATCTTCCTTCCTTTTTACCTGCAATTATGGTTCTATATCCCTGATTTGGATCTTGTACATAGACACCATCATTTGTGAATCTTACTTCATATCCTTTCTCCACAATTTGCCCTACACTTATCAAATTTTTAGGAATAGTAGGAACATAAAGTACCTTGCTCAGAAGTGTACTTCCACTCTTTGTCTTCACTGATCCAATGCTCTCCACTTTATGTTTGGTATTGTCACCTGTTTGAACTGTATGTCCATTCACCCTAGCTTCCATATCAGTCATCAAAGATAGATTTCCACTCAGATGGTTACTGCACCCTGAGTCAATATAAAACACTCTTTGATCTTCTCCCATTGATTCATGAGTTGCATTCAAGATAAGAGTCATGTCATCCTTCTGATCTGATGCATAATTGTAATAATTATTGTTGTAGGACTGAGATTGGAAGTTTCTTCCACCTCCTCTACCATATGATGTCCTACCACCTCTTCCTCTGAAGTTGCCTCTTTGGTTTCTGCCTCCTCTACCTCTTTGACTATAATTCTGATTATTGCTTCCTCCATTTTGATTGTTATACCAACAATCATTTGCCAAATGATTTGTTCTGCCACAAATCCAACAAGCTTTAGCATTATCTTTGTTCTTACCTCCTCTTCCTTTACCTCTGAAATTTGTCTTCCCTTTTGTGAAGTTGGCTTGATTTGAATTCCCTTCATCATCATTTGATTGCTTTCCCTTGCCATTCTTTTTCTTGTCCTTGGAGTACATAGCTTGACTTGTACTTCTATCATTGTCTCCTTTAAGATCCTGCTCAAAGGTTAGCATATGTCCTAGCAATTGATTAAGATCAGGAGTAAAGTGATCAAGTGACAATTCTATGGACAAGATAAAAGGCTTCCACTTCTCATCACCTCTTAAACCTGTAAGTATTTGTCTTACCAACTTTTCCTCTTCAATGTCTTCATCCACTGCTCCCAAGCTATCTGCAATATCTTTCATCCTTGCCACATAATCTGAAATTGATTGTGAGCTCTTCTTCTTGAAGGTTGTGAACTCAGCCCATAGTGAGGACTTCCTTGACTTAGTTGTATTTTGGAAATGCTCTTCCAAGGCATTCCAAACATCTGTAGCACTTTCCAAACCTCTGATATGAGGTAGAAGATAATCATTTACAGCCATGTAGATGATACTCCTTGCTTGAGCATCCTTTCTCATCCAAGTCTTCAACATTGCAAGTTCTTCCCTAGTAGGAATACTTGGATCTGCAAACTCTGGTTTTTCTTCATCTCCTGTAATAAATGATATAAGATCTTTGCTCATGAGGTGTGCTTCCATCCTCATGGACCATGCTGGATAGGTCTCCCTATCTAGCTTATCAATCTGCAAACTTTCTCCCATCTTGTATCCACCTGTGTATTGAAAACTTCAAGCTTTACAAACAATGTATGTACCTTTACTTCGAATTGGACTCCTTTTGCTTTTCTTGATGTCAAATAGTCTTCTCCTCAAGCTTTGACTCCAAGCTTTCACTTCTTAGTCCTTCAAGTGTTGAATTTCTTGAATCTGCAGCAGTCGGGATCCTTCTTCCTTCAAATTGATGTCTCCTGCTCTGATACCACTGATGGAGAGTGTTAATCTCCAAAAGAACAACTTATTCTTGTGATTAGAGCACCTCTATACCAAGAATAAGTCAAAACCTTTCACACATTTAGAGGATCAATTACTAACTATCAAAAGATTAACAATTCTGTGAAGAGGATGTAACACAGAAAAGTCTGCTGCACTATTTCCTTACATTGACTTATCAAACATGTAAAGTTTTTGATGAAACTTTGTACAAAGCATCTCCTAAAGATTGCGCATCTACTCCAAGTTGAATCTCTTCAAAAGATTAAGTATAGCTTGAGAAATCAACTTCTCAAGTTACCTATGTCAGAAACTGTCATCCAAAACAGTCGACTTTACACCTGTAACTTTTAAGACTTGGTTCTCCTTGAATAGAACCCGTTTTACAAAATGCTTTTAGACATAAGTAGCTTATCTTCCAACTTAAAGATTAAGCTCTCACTCATGCAAAACTTTAAACTGTGCTAGGAGAAATGACCAAAACATTGACTTCGAAATATGCGCCTGTTTTAGGAACCAGTGAACACACTTCACATATGAATGTTCCTACACTTAATTCACTCAGCCTGATTACAATTGGAAGCTGAAACTTTGCACAGAGGTCAAGCAACTCTCAACTTAGACTTGTACAAAAGCATTTCACAATTGATCTACTGTAGAAGGAGAACACGCAGAAACATCGGGCGCAAATATTTTTCTTTACTCAGAAGAAATACAACTGAGTGATGAGAGCTAACTCAAATTCACTTTCCTCTATCTCATAGCTTCTATCTCCCTCATTCTTGACTTCTAACTAATGTCACATATGCTCTCATACATGCCCCGACTTTTCTCAAAGTATTTATAGATAATTTGTACATGATTCTTACTGAACAAAAGATCTAAGTCATCTATGACTATACTAATGTACATATGTGTACACTTCTCTTGTCCTCTGAATGTAATCTTCTTCCACACTTTAGGAATTGATTCTTCCTTCATCATTTGATCTCCCAAGCCTTCAATTGGTGATTGGTCTGCACCAACAATTGAAAGTATCATTGTTGAACTAGAGGTTGTTGTCAGGCTCTTTATTCGTCGTCGTCCTTATATGTTGCCGCGTTTGTTCTTTTAGGAGGCCATATGGTACATTAAAAGGCTTCAAAATTTGTTCCAAGTTTTTGCTCTCGATCTTAGCTTCCTTCATGACTTGGATTATTTGATCTTCAAATTCAGCAGTAAGTTGAGACACCAGTAGTGCCCTCTCCTATCGGCTCAGTTCTGCAATATCCCAATTTTTACGTTCAATTTGGATCTCCGGTTCCTCCCTTATCAGTGAATGATGTAAGGGGGGAGAGAGAGGACGTACCTCAATCTCCTCAGTAGCCGCTGTGGATGGAACTATTGGTGTCCCCTCAGTTACCTTCTGCCTTTATCATCTCATCCTTTTGCTTAATTTCTTCTTCGGCTTTAGCAATAGTTTCCTTGCTTTTGAGAATCTCTTTAGCTACAATATTGAGGTGATCAGTGTCTTCTTTACATTACATTAAATATTGATTCTCTACTTTTTTCCATTTTGCTCTAAGAGTCGCAGTATCATCCATGTACCTCTTTTCCCATTCGGCAATGGTTGCCTGCTCCTGGTTGAGCTGATCTTCATAGTTAGACATCTTTTCCTCGAGTTCCTTGATGTCTTTTTCTAGCTTTTCCTGAACATCTATGGCTGATCACTTAGAAGAGCTGTCATCAATTCTTTATTTCTGTTCCTTAGGTTTTTTGCCTCCTCCATACATACCTTTATTTGGGATTCTAGGATTTTACATCTTGCGTTCATCATACGTGAGGACCAGTATGAAGACCACGAGCAAGTGAAGGCACAAGTGCATGAGTGAAAGCACACAAGCATGCACACACATACACACACACGCGCACAAGGTAAGATCAAAGAGAGGAACAATGGAAAGCTTTGATTGCAAAAGAGTTCTCTTACAAAAGCTCTATTCTCTAACAAGCTAACATCGAAAATGAGCTCTCTAGCTCTTTTTACAGTTTTTTGACTAGTTTTGGCCCTGTCCAGACCTAGTGTCTGGCCTAGTTAAAAATTAGGTTCCAGGGCTTATTTGAGGGCTCAAACGAAGTCTAAAAATTATGAAAACTGGTAGGATGATACTTCTAATACTCCTCAAGCTCAAGGACTCCTCGGCTTGAACAAAATGGAGTTACAAAAATGGAAAATGGTATTTACAATGGTTTTTAGTGATGAAAATCACTATTTTTGTAGGGAATTCTTGTGAGAATTTGACATACACTTCTTGGAGCTCCCTACTTGCTCCCTTTTCTTGTGTGTCCACTTCTTTGATACACTTCCATGCTTTGTCCTTGACCTTGAGCTTCAACACCCCCCCCCTCTCGAGTCTGTCGTCCTTGACAGACCCTTGTTGTAATGGTTGTTCCATATAGAGAGGTAGTGTCCAGCCTTTCTATGTGATGCTTTCTAAGTATTGATGTTGTCCCCACGATGTCCTCTAGCTCTTCCAAAGATGATGTTCAAAGCAGTCATGCCAAGTACTCATAACCCATAATGAATAAAGGCCTTGTTCGTGCATGGGTTGAGGAAAATATGTGCCTTGTGCATGGCCTTGTAATGTAGCCCTATGCATGCGTACTTGGAAAATGCATTGGAGGAAGAATGGTGCAAAAATTGGGGGTCTTGAGCTAAGTGCTCAAGGGTATACCGACAAAGAGGTTTCCTAACCTATCATGGTTATGGTGTTTCCCAAGTAAGGATACTTACCATGGTGAAGCATCGATCGATGTTTATTTCGTCCTATTGTGCTCCCGACATTTGTGATGGACATTGTTGATGAATGTCCGTGTTGAGGATCCACTGATGAAATTCTTTGAGTGCCTAGTCCTGTCTGCTCTCTTCAAAGCAACATTGGCCAAATACTGAGAATTGAATTTCTTCATATTCCTTGGCAAACAACATTGGGTAACTACACCAAGCTTAGTTTCACATATTCTCTTTAGCTAACCATAAGTAGGAGTCTTCTCACCCAGTATACAGACAAGGATTCTCAGGGTACCAAACTACCTCTTGCAAATATCTCCCTGGATGCTCTCGTACATGTAGTAGTTAAGCATCACTCAAGTTGCGGACCTTCAGGTTCTTCACTCCTACCATAGTAAGAGGAAACCATAGTGGTGGATGCCATGTTCATGCCAAGTTATTGACATCTACCAGATAAGGCAGCAATTATATCATCTGCTAGCCGAGACACACTTCTATCCAAACTGATAAGTGCCCAGTAATCAACAATTCTACCTTCAACTAAGCATGACTCATTCATGTTTCATGAGCCAAACCTGGGAACAAGTTCTTCCTCTCCTTTTTTTTCCTTTTTTTTTTGGAGGAACAATGTCACAAAACAAGAAGACAAATATTAGTATCAGAAAAAATAGTTGACCTATGTCAATGTGCTCTTGTGCATGGGACTCTCAAATGTGTCTATGCATGGCCATGTAATGTGGCCCTATATTAATGCATACTTTGGAAATGCATGACCTGAATGGTGCAAAAGACAGGGTTGTGCAAGGAGCACATGGTTGTCGCTCGTCGAGGCTTGATGTCACTTGCAGATGTTGATGTCATCCTTGTTGGAGGTATCCATTGGATCTCGAGATGACAATTGATCCTTCCTCCTTATAGGGATCCATTTTAGAACAGCATTTGGCACTGTAGAGATTACTTTAGGTGTCTTCCTCTTTGGATGCTTTTTGAACTGTGGTATCTAGTGTGGTTGGTGCTTTGGTTCGGTGGAGACTAATTGTACTTTTGGCTTCCAAACCCATATCCTTTTTGCACGTCTTCCTACTATTGTTAAAGAGCTGATTTGATCTTCTTTCGGTCTCTATACGTGGTGCTTACCCTTTTTTCTTTTTGGCTCTTTTGTTGAGACCTTTCGCATGTGGGAGAACATAGGTTGTTGTGGATGTAAGAGCTTCTTAGGTACCCACATCTGTAATCACCCTTGTTGAGCTGCAGCTAATTTCTTAGGCACCCAAACTTGTTGGATACCTTGTGATTGAGCTTGTCCGAGCTGCTTCCTTCATCTTCTGGCTTGGTTGGCTTGCCTGGATGGGATTTGTGGGGGCAAGGCTGGTGGTTGCTCTCCTTTGCGTACCCAGATCTGCTTCATGCTCGGAACTGCTTTCTTATCGAATGGTGTCTTTCTATTTGATGTAGCAGTTGTCGTGAACGGTTGTCTTTGCTTCTTAGATTGAACTATTATGGATGCTGTACTCCTCAAAAAAGAAGAAGGGTTTGCCTGCCTTTGCGACTGTCCTTCCATGATTGAGTCCTTCTGGATCATAGAGCTTTTGACACATACAACATCTTGCTCGTGAAGATTAGTCTTAGAGGAACTAAGAGAGGGTGTGGTGCCATGATCTGTGAGCATGGAGTTCTCTAATTCTAATGTAATGCATTGTTCATGTACCCAAACTTGAAGAATTTGACTTCTTAGGTTTAAGTTAACTGCATGGTCATAGATCCAATCTTGACCCAAGACAAGTGGTTCTGTAAGGTTCTCATCTTGACACACTAGCGCTTTGACCTTCATTGGAACATCTTGAAGGTAGATGGGAAGTTCCTCGCCCAAACAAGGGGTTTCCACACCTCCCAATCCTATGAGATAAGCTTCTATGGGATTGATATTCAACTGCAAGTCTTGGCAGTAGGATAGTCTAACTGCACTACTTGCTGCACCTGAATCAATCAATGCTTTTAGAGTCCTTGCACCCTTTCCTTGTCCTATCTCTATGGTCACAAAGGGACGTCGGTCAATGACTTGAGAAGTAATTATGCCTGATTTTTGGCACATATCCATGTGATATTTTGGGGCTTTTGAGTTGACATCTAGGCCTAGTTGCCTTAACTTATTTCGCCTAATACGCTCTCTGGCCTTTGCCTGTGCTTCTTCCCTCACCCTTAACTCCTCTTCTTTTCGCTTCTTAGCAGTGTTGAGTCTCGTAAGCATATCCTCAGTAAGAGGTTCTTGATATAGCTTGACTCTACATCCACTAATATAGTTTGGCAAGATATCACCTTCTAAAGTAGCCAATTGAACCGTGCCGCTAGTGGAAATTCTGTTAATGATCATGGGTCCATATCCTCGTTTTTCCAACTTACGGGCGTGTTGTTTTAGTGTGTAAACCAACACTAGATCTCCCTCTTTCAGTCCCTTATCCTTAATGTGTGCATCAAAGTATGCCTTTTGCCTTTTCTTTGCAGTGTAGATGCCTGCTGCCGCTCGTAGCCTCGTCTCACCTAAGCGTTCTAGATCAAAGATCCTGGAGGACAACTCATGTCCATTCCACTCATGCTCTTGTGCTACCTTTAAGGCTGGGATGAGGAAGTCCAATGGTAGAACAACATTCTACCCGAAGATCATCTGAAATGGGGTGGCATTGAGTATCGTTTTGTAGGCAACTCGATAAGCCCAAACAGCATGATGAAGTTGTTTGTCCCAATCAGAGCGTTTATTATTCACCAATTTTGTCAATACATTACAGAGGATGTTATTGGTGCTCTCGGCTTGTCTGTTAGCTTGTGGGTGATAAGGGGCAGACTTCTTATGTATCACCAAGAATTCTTGGAGAAGATTTTCAATGACCTCATTCAAAAAGTGTGTGCCTCTATCGCTCACTAACTCTATTGGTAGCCCATATCTCATGAACACATTCTCGAATAAGAACTTAGCCGTAGTCTGAGCATCATTCTTTGTTGTGGCTTTCACATCTACCCACTTTGTAAGGTTATCTATGGTTACAATAATATACTCTGCATGGGAGTTTCTAGCTGGGGGGTTAATAGGACCTATGAAGTCTATGCCCCACTTCGAAAATGCACGCCCTCCCATCATTGGCCTCAAAGGCATCTCGTCTTTTCTAACTGGATATTGTGCCCGTTGGCATGTGTCGCATTTCTTCACATAGGTATGTGCATCCATATGAAGAGTGGGCCACCAAAGTCCTGAGAATAGAATGGTCTTGATCACTCGGTCAGGACCAAAATGTCCACCTACAACACCACTGTGTGCAGTCTCTAAGACCTTTAAATAGTCTGATTCATGAACGCACAGTCTTAAGTAACCATCTTTGCCTCTTCGGTATAGATTCTCTCCTACTAAGGCATAACCTTGAGCCTGTTACTCCATGCTTTGTTTTCTTGCTAGACTAGCCTCTTTGGGTAATCTTCCCAACCTCATAAACTCTAGCAATGGAGCACTCCAATCTGGAATTAATGACACTTGATAAAGGGTCGCATGCTCCACTAGGGGTCTCTCTCTGCACATTGGACAATTCTTAATCCACCCATGTATTTCTTTGTCCATGCTAAGCCAATTCAGATTCTGCAATGTTCGTTGTTTAGAATAGTGATTTCCTAGCAATCCTTCATGAGCTTGCTGCAACCAACTACTATGTTCATCGTCCTCAACACAACAAGCTAATACACCCTCGGTGTCCTGTTTGTACATGCTTCCTGCCAATATGTGATATTTTTGTGATTTTACAATTTCTTCTTGTGATGTTTTAACATTCTTATTTGCGGGTCCAAAGGTTAGGACTGATACCAACTTATTTGCCCATTTAGGAACAACTTCCGAATTGAACAGATAAGCATCCGGTAGGTCATTAGACACTCCTTGCGGTGATTCTCCTGAAGTGATGCGAGAAAGGTGATCTGCCCTAAGGTGGGTTCTACCTTTCCTGACAACAACTTCAAAGTCATATTCCATTAGTAAGAGAAACCATCTTACTAACCGTCCTGTATTGCAAGGTTTATTGACCAGATATAACAAAGCTTGATGATCAGTGAAAAACTTGAACTTGTTGGCCAATAGGTAGTGTCTAAACTTCTTCACAGCATATACCATGCCTAAGCCCTCTCGCTCAGTTGTGGTATAGTTTCGTTCCACTGCGGTTAGCTGTCTGCTAGCATATGCTATGGGTAAATCTAAATTTCCTTCACCGGTGGGTTGTGCTAGCACACATCCTATGGCATGATTGGATGCGTCCACATGGACATGGAATGGTTTATTCCAATGAGGAGTGGTCAGTATTGGTGCTGTGCACAAACATTTCTTCAGTTCATTGAAAGAATTCTCACATTCGTCGTTCCACTCAAAATTAGACAACAAGGCATAAAGGGGTCTAGCTATGATCGCGTACATGTGGATAAACCTACGGTAATATCCACAATGACCCATAAAGGCTTGTACCTCCTTAACATTCCTTGGCCTTGGCAACTCTGCTATGGCTCGTACCTTATCTTCATATGTTGAGATTCCATTCTTAGAAACAATATGACCTAAGATTTAACCTTGACGCACCATCAACACACACTTTTCTGGGTTCAGACACACTCGATATTCTCTACACTTTTTGAAGATCTGTCTGAGCTCAGGGATGTGGTATCTTCTTTCTTGGGAATGAGCACATAAATCATCCACATATACTTCTAAGCTCTTTCGCAAGAACTCTTTGAAGACATGACACATGAGCCTTTGGAATGTTGCAGGTGCATTGATGAGCCCAAATGGCATCACACAAAATGCAAAGATTCCCCACTCTGTGGAAAAAGCTGTTTTGTGTTGATCTTTTGGGGCAATGGCTACTTGATTGTAACCTGAAAATCCATCAAGGAAGCTATAAACTTCCTTGCCTGCAACACGCTCCAATAGGTGTTCCGTGATTGGAAGTGGATATCTATCTCTGATCGTAGCGGCATTAACTTTTTTAAGGTTAATACACACTTGCAACTTCCCGTTCTTCTTGGGCACCACTACAATGGGGGACACCCATTCAGTATGCTCAATCTCAGAGATGAATCCAGCTTCAATCAGCCTATCAATTTCTTCTTTTATTTTGGCTGCATATGTATCATTATATGTGTAGGGCTTCTGTTTGGTGGGCTTGGCATCAGTAGTCATGGGGATAGTATGAGAGCAAATTCTTGGATCTACCCCTTTCAAGTCTCTATAGTGCCACACAAACACATCCTTATATTCCCTTAATAGAGCTACGAGCTCCATTTCTTCTCTTGCACTTAGGTCATCTCCTATATATGTGCATCTCTCTTCATTCTCTTCAATGGTCACTACAATTTTCTTAGTCTTTTGTTTATTATCATATGATTCTCCTATGATGGCCTCTCTCTTAGGCATTTGTACCAAAATTTTGTGGTCGTCAACTTCATATTTCTTGAAGTTTTTTGGTACTTCAAACAATGATTCCTCCTCTTCTTGTTTCACTCCTTTTCTTTTCTTTTTCTTTTGACTACCCTCACTTCCATCCTTTGAATTTACCGTTTTAATACTTGTGAGAGATTCTTATTTTTGGTTAAACACTCCTATATCTTCTAGATAGTGCTGTTCTGAGTTAAACCAACTATCCATCACAATGGACTCTATATCATCGTCATTCTCTTCTTCTTCCATGACATCACTAGGGTCACATTCTTCTAGCAAGGGCTGACACATGAACACTGAAATATCATAACCCTCCTCATCACAATGAGGTTTCCATTGTTCTTCATTGAAAGCAATGTCCATGGTGGCTAAGATTTCTGGCCAGCCATGAGGCTCAAATTCCTCATCTGGAAAGATCATCGGTGTGTAGGCTGGGTCTCTAACTGGTCTATCTCTTGGTGAAGTTCCTTCTTCTCTCGCATTTAAAAGTTTTTCCTCTTCCTCTGTGACCTTGCGCATCCACAAATGAGTATCTTCATGCAACCATGATGGATCAGGTGAACTTTCAGAATGCACACAGATGGAATCTTCTTTCGCTTTGTGGATAGGATTCCACTGTAGGGGTGGTACATCTCTGAAGGAGTAATCCTTCAAATTGACCTTGGTGGTGACCCCTAAGTGTTGTAAGTACAAGAAGTTGGTTCCCCAATCCTGTACTATTTGCAATTGTCGTAGGAAGGGTCTTCCTAGGATCATCTCATAGACATTATTTTTCTCAAAGTCACATATAGCAAATGTGTGCTCAAACTCTACACCACAAGTGGTTAGAGTTATCCCTTCTAGCAATCCTAGAGGTCTTTCAAAATGACCATCGGCCATTTGAAGCTTCATTCTAGTTGGTCTTAATGTGGGTTTGCCCCATTGCTTCTACAAGGAGGTGGTTGCAATGGCAACACCAGCACCTGAATCTATGATTGCTTAGGTTGTGTAACCTTGGTAGGTGAAGGGAAAATAAGTATTACCTTCTTCACCTTCACACATGTCCCCTATTTTGTCTAGAGGTATCTCTGGTACTTTTTGCTTAGAGCCTGCCTTTGGCATTTTGGGATCAAGTTCTAGAACTTGATCCTTGACATGATTCCATAGCTCAGGTTTTGCTTTGAGCAACTCTTCTACAATGAGATGACATTGAACCTTAGTGTTCTTCACGACATCAGTGTTCCTTGGGACCACTGAGTCTTCATGTCTGACCAGTATTGTGGGAGCTCTGATCTGAAGAGATTCAGATTCCCATGGGCCTGGAAACTGAGGCAGTTCTTCTAAGGTATTAGATTCAAAATCTATCCTTTCTTCTTCTTGTTGCTCGACTTGATCTTCGTAAATGGATGGAATGTCTTGGGGAAATTGATCATGAAGATCATCAATCTCAGGAATAGGAGGGGAATTACCCTTCTCCTTGGCCCATTTCTCTTCTTGTATTTCCCGCAAGAACTCTTGAGAGTACTGTTGAATTGAAGGAGGTATTCCAACATCCGTGGAATTAGGAACATAAGCTCCCATTGGTGGTGAGCTTCTTCTCTCAATAATTGGTTGAGCCTGTGGAGATAAAGAAACGTGTGGTTTGTTTACCAACTACTCTAATCTTTCTAGTAAGCCTTCGAAGTGCAAATCTGGTTTGACAAAGTTTATCTGATTGAACTTTTGACTAGTCTCAAGTATAGCTTGAGCTTGTTCTACCATTTTCATGCACATTTTCATTCGTTCAATCTCTAAATCTGCTCTAGGGTAACTCTTGTCTAGGTTTGTAGCTATTGGCCCTTCTTGAAGTCGAGCCTGGTAGGCCTTGAACATCATGTCCAAGTCTTCTGGGGTTGGATCTGCCAGAACAGACCCTGGTTGCGGTCTATTTACAATGGGTGGTGGGGTGGGATGAGGTGGAGTGGATGGAGTGTCGGCATGGGAGGGGTTTTGAGATGCGATGTCTTCTATTTTTGTTTTTGTGTCTTTCAAGCTTACTTCTAGTTCCAATAACTTTTTATTCCACTTGTGATCAGCCTTCTCTTTGGTATCTTTCCATGTTCTTGTTTTCCTCCTACTAGGTTCTCCTGATTCACTCAACTCCGATTGCTCTGCTGGTTTATCCTGTTTTAAGGCTTGTGCTATAGTGACAGCTTGTATAGGAGCCACATTACAACAACTCGAACTTGAATCCGCCACTAAGCCTACCACATTAATGGGTGTAATCTTGGGTGCACTAGAGGGGTTTCTTGGACAATCTCTGGGGAGATGGTCTTTGCCACAATCAGGACAAAAAGCCTGTATTGTGATAGCCTATCCTTGACTCGGAGATGGTGGGTGGGGACAATCACGAAGGAAATGGTCGCCCTGACATCTAAAACATGGTCCTCTAGGGGCTTGTGGTCTTACTTGTCTCAATTGGGGCCTAGGGTTAGCATTTGTGTACATGACATTGGAGTATTTAGGCTCCCAATTTTGTTCCATAGGTGGTGCCTCATATTGATACAGATAAATCTCACTATGTTCAGGTGACTCTGTGTAATAAGCATGTGGACTACCTTCATGGGAGTAGTCTGAACTATGAGCATGAGAGTCATTCTCTGAGATCAGTGGGGTCACTGGCACCAATGCTCTATTAAGGTTTTCTTTTGCCACTGCATACTTAACTCGAATTGTATTGGCAGGAGCTGGTGGTTGGTTTCCCAAGACTGGTTGTGGCCTATATGGTCCCTGATATTGCTGTTGTGTTCTATAATATGGCTGTTGGTATTGGTTCTGATACCTACCTTGTGCGTAAGGTTGCTGATAATTCTATCTAACAGCCTACCTATTGTAGGGACAATCTTGAGCTGTATGGTCTGTGTACTTCCTTTCAATAGTGCAATATGGGGTATTCCTTTCTCTCATGTTCTGGTTGTGCATTGGGCATACATTAGCCATGTGGTCACCTCCGCAAGTATAACACCGATTCAATGGGGTGACTCTCTATGTTTGTCTATTTTGGACTCCTAGCTTCTTGGCAACTTGCTTAGCTATCTCATCTATTTCCATGGGGATTTTCGAAGTATGACTAGTAGAACTATCAGAATCCTTATAGAGTTTGGACAATCCTAACTCCTCACCCAAGTTATCTTCTATGTCAATGCACGTCCGCACAAACTCTTCTATGGATCTAGTCTCTTTCAAGTATACATATGATCTTAACTTTGTGCTCAGTAAGCCATCTAAGAAGAAAGCCACTTGTTTGGCTGGTGTGGGTAGCTCTAGAGTAGGGCATCTTTCTAGGTACTATCTAAACCTTCTACCTGCTAGTCGTACTGTTTCTTGGGGTGTCTGCTTGAAATTGTGGATCAAGGATGATGTGTTATGCCTGATACCACTCTTTGAAAATTCTACAATGAATTTGTCTAGCAGCTGACCTATATCATGATAGTTGCAACTACTCAGTGGTTGAAACCAAGCCAAGGCAGTGCCCTTAAGAGTCAAACCGAATGCCTCGTACTGGGTGAATAAATCGTCAACGTGTTCAGCTCTTAACACTTGTTTGAACTCGGCCACATGATCATAAGGATCTCCTGTCCCGTCAAAATAATTCTTCATTGCCTTGATCACTTCAGTGGGTCTAAGGGTTCTTGTGTGCTCTCGGGGTCTAGGTAATGGAAAATCATGTTCATCTCTTTGTTGCCTATGTGCATGATGTCTCTCTCTTTCAGGTCTTTCATTTTCAAATCCTGATCTATTTCTGCCCACAGTGTGTGCAAAACTTACCTCAGGTCTCTCTCTAGTTCTTTCTCTCTAGGCTTCATGAGCTTGGGATGATCCTACTCCTTGGAGGCCATGGGAAACATTGGATCTTGGTGGAGGGAAAATCAATTCACTCTTCCAAGTATATGCATGTCTATCGTGTTCTGTTACCAAGAACATCTTCTCTGATGTGTTATCCAAGTAGACAACTTTTCCTGGTATCTCTGGATCCTTGAACTCATAGATGATGACTATGCCCAATTGGCTAGGTTGATCTGGCTTGAATCTCCAAAAAGCTTCCTCTGTTTCTCTATTGAAGAATAGTTCTATGCTTTTGTTGTCTTGAGGGATCCAATTTGGAGTGATCACTCTGGTCAAAACTGACTTACCTCTAGGAGTCTGGGGTCCTTGTCCTACATTTCCTTGTTCTAGGTCTCCTATCTCATTCTCATGAATAATATTTCCAAACTCATCAGTCCTATCTGGTAGGTTGGTGAAGACATACATGGTTCCTTCCTTATTGATGTATGAACCCCCTTCGAACTTGACCACCGAGTGTTCAAGTCCAAAGGGTTGATCTGGATTTTTGAGTTGGACCACTGATCGCCTCATGCCATCCTCATAGATGCGAGCACCTAATCGGTTGGTCTGAATCTATTCCAATTGTGTCTTATAGGGACCTTCTAGTGTTTGTAGATGGGTACTTCCTGAGCCACCTGCAGGTTTCCCCATGCTAAAAGACATTTCTGAGTCACTTGTGTCAGAGTTTAGTACGTAAGGACAACCACTTAGTTGTTGTGCCAAAGACTTAGTTGTATGGTTGACACTGGACTGAGAAGATCTAATGCTTTGTCTATCCTTGCCTAGGTGTCTACCAGATCTCAGGTCATAAGCTTTGGTTAAGAGTCCAAAATTTCCCCTTTGTATGGTTCAAAAATCCTTTGGAGTCCCCTTGGGTTTTAGGTCCCACCTGAAGGTCAACTTCAAATTATCTTATCTGGAAATCAACGCATTATTCTTATAAAAAACAATTGAGGCCATGTAGGATTCGAAAGGAGCTTTCCAACGAGCTATAAAGCTCAAAAAATGGACTTTGGATGAAAAAGTTATGTCAAATCAGGCTCCTAGGGGTCAAAATAGGCAAACAGGGCCTTATGGAAAAATCACGATTTTGGAAGGGAATCGCGATTTTGTGAAATCAAGAGAATCGCGATGTTATGAAATTAGAGAATCGCGATCCTGTGAAACCACGAGAATCGCGATCCTGTGAACTTCAAGAGAATCGCGATGCTATGAAATCAAGAGAATCGCGATCTTGTGAATTTCAAGAGAATCGCGATGCTATGAAATCTGAGAATCGCAATGCTGTGAAATCAGAGAATCGTGATTTTAGAGAATCACAATTGCCAACAGAAAATTGTGTTTTTAGAGAATCGCGATTGCCAACAGAAAATCGTGTTTTTAGAGAATCGCGATTGCCAACAGAAAATCGTGTTTTTAGAGAATCGTGATTGCCAACAGAAAATCGTGTTTTTAGAGAATCACGATTTTGTACTTTGGCTGAGAATCGTGTTTTAGAGAATTGTGTTTTAGAGAATCGTGTTTTAGAGAATCGTGTTTTAGAGAATCGTGTTCTAGAGAATCGTGGTTTTCAAAAATTTAGAGAATCGCGATTTTGAGCACAACCACAGAATCGTGTTTTTTGGCTGAAAATCGTGATTTGTGAGAATCGCGATTTTGAGCACAACCATAGAATCGCGATTTTGAGAATGACCACAGAATCGTGATTCTTTCAGCAAGCTTTCAAGCGGGAAATAGAAAATCGTGATTTTCATAAAAATTGAATTTTCACAGAATCGCGATTTTCATCACAGAATCGCGTTTTTTTTGGTGGGAACTTTGAATTTTTGAGCGTCGAGCAATGGCGAGCTCCGTATGAGCAGAAATTCATGAAAAACACAGGCGCTTGCTCTCCCTTGCATCTCCTAACTCCTTCTCACACAATAATGCATGAAAGATGGTATGAAAATGATGAAAATGCACTAAAAAACAAGAAATTTCTATGAAGAAGAAGACGAAAGAAGGTGGAGATGGTGATGATGATGAAGATAGAAGAAAAATCAGAAAATGAACAAAAATGACAGTTTTTTTACCTTCCAACGTTGCAAATCTAAGATCTTACCATCACAACGCTCGTCCTCGAAGCTCTCTCCCCGGCAACGACGCCAAAATTTGGTGTAGCTCAAGCATAAGCACCACCTCCTTTACTTGTCAATCCGCGGAGACGTGAGGACCGGTATGAAGACCACGAGGAAGTGAAGGCACAAGTGCGTGAGTGAAAGCACACAAGCATGCACACACATACACACACACGCACAAGGTAAGATCAAAGAGAGGAACAATGGAAAGCTTTGATTGCAAAAGAGTTCTCTTACAAAAGCTCTATTCTCTAACAAGCTAACCTAAAAAATGAGCTCTCTAGCTCTTTTTATAGTTTTTTGACTAGTTTTGGCCCTGTCCAGACCTAGTGTCCGGCCTAGTTAAAAATTAGGTTCCAGGGCTTATTTGAGGGCTCAAACGAATTCTAAAAATTATGAGAATTGGTAGGATGATACTTTTAATACTCCTCAAGCTCGAGGACTCCTCGGCTTGAACAAAATGGAGTTACAAAAATGGAAGATGGTATTTACAATGGTTTTTAGTGATGAAAATCACTATTTTTGTAGGGAATTCTTGTGAGAATTTGACATACACTTCTTGGAGCTCCCTACTTGCTCCCTTTTCTTGTGTGTCCACTTCTTTGATGCACTTCCATGCTTTGTCCTTGACCTTGAGCTTCAAGAGCAGTGTTGTCTTCCACCTTCATGCCTTCTTCTGCTTCATTATAGTCAACTGCATTAAGTTCCTCCCATTATCCATCATCCTTAGATTCACTTTGGATATCGACATTTAATAATGATGTGTTAGGTTCTTCTTGTGCATCCGAAGATGAGCTTGAATTTTCCAACCCTAATTCTCTATATCGATGGACTTTGGTGAGCTTCTTTTTAGCTTATACTTCTTGTTGGGTCTACTGGTAATGGAGCCCTTGCACTGGTAGATTAATTTGACCTTCCGTATATTTGTGTGTATCTTCTAGGGCTTTAGTTAAATCTTCTTTTGTAATAGGCCTTTGCTCTTCAATCCTTGTCTTTGGAAGTACGTGTGCCCTTTTCATGGTGGGAACTTCCTCTTCTACTTGCTTCACCTCCCTTAGTCTCTTGGTTCCTCTCATTTTGGGTTGAGAACTGGTTTCTGCCTCCTCAACAATCTTGACTCCTCTTTTCTTTTTGGGGACTATGGCAACTTTTGCATATTTGGCCATAGCAGTTGATGATGGCATTTCTTGCAGGTGCTCTCTGATGCCTAAAGCATGGTAGATCAGTATGGTCAGAGCTACACTACCATTCATGAACTTCTTGTTATTCCATTGCTTCTTTGCCTCAAATAGCCGTTCTTGTATGTATGGAGTCAGATTAATTTGATTTCCAATCTGCTTGATGGCACGTGAGAGTAGTTGAACCATTATCTTTTGAGGGGCAGTGTATCGATGCATGTTTGGAAAACAGAAATGTTGGTGGATGAGTCTGACTTCCTCTTCAATATCTACTCGATTGATGTCAGTGAAGGTTTTGGTCTTGACCGCTTGGATTTCTTCCTTCAATACCGTGTTTCCATCTTTTTCCCATCCAAAAGCTTCCTTTATCAAGTCATGTGTAAATTGGATGACTACCCATTCACCTAATTCTTCCATAACTCTAGCCTCTGGCACCAATGGGTAATGCATTGCTGGCTATAATGTATTCATGACTTGTGTGCATCTTTGAAAGTCGGGCTTGTAGATCGGCAGTTCAAAGTATCTGTGTATACCCGCTTTCTTCATGATGGCAATTGTCGACGGAAGCTCATGCACCACTTTAAAATCTTGGGACATAATTGGGAATTGATGATCCGTGTCCATTATTTTAATAGTCACCAGGAAGAGATATTCCCCAGCCAGTTGATCTTCTCTAAACCAATGTCCCTTTGCTTTGGTTATACTCTATAGAGGAAACTCCAATACTTCCTCCTGAATAGTTGCTTCGGAATCTTCAGAAGCCATCTGCACTCGTAATGAAAAGTGCATTAGCTTCAATTGAAAAGATAGCAATTGTGCGGTGCATTGCAGTGACATATCGTCGTTCCGTCACTCCGTTTCCCTTGATTCTATAAGTGTGATCACTTACTGCATATTTTTATTTCTTTTTTGAAAGAAAACAAGGATTAGTATAGCCGAAACATTTATTTATTTATATAGCATGTCCATTCCTAAGGAAGTGGGAGCTATGACCTATTCCCCATTGGGAAATGTGCACCACTAATTTTATCATGTACATCAAGTGCCGAATGCTTGGCCTTGTAATGTGGCCCTATTATGCATACTTTAGGTGCATTCGATACTTCATGAGTGCAATTGGAATCTTCTTTGTTCTAATGGTCCACCTTGCAGTTGCTTTGGTTTCCAAATCCATTTCGTGGTCGTGTTGATAGGACGTTTCTGTGCTTTGGTTCCTCGAGCTTCATGTGTTCTCTTTGTTTCTTCTAATTCCTAGTGATAGAGGTTTTGCTCTTCATGTTTCGAAGACGAATCTATCTTGGCTTCGTTGTCCAAATGTCTCGTTGTAATGCATCCTCTTGTTTGCTTATCCCTTGCTTGGCTACTTGTTTGACCTTCTTGGGAATCCATATCCGTTGTCGTGCTCTCTAAGCTTCAATCAAAGGCTTAGGGAGCCATACTTGCAAGAGTCTTTTTGTTTCAAATTTTTGTGAAGCTGACTTCTTGTCCTCCTTTTTCCCCTCATGAGTTGGTGTAGCAATCTCTGGTTCCTGCGTTCAATCCTTGCGTACCCATTTGAATTTGGCCTTTCCTGGATGCGAGTGTTTGATGGTGGTTCTCCAAATTGGTGATCTTTCTGTAGCGCGAGAAACTCTATGAGAGTTGGTCCCCTTAGTGTCTAGCCATTCATCAATTGAATAGGATGAATTCACTTCCTCCTTGGACACATTAGTGTTTGAGCTTTCTGCTTCTTCTAGCTTTGTTTGTGAGGTATTGGGGTTGGAATCATCATTCCAATAGCTCTTCCTAGAGGTCTTCTGCACTCTTGATGGATTCTAATTTCTGTGAGGGCTTCTCCCCTAATAGACTAAAAATTTCCTTGTGCCCTATCTTGGCTGAAATATAGCCTTGCGCTAGTTGGATGCTGACTTCATTCTCAATGATCCAATCTTGTCCTAGGATCAAGTCTTCTATTAAGTCTTCATCTTTGCACACTAATACTCGTTCCATGGAAGAATTTCCTAGGTGGAGGGATGCATTAGTTTCTCCCATGCATTCTACGATTTGACCTCCGATACCTATCATGTGGGCTTTCGTGGGAGTCATAATCGTTTGAAGGTCTTGTACGACCGTATTTTGTATGCAATTGAGTGCTGATCCCGAGTCTATCAAGGCATCTATCAATTTGTACTCTGTCTTGCCAACCCCTAGGTTTAGGTAAGGCTGTGACTTGTAGGCACTAGTCGTATCAGACTTATGGACTTGGTAATTAGCGATAGGGATAGGCTCTTCCCCATGGAGATACCATTTGTCTCTTTGCCTAATCCACTCTTTCCATTTCATTATACATTCTAGGGCTTCTTGTCGTGTCTCCTCTCTAATCCGTTCTTCTTCTTTCTTCCTATTTTGTGCACCTATGAGACGTGCTAACATTTGATCCGTCAATGGCTCCATGAATTGTTTCACTCTACATCCACTTATGTAGTTAGGAAGAATGTCTCCATCTAAAGTGGCTAGGTTAACTGCTCCACTAGTAGAGATCCTATTTATGCTTAGAGGTCCATATCCGTGTTTTTGTAACTTCTTGGCATGTTGCTTTAAGGTGTAGACCAAGACTAGGTCTCCTTCTTTTAGTCCTTTGTCTTTTATATGTGCATCATAATATGCCTTTTGTCTTCTCTTGGCTGCATATATTCCTATGACAGCTTGCAACCTCGTTTCATGCAGCTTCTCGATTTGGTCTAGTTGTTGGGATAATTCATGTCCTGTCCATTCATACTGTTGGGCTACTCTCAAGGTGGGTATCAAAAAATCAATTGGTAAAATTGTGTTCTGTCCGTATACTAGATTGAATGGAGTAGTTCCAATGGCAGTCTTGTACGCGACTCGAAAGGCCCAAATTGCATGATGCAATTGTTTGTCACAGTCAGACCTCCCATTATTGACAATCTTTGTCAATACTGTGCATAATACCTTGTTGTAACTTTCTGCTTTACCATTGGCTTGGGGATGGTATGGGGCTGATTTTTTATGGATTATTAAAAACTCATTCGTTAGAGACTCTATCACTTCATTAATGAAGTGCGTTCCTCGATCACTCACAATCTCAATTGGTAATCCGAAATGAGTGAATATATGCTCAAAAAGAAACTTAGTCGTGGTTTGAGCATCGTTCTTTCTAGTAGCCTTTGCCTCTACCCATTTGGTCAAATAATCGGTAGCTACTATGATATATTCAGCATGTGATCCTTTAGTCGGTGGGTTAATGGGTCCTATGAAATCAATACCCCATTTAGAGAAGGCTCTAGCACATACCATAGGTCTCAATGGCATGTCATCCCTCCGAATCAGGTATTTAGCCCTTTGGCATGTCTCACAGCTTCGTACATATGTCTCCGCATCCATATGTAAAGTTGGCCACCACAAGCCCGCGAAGAGGATCATTTTTACGGTTTTCTCGGCTAAAAATTGACCTCCTACCACACCTGCATGTGCATCTCTAATATGGGTAAATATTCTCCTTCATGCACACATAGCCGTAATTGGTTTTCTTTTCCTCTCTTGAACAAATGTCATCCCATAAGTACATAATCCTTGCTCATTTCTTCTAATACGTCTCGATATTCTCATATCAATTGTATTAGTTCTTCTTCCTCTTCAATTGACACATCTTTACCTATGTATGTGCATCTTTCTTCTCCATCTTGCACTGTCACTATGATCTTTTTTGTTTGTTCTTTGTTGTCGTATGCTTCTCCGTCTCGAGCCTCTCCTTTAGGCATTTGAATGGCTACCTTTCTCTCTTCTACTTCATATATTTTAAAATGCTTCAGAACCTCGAAAAGATCTAGATTTGGTCCAATTTTACTCGTGTTTTCCTCTTGCTCTTGTACTCTGGGGGCGGCCTCTATTGCCAAAATCTTTGTCGGTTCCTGCTTATCTTTAGTTCGAATTGTGTCTAGATAGCTCTTTTCTGAATCAAATTCTGGTTCCATTTCTATACTCTCATATTCCTCTTTCCATTCTTTTTCCAAGATTTCTCTTGCTTCCACTTCTTTAAGGACAACCATATATAAATTCACATCATAGCCTTCTTCATCTATGCACTTTTTCATAGTTAGTACTTCCTCATTCACACACACATCTAAGGTGGCTAAGATTTCCATACATCCATGCGGTTCAAAGGTTTCATCAGGAAAGATTTGAGGCATGTACCTTGGGTCTTCTACAGGTATGTAGTTAGGATGTCCTATTGGCCACATCTTCCTTTTACTATTCTCTTTCTTGGCTTCTTTACACATCCATAACTAAGCGTCCTCGTGCATCCATGATTGATCGCTTGATCCAACACTATGAATTGATAGGTCGTCTTCCTCTTTGTGTATGGGGTTCCATTGTAGTGGAGGGACATCTCTATATGCAAATGTATGTAAGTTTATCTTGGTGGTATTTCCTTGATGTTGCAGGTATAATGAATCTCTCCCCCAGTCTTACACTATTCGCATTTGTCTCATGAAGGGTTGTCCTAATATCATTTCGTAATTGTTAGCCTTTTCAAACTTACAAATGGCTAGTTCAAATTCAACTCTACAGGTGGTTAATTTGATTCTTTCCAGTATTCCTAAGGGTTTCTCCACATGACCGTTTGCTAATTGGAGCTTCATGCGTGTGGGTCGTAAAGAAGGCTTTCCCCATTTCTCCCAAATCTCCTTGGTGGTGATTCCTACTCCAGCTCCTGTGTCTAGTATAGCCTTGGTCATGTACCCGTTGTAAGTGACAGGTAGACATGTATTACCTTTGTCTCCTTCACTAAATTCTCCCACCTTATCCACTGGGATTTGTATCTTAGATGAGTTTTCTTTTCCCTTGTTTTCCTTTTCATCCTTCTCTTGCCCTAATTCCAGTTGACTCGCTTATTGCTTCCATAGTTGCAGTTTAACTTGAAGTAATTCTTCCACGGTCAGTTTGCATTATACTTTCGTCTTCCTAAGTTCCGTTAGATTGTGTGAATTATTTTCTGATTTTCCCTTTCCTTTTCCATGTATTGTGGGTTCCCGGAATATCATGGATTCCTTTTCGTATTCTCCCATGTAATTTGGTAAGGCTTAAATGCTGTGAGCTTCTTCTCTAGTTCTGTCTATTCTTGACACTTCCTCATATACTTCTTCCATATTGGGATTTGGTTGATAAACTTCTACATCCAATTCCTCAAAAGGAGGCTTAGTCACTCCATTCTTCTTCCATTGTTCTTCTCGGATTCTATTCCATAATTCCTTTGGCCATTTAGCTTCCAAGTCAGGTATTGTTGGCTTGGGCTCATCTTGGTTCTTTACTTTCTCACATTTGTCATCCTTCCTTCTAAGTTCTTTACCCTTGTGTCACTCTAGCACAATGGTGAGTACCAACGTGAGAAGATTCACCTCATAATTGTCAATCCGTGGAGACGTGAGGACTAGTATGAAGACTATGAGCAAGTGAAGGCACAAGTGTGTGAGTGAGAAGCACACAAGCATGCACACACATACACACACACGCGCACACAAGGCAAGAACAAGGAGAGGAACAATGGAGTTCTTTGCATTAGTCAAAAAGTCTCTTACATAAGCTCAATTCACCAACAATCTAACCCCAAAAATGAGCTCTCTAGCTCTTTTTATAGTTTTCTCACTAGCTTTGGCCTTGTCCAGACCTAGTGTCCGGCCTAGTTAAAAATTAGGTTCTAGAGCCTATTTGAGGGCTCAAACAAAGTCTAAAAATTATGAAAATTGATATGTAGCTAATTCTAATACTCCTCAAGCTCGAGGACTCCTCGACTTGAACAAAACGGAGTCTATTCTACCAAAAATGGAATTTACAATGTGTGTGTAGTGATTAAAATCACTTGAGTTGTGAATGGTCCTTGGAAAAAATGATTAGGCCTTGTTGCCGTATTGTGCATGACTGCTCCGTTGTGCTAGTATGCTCTTCATCTGACTTGTATGCCAACACTCCCCCCTTCCTAGCGTCTGTCGCCCCTGACAGACCTCTGTTCTAGTGGGTGGTCGATATAGTATTGGATGACATTGGTGGCAAGTTCGTGTTCTCCTATCCTTAAGCCTCTTGCTAGATCAGCTTCCAATGCATCCCAATTGGTTGTGCCAGGGACCTCTAGTTGCGGTGTGGTGTAGTACTCAGAGTACATTGCTTGTTCACAAGCAAAGAGATGGAGCAGGTGTGTTGGTTTCGGTGCGAAGACCTCCGAGTGATACTCCCAGAAACCTGATCTGAACATTTCTTCGAAGGTCTGTTTGTAACATGCAGGGAGGTATTTGATGCGTGCATGCCAGGCGTAAGTCACACGAATACTGGGGGTGGTGCTCATGTCATACACCAAATCATAATTTCCATTAGTGAACCCCGGTAGTTGTACCTGTGGTGCTGCTGCATTTCTAAAGGTTTTCAGTACTACCTGCATCATATCTAGAATCTTAAGCATCATTTGAGCTGCCACATCTGGCATGGGCTTCAATCGTGGTATCCAATGTCGAATTGTTCCCATCATGTATGCTACTGACGGTGGTCCCTGTGGTGGCGCAATGTACGGGTAGTTTAGCCATTCCTTGCATTGCGCGTTGTTCTGCACTTTGATATTGAATGCCTTCCAAGACCTGCAGCGTGGAACTGGACCGTAGCATGGATTGTATAGGAGATGTAAAGGCGCGTTTTTCCATGTGCGTAGCATTTCTGGATATGTCTCTAGAAGTTTCTGTCGCCATGTGGGTTGACGAATTTTGCCTTTTTGCACATCTGGAGGAAGGTCTTCGGGTTGAAATTGGGTAGCAAAGGTAGGAATCTTACCCGTGACTCTCTGTATTTCTGCATTATAATCAGCCAGAATAATATAATAAGGCCTGTATTGGAGTTCAAATGAGAGGATAAGGCGTCTCGATGACAGGTTCTTGAAGTAAGCAGATTGTAGCACAGTTTCCTCTATGACCCTCATGGCCTGATTTTGCACTACTGTGCGCTCTTCGTGAGAACTCCCGATTTCCTCCACTTGACGTAGCCATGGAGGCCGTGGTGCTTCGAATATGTCTTGAGCTTCTTCCGTTTGTTGGCCTCCCGGGAAGGGTTGTGGGTCGTATTCTTCTTCAAATGTTTGTTCCACAGGAATTTGTATTACTTCTTCGTCGGTGGGAGCCTCTGGAGGGGAAGGGGGTCTCTCATATTGTAGTAGATGTGCTTGCAATTCGGTGACCTGTTTCTGGAGATCTTTTAAGGCCTCTGAGTCTGTGAGAAGTGAAGCCGCGGAGGAGGTGGTTTGAGAGGCTGCTGTTGTTTCTTTTTGCTGTTTCTGCTTCAGTTGACCCAGTTCCTCTGATAGCTGGTCATGTGTTTCAAGCAACATGGCATAGTCTTCCAATATGATCTTGATATTGTCAGGGGTCATTGCTTGAAACTTGGATGGACTGATGGGTGCCCCAGGTGTGCTTTCGATAGCTGCTTCTAGGTTTTCCTGATTTTGTAATTGCAGGCGTTGATTCTCTTCATGAGCGGCAGCAAGATGTCGCTTGAGTAGGGCCATATTTCGTTGAAGCTTTGAATTGCGTTCCAGCTGCGTCCGTAGATGACCTTCTACCACTTGTATTGCTTCCTGATCTGTGTTCTGTAACTGTACCTCCAATATGCTATGAGCCTCTTGGAGAGTTTGGAATTGTGTGTGGAGGCGAGCATTTTCCTCTTCTAATGCAGCAAGGCGGTGTTGTAGTGTTTCCGAGTGCTCTTGCATGCGGTCATTCTGTTGCTGGAGCTGATTGTAATCTGTCCTTAAGTTTGATATACAAGCTAGCATGGTGTCCAATGCATTGCCTATCGATGAGGGGGGGGTGTTTACAATGGAAGATGCATGGGAAGGGAATTGGGGAAGGGGAAGAGTGAATGAGGTGTCTATTGAAGACGTATGTGTGGGTGAAATTGGTGGAGGGGGAATGGGAGGAGGTGGAAGCGTGGGGGGAGGGGGAGGTGCCGTGGGTGGTGAGATGTCCATACTCTCATGAGTGGGTGTGAGTGTGGGGTATACCATATACATTGGAATGGTAGGTGGTGCGTGTGTGAAAGTGGTGAATAGATGAGAAGTGGGGTTGGGGGCTGAAAATAAAGGGAAAGGATGAGACGTGGGTTGAAAAGTTCTAGCAAGGAAGTTATGGAGGGATTGGAGAAGTGGAGAGATGGAGGTTGGGGGTTGAGGTTGTAGCGTTGAGGAGGGCATGAAGGGTGGTGTGGTAGTAGGGAAACCCATGAATATGGATCTGGGGTCAGGATGACCTATGGTTGCGGGCATGGGGGATGGTTGTCCTAGGGCAGGCTCTATGAGCGATTCGGTGGATTGTGTAGTGATGGGGGTTGCTTCATAGATTGGGTTATCAGAGGTGGAGAATAGGGTTGAACTAGAGATGGGAGTATGGAAGATGAAGGTGTGTTCGGTGGGTTGAGTGGTCGAGGTGACTTCCACGGTTTCTGTTCTAGGAGGCGATGGTGGGGGTGTGGGTGGTAGTGGCTCGGTGGATTCCTCATGGGTGACTGGGTGCTCTTGGCTAGCAGTTTCTGTTGCTTGGGAGGTTGTCCCGATGGGTTCGGATGTACTAATTGGCCCTTCTGCCGTTGTAATGGGGATCTGGATATTCTTACCTGACCGTGGTCGTGTCTGGAATCTTCGTGGATCATATTGAACTGGAGACCTCCTAATGGCGGTCCGCACTGCTTCTACTACCCCATATGTTTCTGCCATCAATAAGAGACCTTCACTATATTCTGAGTCAACTCCTGCTTCTTCCAACAGTTGAGTCATGAGTACTCTACTCCTTCAGCATCTCCAGTTGTAGCAAATTCAAATTCAGCTGGAGCGGGAGGAGCTGAAGGGGTAGCTTGTGTCGTAGTTTCAGATCCGGACCTGGGTATCCTAATGGTAAAGGGAGGTACAATGGCCTCCCTTCGTGGCGATACGTCAGGAGTAGTCAGAACTTCCCTTGTCTTGACACAAGGGATGGCACCCCTCATGCGCTTGGATTGATGTGTGGACGTCTTGAGCTTCTTGAACATTTGTAATTGTGCCCAAGTTAAGGCACGTTCAATGGGAACATCGTATGCTAGGCACCGGTAAATAATGCGTGTGATTGCACAGCAACCGTTCACCACTAATTTCCTAGAAGACCTTTTATTTGCTTCATACAATTGATCTATAATCCATACAGGCAGCTTAATTGGTAACGCACCTGTCTCCGCTAAGTAGAGAGCGAACCAGATTCTTTTGTGTGGTTGTGTGAAGCGGTCTTGGCCGGGGAAAGCAAAATGTTGCATGCACATACGGAGAGGGATGGACACGTTTGGTGTGAGTGCTGCCATGTCTTTAAGCTTCAGTAGTTTCCTATCCTTCATGTTAGTAGCAACGAGAGCATCCTTCTCAGAAGGTACATGTGTGCCATGCATATTCAAAGAAGAGCTCACCAACTCCAAGGTAAGTTCAAACCTCTTTAACTCGTTGTTGCCCAGCAAGGAAGGAAGAACAAATGATCCTGGTTTGTCCTTTTCTTCATTAGCTTGTAATGTGGAGACCAAATAATAGCATCAGAGGAGATCCGGTTTAGGTAGTGGTGCTTCAAAGTATTCTGCTAGCCGTGCACGTTGCCATATGGTCTGGAGATCCTCTGTATTCTGTAGAGTCTCAAACTTCTTGGAGAAAAATTGGAATCAAACCCATGATTTGTCATACTCGCACTTAGACTCCCATATATACTTGGCCTCTCCTAATGGTCCTGGCATGCCATTGAACCAATGAGAATTGGCATGGACTCTTTTGGTGATCCCTGTGGGTGGATCCGGTACCGGAATCTGCTGAAGGTGTTGCAGCTCCACAGGTCGTTCAGTTGGTGGCACATCCACAGGTAGACTATCCACATCGATTCCTGCAGTAAGTATTCCTACTTGTGAGCTCGGACCTGTCGCTTCTGCCATGTTACTTCTCGCCTCCTGATTCTGTGAGAATATAGAAACATGTGTTAACATTGTAAAGGACAAGTTAGAACGGTTTTGTCCCCATTACAACATTAACATGAGGTTCGGGAGAGATTAGTAGGTTAATAAGTGCTCGGTGCTTGTGCGTGTAGTTAGGAATTGGGTGGGCCTAAGAACTAAGTGGAATGATGTAGTGTGAGAGTGACGTAGTTAGTAGGTGGACATGGATTTACAATTGGGGTCCGGGGGTTTATTACAAGTTTTAGGTTGCCAAATGTAGTGGATGGGCTTTGATCTTGATTTTGTGGAGACTCTGAAGAGTTTGATAGGGGTATCTGCTTGAAGATGAGGCTTTTTAGGGACCCATTTACAAGTGATTCTACTTGTGCTCATGGAAGAATATGTGTCCGTGCGTGATGTGTAAGACTGGGCCTCAGATGTTTGAGTGAGTGAAACATGTTGTACCGGTTGTGGCCTTGGTGTAGCTATTTGAGCCCGCAAGCAAGCCTTAGGCACCCAGATTTGTCGTGATTGTGGGCTGGCCTTCATTGACTTCTTGGGTACCCAAATAGATTTCACTTTCGCAGAAGGATTAATGAAAGACTTCTTATTAGTGTCGTGTTGTTGACTACTAATAAGAGGTTTTGGCCGTGGGGTCGGCCTGGTCTGAACAGGGTATTCGCCTTTTCGCCTCCATACTTGTTTCCATGGTGGAAACAATCTGCTTGGCTCCTTTTTTTGGCATCCAGTATCGGTGGTGTTCTGCTTCTTCTGTATTTGATCTGCCGTTGGTTGTTGCAACCTTCTCGTCTTTGGAAAAGAAGGGAGTTTCGTCCTCTCCCTGGTTCCGTTGTTGAGACAAGCCTCTTTCTGCATCATATAGTTTTGGACAAAAATAGCATTGTCAACTTCATGTGCGCCCTTGGAAGGACCAGGAGTTTGTGCCTTGCCTAGTTCCTTGACTGCCTCATTTTCCAATTCAACTGTAATTCGGCTATGATCTACCCATACCTGAAGAAGTCCACTTCTTAGGTTGAGGTTGACTGCATGATCATAGATCCAGTCCTGACCCAAGACAAGAGGCTCAGTGAGGTCCTCATCTTGACACACTAGTACTTTGACTGTCATCACTTCATCTTGAATGGAGATGGGAAGATCCACCTCGCCCATGCAAGGGGTTTCCACACCTCCCAATCCTATAAGATATGCTTCTATAGGATTGACAGTTAATTTCAATTCTTGGCAGTAAGACAATTTGACAGCACTAGTGGATGCACCTGAGTCAATCAAAGCTCTTACAGTCTTTGCACCCTTTCCTTGTCCTACTTCTAGAGTTACAAAAGGTCGTCGATCGATTATTCTATGGGAACGTCCACCTGAAGCCTCGCACATGGCCATAGGATAGCCTACAGATTCTTGAGTGTCAGGCATAGGCGGGTCTCTGCCTTGTCTCCTCAATTTCATTCGTCGGATGCGTTCTAAAGCTTCTGCCTGTGCTTCTTCTCTAATTCGTTTCTCTTCTTCTTTACGTTTCTTGGCAGTGTTGAGTCGATTTAGCATCTCTTCAGTGAGGGGTTCTTGATATAACTTGACTCTGCATCCACTGATGTAACTTGGTAGAATATCACCCTCTAGAGTGGCTAGTTGAAGCTCCACTTGTGGAGATCCTATTGATAATTATTGGCCCATAACCTCTCTTTTCTAGCTTCCGTGCATGTTGCTTTAAGGTGTAGACTAGGACTAGGTCTCCTACTTTCAAGCCCTTATCCTTTACGTGTGCATCAAAGTATGCCTTTTGCCTCTTCTTGGCTGCATAAATTCCTACTGCAGCCCTCAATCGTGTTTCACCTAATTGTTCAAGATCGAAGACTCTAGAGGACAACTCGTGGCGTGTCCAGTCATGCTCGTGTGCTACTTTCAACGTAGGTATCAAAAAGTCTAGTGGTAGCATTGCATTTTGGCCGAACACCATTTGAAAGGGCGTGGCTTGGAGTACCGTTTTATAGGCTACTCGATATGCCCAAACAGCATGGTGTAGCTGTTTGTCCCAATCAGAGCGTTTATTGTTCACTAGTTTAGTCAGCACATTGCATAAGATCTTATTAGTGCTCTCCGCCTGGCCATTAGCTTGTGGATGATAGGGGGCCGATTTCTTATGTATCACCAAGAGTTCTTGGAGAAGGTTTTCAATGACTTCATTCAAGAAGTGTGTGCCTCTATCACTCACCAACTCTATTGGCAATCCGTACCTCGTGAATACATTTTCAAATAAGAACTTTGCTGTTGTTTGAGCATCATTTTTTGTAGTAGCTTTCACTTCTACCCACTTGGTTAGATAGTCTGTGGCCACGATGATATATTCAGCATGTGAACCCTTAGCTGGGGGATTAATAGGACCAACAAAGTCTATTCCCCATTTAGAGAACGCACGTCCGCCCATCATAGGCTTCAGTGGCATCTCATCTTTGCGTATAGGGTACTGAGTTCTCTGACAAACATCACACCGTTTCACATAGGTATGTGCATCCATGTGAAGGGTTGGCCACCAAAAGCCCGCAAATAGTATTGCCTTGATTACCCGATCTGGTCCAAAGTGTCCCCCTGCTACACCTTGGTGAGCAGTATCCAAGATTTTGAGATATTCACTCTCATGGACACATAGTCTCAGGTAACCATCCTTACCACGCTTGTATAGATTATCACCAATGAGTGAATAATCCTGGGCTTCTTGTTCTAAACTCCTTTGCCTAGCCAGAGTCATGTCTGGAGGGAATGTTTTCGTCCTTAAGAAGGATACTAGTGGTTCACTCCAATCTGGCACTATGGACACTTGATAAAGAGTGGCATGTTCCACAGGTGGTTTAGTGCAGCAGATTGGGCATTCCTTGCACAACTTTTGGACATTAGCCTCCATAGTCAGCCAATGCACTCCGAGTCTCCTTAGTGTCTGTAAGGTTCGTTGCTTTGAGTAATGTTGCTTTAATGCACCTACATGTGCTAATTGCAACCATTTAGTGTACTCGTCCTCTTCTACACAACAAGCCAAGATCCCTTGATCTGTGTGCTTGTACATGCTTCCAGCCATGATGTGGTACTTCTGGGCTTTTACTACCTCTCTATCATGTGTGGCTATTACTGGGTGGTTAGGCCCGTATGTCAATACTGGCACTAATGGCTTAGCCCACTGAGGTATTACTTCCAATTTAAACAAGTAAGCATCAGGAAGATCATCCGATACTCCTTGTGGGGCTTCTCCGGATGTGAGCCTAGAGAGATGATCTGCTCTCAAATGAGACTTGCCTTTTCTCACCACCACCTCAAAGTCATATTCCATTAGTAAGAGGAACCATCTCACCAATCTACCTGTGTTGCATGGCTTGTTTACCAAGTATAGTAGAGCTTGATGATCAGTAAAAAATTTAAACTTATTTGCAAGCAAATAATGTCGAAACTTTTTAATCACATACACCATGCCTAATCCTTCTCTCTCCGTAGTGGTATAATTTCGTTCGGCTGCATTCAATTGTCTACTAGCACTAGCATAGGCAATTGGAAGATTCATATTACCCTCACTGGTAGGTTGCGCTAGTACACACCCAATAGCATAATTGGATGCATCAACATGAACATGGAAAGGCTTATTCCAATCTGGTGTGGTCAAGATTGGTGCTGAACATAATCGCCGTTTAAGCTCATTGAAAGAATGCTCACATTCATCAGTCCACTCGAAGTTAGTCAACAGTCCATATAGAGGCTGTGCTATGATGGCATACATGTGTATAAATCGTCGGTAATAACCACAATGCCCCATGAAAGCTTGTACTTCCTTGGCATTCTTTGGCCTAGGTAACTCGGCTATAGCTCTTACTTTCTCTTCATCCGTAGATATGCCATTCTTTGACACTATGTGTCCTAGAATTTTGCCTTGCCTGACCATGAAAACACACTTTTCTGGGTTCAGGGAGACTTGATATTCTCTACATTTGTCAAAGATTTGCCTGAGTTCAGGTATATGTGTTTGTCTAATGTTGGAATGAGCACATAGATCATCAACATAGACTTCCAAATTCTTTCTCAGGAACTCTTTAAACACATGGCACATCAATCTCTGGAAGGTTGCGGGAGCATTGGTAAGCTCGAATGGCATTACCCTAAAAGCGAATATGCCCCACTCTGTGGCAAAAGCCGTCTTATGCTGATCTTCTGGTGCAATGGCTACTTGATTGTAGCTAGAGAACCCATCTAGGAAGCTGTACACTTCCTTGCCGGCTACCCTTTCTAATAAATGCTCGATGATAGGAAGCGGATAACTATCCCTGATAGTGGCTGCGTTAACCTTCTTCAAGTTAATGCATACACGCAGCTTTCCATTTTTCTTGGGCACCACAAATATGGGGGATACCCATTCAGTATGCTCAATTTCGTAGATAAATCCAGCTTCAACCAAGCGGTCTATCTCTTCTTTGATCTTGGCAGCATAGTTGTCATTGTATGTGTATGGCTTTTGTTTTGAGGGTTTGACCTCTGTAGTCATGGGGATCGTATGTGAGCATATGTCCGGGTCCACTCCTTTCAAATCCTTGTAACTCCAAGCGAATACATCTCTGTATTCTCTTAGCAAGGCTATTAGCTCTTGTTCTTCCTCTTTTGTCAGGTCATGGCCTATGTACGTGCATCTCTCTTCCCCTTCTTCTATGGCTACCACTATTTTCTTAGTGGTTTCTTTATTATCATAGGCCTCCCCCGATTGCGCCTCTCGTTTAGGCATTCTAATCATGACTCTCCTGTCGTCTATCTCATACTTCTTAAAATTTTCTGGGACTTCAAACAAAGATTCTCCCTCTTCTGGTTTGACTTCTCTCTTCTTTCTTTTCTTTCCTTCTTCCTTAGGGGTTACATGTGTGGCTAGCCTTACATCGTTTGTAAGCTCTCTGTGCCTCTGGGGTTGAAACTCTACTTCATAGAAGTATTCCTCATCTGATGCAAAAGGTGGGTCCATAATGATTGACTCTAGATCGGAGTCACTCGCATCCTCAAATGCATCAGGGCTAGGTTCGCACTCTTCTAGAACTGCCTCTCCCATGATGGGTTCTATGGAGAAGACTGAAATGTCATAGCCATCCTCATCACAGTGGGGTGTCCATTGTTCTTCATTGATGGCTACATCCATTGTTGCTAGAATTTCGGCCTAGCCGTGAGGTTCGAATTCTTCGTCTGGAAAAACTACAGGTGCATAGGCTGGGTCTTGGATTGATCTATGGGTTTCTTTTGCACCTACCTCTCTGGCTTTCTCTCTATTCTCTTCTTCTACTGCTACCTTACACATCCATAAGTGAGTCTCTTTATGCATCCATGAGGATCCTGATCCTATGGAATGCACCGATTCCGTATCATCTTTGGCTCTATGGATGGGGTTCCATTGGATAGGAGGGACATCTCTATGAGAGTAATCCTTGAGATTGACTTTGGTTGTAACACCGAAGTGCTGCAAATACAAGGAATTGGTTCCCCAATCCTGTACCACTTGCAACTGCCGCATAAATGGTCTTCCCAAAATCATCTCATAGGCTTGATTTTTGCTAAAGTCACAGATAGCAAATGTGTGCTCAAACTCTACACCACAAGTAGTGAGAGTTATCCCCTCTAGTAGTCCTAAGGGTCTTTCTATGTGCCCGTCAGCCATCTGCAATTTCATTCTCGTTGGCCTGAGAGCTGGCTTGCCCCATCGTTTCCATAAGGAAGTGGTAACAATTACAACTCCTGCACCTGAGTCCAAAATGGCCTTGGTTGTGTATCCCTGATGAGTGATGGGGAGATATGTGTTTCCCTCTTCACCCTCACTCATGTCTCCTATCTTGTCTAAGGGTATTTCTGGCACTGTTCTCTGGGATCCTACCTGGGAACGAGGTTTTGCTATCTCGGGCACTTGATTGGCTACATGTTTCCACACTTCTGGTCTAACCTTAAGCAGCTCTTCTAAGGTGAGGTTGCACTGCACTTTAGTGTTTTTCAGTACCTTTGTATTCCTAGGTATGACTGAATCTTCATTTCGTACCATGACCGTGGGTGCTCTCATACAAGTGGACTTTGCTTCCCATGGGCCTGTGAAATGGGGTAGTTCCTGTAAAGAATTAGACTCGAAGTCTAATCTTTCTTGAGATTGGGCACTCTCCTGCTCTCCATAAATGGAAGGAAGGTCTTGTGGGAATTGATCGTGTGTGTCATCCACTAGTTCAATGGGAGGAGGAACTTCACTCTCTTTAGCCCATTTCTCTTCTTGAATCTCTCGCAAGAATTCTGGTGTGTATTGATTCATAGAAGAAGAGGTGTCTGGTTTGGTGGAGTTAGGCACATAAGCTTCCTTGGGAGGAACGCTTATTCTAGCACTTGCCCTCTCCTTAGCCTGGGTGGTGGCTCCTTTTCCAGCCTTCGCAAGTAACCCCTCCAATCTATCCAATAGACCATCAAAGTGCAATGGTGTTCTGATGGGGTTAGAGTCATTGAACAAACGACTGGCTTCAAACATGGCTTGCGCCAATTCGACCATTTTAGCACAAAGCTTTGTTCGCTCTATCTCTAGATTGGCTCTAGGGTAACATTTCTCAAGATCTGTTACATTGGGCCCTTCTTGAATTCTGGCCTGATATGCTTTAAGCATCATGTCTAGATCTTCAGGAGTGGGATCGGCCAAGACTGATCCTACTCGGGGTTGTGGTTGGGTTACGTGTGGTGGATTGGTGGGTGCAGGAATGGAGGGTGAAGGGGATGGTAGTGGCGGGGATGTGTGAGAGTGCGTTTGAGATGTGATTTCTATGATTTTGGCTTTGGTTTCTCGTAGGCTTTCCTCAAGTTCGCTCATCTTTCTTGCCCATTGCCTTTTCATACGTTCACGACTATCTCTCCAAGCTCTTGTCCTCTTCTTCTTCTGGCTCTCAGTCTCACTAACCTCCGCATTCTTTTCCTGGCCTAAGTCTTGGTTTTGCTTAAGTGTCTGGGCTCTCGTGATGACTTGTACTGGGGCTGTGGAAGTCACACTTCCTGTGGAGTCTACCACCAAGCCAATCACATTGATAGGAGTGATTTTTGGCATATTATTAGGATTCTTTGGGTAGTCTCGTAAGAGATGCTCCTTTCCACACTCCTAGCAATAGCCTTGGATTGTCATTGACTGGGGTTGTGTTGGTGGAGGCAAGGGACAATCACGAACGAGATGATCTCCCTAACATCTATAGCAAATGGACTCCCAATTGTAGCTTGAGGGGGAGTGTTGAAAATTATGGAACATGTGCAAGCTCCAATTGTGAGGCTTGACACATACTCACCTCTCATTATTTACCTCTTCATCATTTACGTATTTCATGTAAGCCCAAAGTGAAGCTAGACCCTAAAAATATAAAGGGTACACTCTTAACCTTAGAGTAGAGTGTTGAAACTAAAAAGGGAAATTATATTTATGGATTGGATAAAAGCCAAAAAATGAATAGAGAGATGGAAAAATAAAAAAAATCTTGACCTTATCCACATGGAGTGATATGGAGCACCAAAAGCCATCCAAGGAAATGGAAAGACAAAGGACATGAAGTGAAAGGTCAAGAGGTGAGAGAAGATGCAAGGGTAGGTGAAATGTCCCATGCCCATACCTCTATATATAGAGGTCATTTGAACGTGAAACTTTGTGGAGATAACAAAGACATGGTGTAGAAGCATATGCTGGTCATTCTCTCACCAATGGATATCCAAAGGTACCTCATTTCTATGCTACAAGGCACAAAGGTATTCTAGCCGCATACCTTTTTTGTACATAGCCATCTTGTGAAGGTGATATCTCTATATGTATTTATCCACGTAATACATATTATATCTTGTTGGAAAGCTTATCTCTCATACTCTTTGTATCTCAAATATCCCTGTCAGATGATTCTCCAAGGGTGACTTGGAACATTTCTTGTGAACCTCAAGTTTTTGCATAACCTGAGATAATAGGTAGTCTAACTTTGTGCACATGTTTACCTGGTCAAATGAGCTCCAAATGGAGTATTCCTTAGCTTGTTAGAAATCTACGAGCGTCTACTATGTGTGGACCAATTCTGAGAGGCATTGGTTCTCTGATTGTGACTCAATCAGGTTTTAATAAGCATGTGTCTTACAGGATAGATTCTAGAAGAGGTTCTCTAACTTCCGCTGGATGTATTGGAGTAAATTTTCTCCACATTTTGGTATCAGATCTTTGGTTGGAGAGCATTGGGAGTGGAGCTCATGTATGTGCAAAAGAGATTATAAAGAAGATGCAGAGATGCCAAAGGAAAGCTTGGAGCTATCATGCTCATTGGAAAGCTATGGGGATGAAGCTTTCATATGTAAGAAACATTTGTTGGTTTATGTTATTATATGTGATACACTCTCTTGTCCTAATCTCTAGTAAATATGTTGATCATTGAGGCATGGTATAAGTGATGCTAATCACTTTGTTGAAGATTTATGAGTAGCCTATACAAGAGGATGAAGATTCAAGCAAAGAATCTTGGATGAGCAACTACATATAGTTGCATGTGAAGATTCTATGCATGTTTGAGATGTTGCACTCAATTTAATGAAGTGAAAATTTTAATATGTACATGGTTGAGTATTGAAGCTTAATTGTAAGCTTGTGGATAGCATTATATGCTTATGCATTCGTATATGCTTATCTATGCATGCTTGTAAAAGGTTATGCTCATGATGAATGACAATTTTGGACAGCCATGTGTAGGCTGAATGTAAGTTGAATTTAGAGTTAATAATTGATGTCAAACATGAAAGAATGTATGCATGTGCGGTCAACAAGAATATATTTGTATGATCCATGATGTGTGGATGAGTAATAGGCAATTTTATAAAGCCTATACAAGCTGAAATTTGCAGATATAAACCAAACATAGTGACATGTTGGCTGATGCAAAGGAGGTAAAGAAGTGCATTTGCAAAGCTAAGGGCTGAGGTAAAGGTTTTCTGAAAAATCCACATTGTGTGTGCTGGTAAGTTCCAAGCAAATTCAATGTGATTGTCTTGTAAAATGATGAGGCTAGTAAGACCACCAAAGAGAGTGGCAAGCCTATGGCAAGTAAGATCATTCAAGAGGAATGGCAAGCCAATGTGAAGGCAAGTAATGCCATCCCAAGAGGAATGGCAAGCCTATGTTATGTGCAAGAAGCACCATAGACCAAGTGAAGGTCTAGTGAAATGTTGAGGCAAGTAAGGCCACCTAAGAGAGTGGCAAGCCTATGGCAAGTAAGAACATTCAAAGAGGAATGGCAAGCCTATGTAAGGGAAAGTAAGGCCATCCCAAGAGGCATGGCAACCCGTTTTAGGTGGAAGCGGCACCATTGATCATGACCACGATTTCTGGTGTGTTTTTTTGTAAGTGAAGAAGAAAGCTTGGAAGATGTGGAATCTATGAATGCTTCACATGAAGAGGAACTCATGAAAGAGTTCATTTATGATCAGCCCATTGTTGATTTTGTAGGTCTAAAATCAGCCATGAAGAATTAACAAAAGATTATGAAGCAAGGGGGAGTTAGCTTGCAAGGATTGGAAGATCCAAAAAGAGTCCAAAGAAGAGAAAGTGGAGTCAAACCAAATTTCAGATTTGGAGGAGAAGAAGCCAAGCTCAAAGACAGAGCAAGAGCAGCCATCAAAGGTACATTGAAAGCATGAGGAGGAGCCACCTCTATGGAAGGAGCATCTAGAAGGGAAGGAGCAGCCAGTCATGAAGACAAGTTGGAAGAAATCATGATAACCATAACGACATCAAAAGGAGATGCAAAAAGTACACCCAAAGATAGAGTCAAATATGATCCAAAGACAAAAGAGGATGAAAGAAAATCATGCAAGGCTAGAAGATGTGAAGCCATGAAGCCATGAAGGTACAAAGAGAGGACAACAAATAGGAAGAGAGTGAAGCAACAAGGATAAGTACAACCAAAGTGATGTCATTTCAATTTATGAGTTTGTATGAAGCATGTTCCTTGATAGGGATTGAAGATGAACTCTTGCTAAGAGCCAAAGAAGAAAAGTTAAAATTGAAGGAAGAGAAGGAATCTTGGAAGCAAACAAAGAAGATCACCAACAAATCAAAGGAAGAGATACAAGGGCAAAAGACACAAAGGACAAAGAGGAGGAGAATTGCAGAGTAGAATGGAATCCCAATTGTAGCTTGAGGGGGAGTGTTGAAAATTATGGAACATGTGCAAGCTCCAATTGTGAGGCTTGACACTACTCACCTTTCATTATTTACCTCTTCATCATTTATGTATTTCATGTAAGCCCAAAATGAAGCTAGACCCTAAAAATATAAAGGGTATACTCTTAACCTTAGAGTAGAGTGTTGAATTAAAAAAGGGAAATTGTATTAGCCAAAATATGAATAGAGAGATGGAATACTCAGAAAAAGTCATGACCTTATCCACATGGAGTGATATGGAGCACCAAAAGCCAGCCAAGGAAATGGAAAGGCAAAGGACATGAAGTGAAAGGTCAAGAGGTGAGAGAAGATGCAAGGGTAGGTGAAATGTCCCATGCCCATACCTCTATATATAGAGGTCTTTTGAATGTGAAACTTTGTGGAGATGACAAGGAGATCCTGCAGAAGAATATGTTGGTCATTCTCTCACCAATGGATATCAGAAGGTACATCATTTCTATGCTACAAGGCACAAAGGTATTCTAGCGGCATACCTTTTTTGTACACAACCACCTTGTGAAGGTGATATCTCTCTATATACTTATCCACTTAATGCATATCATATCTTGTTGGAAAGATTATCTCTAATACTCTTTATATCTCAAATATATCTATCAGATGATTCTCCAGGAGTGACTAGGAACATTTCTTGTGAACCTCGGTGTTCTGCATAACTTGAGATGATAGGTAGTCTAATGTTGTGTAGACGGTTACCTAGGCAAACCAACTCCAAATGGAGTTTTCTTTAGCTTGTTAGAAATTTAAGAGTGTCTATGGTGTGTGGACCAATTTTCAGAGGTATTGGATCTCTTAGTTGTGACTGAATCAGGTTTTAGTAAGCATGTGTCTTATAGGGTAGATTCTAGAAGAGGTTCTCGAACTTCTGGTGCATGTATTGGAGGGTTTTGGAGTGAAATTTCTCCACATTTTGGTATCAGAGCTTTGGTTGTAGAGCATTGGGGGTGGAGCCCATGTATGTGCAAAAGAGATCATGAAGAAGATGCAGAGATGCCAAAGGAAAGCTTGGAGCTATCATGCTCATTGGAAAGCTATGGGGATGAGGCTTTCACATGTAGGAAACATTTGTTGGTTTATGTTATTATAGGTGATACACTCTCTTGTCCTACTCTCTAGTAAATATGTTGATCATTGAGGCATGGTATAAGTGATGCTAATCACTTTGTTCAAGATTTATGAGTAGCCTATACAAGAGGATGAAGATTCAAGCAAAGAATCTTGGATGAGCAACTACATATAGTTGCATGTGAAGGTTGTTTGCATGTGTGAGATGTTGCACTCAATTTAATGAAGTGCAAATTTTAATATGTACATGGCTGAGTATTGAAGCTTATTTTTAAGTTTGTGGATAGCATGATGAACAATTTTGGACAGCCATGTGTAGGATGAATGTAAGTTGAATTTGGAGTTAATAATTGATGTCAGACATGAAATAATGTATGCATGTGCGGTCAACAAGAATATATATATGATCCATGATGTGTGGATGAGTAATACACTATTTTATAAAGCCTATACAAGCTGGAATTTGCAAGTATAAACCAAACATAGTGACATGTTGGCTGATGCAAAGGAGGTAAAGAAGTGCATTTGCAAAGCTAAGGGCTGAAGTAAAGGTTTTTTGAAAAATCCACATTGTGTGTGGTGGTAAGTTTCGAGCGAATTCAATGTGAATGTCTTGTAAAAGGATGAGGCTAGTAAGACCACCAAAGAGAGTGGCAAGCCTATGGAAAGTAAGACCATTCAAGAGGAATGGGAAGCCAATGTGAAGGCAAGTAAGAACATCCCAAGAGGAATGGCAAGCCTATGTTAGGTGCAAGAAGCACCATAGACTAAGTGAAGGTCTAGTGAAAGGTTGAGGCAAGTAAGGCCACCTAAGAGAGTGGCAAGCTTATGGCAAGTAAGAGCATTGAAATAGGAATGGCATGCCTATGTAAGGGAAAGTAAGGCCATCCCAAGAGGCATGACAACCTTTTTTAGGTGCAAGCGGCATCATTGATCACATTCACAATTTGTTGTGTGTTTTTTTGTAGGTGAACAAGAAAGCTTGGACGATGTGGAAGCTATGAATGCTTCACATGAAGAGGAACTCATGAAAGAGTTCATGTATGATCAACCCATTGTTGATTTTGCAGGTCTAAAATTAGCCATGAGGAATGAACAGAAGATTATGAAGAAAGGGGAAGGTAGCTTGCAAGGATTGGAAGATCCAAAAAGAGTCCAAAGAAGAGAAAGTGGAGTCAAACCAAATTTTAGATTTGGAGGAGAAGAAGCCAAGCTCAAAGAAAGAGCAAGAGCAGCCATCAAAGGTAAATTGAAAGCATGAGGAGAAGCCACCTCTATGGAAGGAGCATCTAGAAGGGAAGGAGCAGCCATGATGCAAAAAGAAGTCATGAAGTCAAGTTGGAGGAAAGCATGACAACCATAACGACATCAAAAGGTGATGCAAAAAGTGCACCCAAAGATAGAGTCAAAGATAATCCAAAGACAAAGGAGGATTAAAGAAAAGCATGCAAGGCTAGAAGATGTGAAGCCATGAAGCCATGAAGATACAAAGAGAGGACAACAAAGAGGAAGAGAGTGAAGCAACAATGATAAGTACAACCAAGGTGATCTCGTTTCAATTTATGAGTTTGTATGAAGCATGTTCCTTGATAGGGATTGAAGATGAGCTCTTGCTAAGAGCCAAAGAAGCAAAGCTAAAGCTGAAGGAAGAGAAGGAAGTTTGGAAGCCAACAAAGAAAATGACCAACAAATCAAAGGAAGAGATACAAGGGAAAAAGACACAAAGGACGAAGAGGAGGAGAATTGGAGAGTAGAATGGACTCCCAATTGTAGCTTGAAGGGGAGTGTTGAAAATTATGGAACATGTGTAAGCTGCAATTGTGAGGCTTGACACATAGTCACCTCTCATTATTACCTCTTCATCGTTTATGTATTTCATGTAAGCCCAAAATGAAGCTAGACCCTAAGAATATAAAGGGTACACTCTTAACCTTAGAGTAGTGTTGAATTAAAAATGGGAAATTGTATTTATGGCTTGGGTAAAAGCCAAAATATGAATAGAGAGATGGAATACTCTAAAAAAGTCGTGACCTTATCCACATGGAGTGATATGGAGCACCAAAAGCCAACCAAGGAAATGGAAAGGCAAAGTACATGAAGTGAAAGGTCAAGAGGTGAGAGAAGATGCAAGGGTAGGTGAAATGTCCCACGCCCATACCTCTATATATAGAGGTCATTTGAATGTGAAACATTGTGGACATGACAAGGAGATGGTTTAAATGCATATGGTGGTCATTCTCTCACCAATGGATATCAGAAGGTACCTCATTTCTATGCTACAAGGCACAAAGGTATTACAACCACATACCTTTTTTGTACATAACCACATTGTGAAGGTGATATGGTTCTATGTACTCATAGTTAATGCATATGATATCTTGTTGGAAAGCTTATCTCTCATAGTCATTGTATCTCAAATATCTCTTCAGATGATTCTCCATGAGTGACTGGGAACATTTCTTGTGAACCTCAGTTTTTTGCATAACCTGAGATGACAGGTAGTCTAATGTTGTGCAAACGGTTACCTAGTCAAATGAACTCCAAATGGAGTGTTCTTTAGCTTGTTAGAAAGCTAAGAGTGTCTACTATGTGTGGACCAATATTTAGAGGCATTAGATCTCTGAGTTGTGATGGAATCAGGTTTTAGTAAGCTTGTGTCTTACATGGAAGATTCTAGAAGAGGTTCTCTACCGTCTGTTGCATGTATTGGAGTTTACTGGAGTGAAATTTCTCCACAACATCATCTATTGATGGGTTAATATCAATTTTTGGTAGTTCCTCTTCATCATCATTAGAATCAGCATGTAGAGTGTTATCCTCTTCATAAAAAAGATTAGTATCATTATAATGTATAATGATTCTAATTTCTCTTTTTGATGTTAAATTACGTATTAATACTTGATGGTGAATCATCAAGAATAAATGGCTTTGATTCTAATATGTTGTCCAAAATCCCACATATTAGTGAACATTCGAGCCTGCAAAAGAAATTAAATTAGTAAATAGAAATGAATATACATATATGAAAAAAAAAATATTATTAAAATAAAATTACCTTTCATTCACAACCTATCATTAACTCTCTCTACTCATCTGAGATTTCTTCATTATTTGCATTGGTGCAGTGCAAATGACTATATAGCCAATTCGTGAAAGAAGATATATCTGTAATCTCATTATGATCGAGATTACATCTATATCTTTTGTTTCTTCATCTTTTACTTCAGAGATTTTGAAGTTCCTGTTCATACTCGCTAAAGAATTCTTGCATGCATTCGCTATTATATGCTACAAAAGTAGAAACATCATTTTTTTCTTGAAATGTAAATAAAAATGGAACTCCCTTACTTGATAATACCTCATCTGTTATTTTTAAAGAATACTCGTTGGTCCATGCACATGGTGCTTCTTCATGAACTTGCATGTCCTAATGATTGTATTTTATATAGAGGTGAATATGCAGACTCTTTGACATGTCCAAAATGTCAATCTCCTTGATACAAGGATGAAGAATGTGAAATATCAAAAAAGGTACTGAGACATTTTGCATTGGCTCCATGGATTATACATATGTTTCAAAGCCCCAAATTATCAAAGCTTTTGACATGGGGGCATGAACATAAAAGTACTGATGGAATAATCAAAATTCCTCATGCTAGTGTTGCTTTTCAGCATATTGATTCTACATGGCCTGAATTGCACAAAATCCACATAATCTAAAGTTAGGAGTTGCATTAGATGGGGTTAATCCATTCTCCATGAAATCTAGTAAATGGTCAACATGGCCAGTGGTAGTCATAAACTACAATCTTCCACCATATCTTAGCATTAAAAAGGAACAATTAATGCTTTCACTTTTAATCCTAGGAAAAAGACAAGTTAAAGATATGAATATATATCTTGCTCCTCTCATTAATGATCTCCAAGAGTTATGGAGAGGTATTAATGCCATTGATGTATCGAAAAGCATCAATGAAAGATATATTACGGTTCATGGTATTCTGGCTTGGACTATTTAGGATTTTCCAAGATATCCTGTTTGCTCATGTATTGATGATAATTCTTTATTCAATATGCATACAAATAAATGTGAGTTAATCTAATTAAAAATTTTATCATTTTCATGATGTAAGAATATCTACTAAGGGTTATAAAGCTTGTCCATATTGTGGTGATTGGTTGAGATCAACCTATAATAAGAATCTCAACAAAAATATTTATCTTCGACATCGACGATTCTTGCCTGATGATCATCCATAAAGATCTAAAAGAGAAGCGATACATTTTAATGGAAAGCTTGAAACAGGTCAATGTCGAAAACCTTTGATGCCTATGGATTGGTATAAAAAATGGACAGATGGATCTCTGATAGATCTAGAATCAGAAATCTTCAGTGATGATGAAGATAATGAGTATGTGAAGAGAGCCAAAGGAAAATTGGCACTCACATATACGATCAATATGGTATTCTTTGGAGTATTGGAAAGAGTTAAAAGTATGCCATCTTCTTAATCCTATGCATATATTCAAGAATATTGGTTATTCACTATGGCCACATCTTCTTGGACTAAAAGATACCATAACATCAAGGAATGATTTGAAAGATCAAAATTCAAAACCAAAGTTATGGCCAATTTTTGATAGACATCGATAGGAAACGACTTATGCACCTGCTCCTTGGGTACTTATGACAAAAGAGATACAAACTATCAACAATAGGATTCAATTGTTCAGACTTTTGCAGGATATGGAGCATCCCAAAACATGTTTACTATGGATGATAAGAGCTTATCTCGGTTAAAGACCAATCATTGGCATAACGTTTTGAAACATATTTTACCTTTGGTTATTGATGGATGTACAACAAAAGGAGTACGAGATGTGATCTATCATCTTGCATTGCTTATAAGGTAATTATGATACTTTTATATTTAATACCTATGAATATTTGATATCTTTTATTTTTGAATTAACTTCTTTATAATTTCTTTTATGATATGTATAGGTGGATCACATCAAAAGAGATTGACAAAAACTCGATCCCACAAAAAAAAAATGTGAATGCAAAGAGCTACTATGTTTGATGGAGAAAGAGCTTCCTACTTCATTTTTTGATACCCAAGTTCATTTATTATTCCATTTTGTAGATGAAATAGAGATCGCATGTGTTATCAACACTCGATGGATGTTTTGGATCGAGCGATTTATGGGAATATTAAAAGCTTAAATGCGACAAAGAGCAAAACCAGAAGGATCCATGGCAAAGGGTTGGATGCTTGAAGAGTGCATGTATTATTGTTGGAGTTTATTGACCTCCAAAATATAGCAAGAAGTAGGTGGAACCCCCTAGGAACAAGTTGACCTTCTCACAAACTTCATCACAAAAAACCAATCATGCTTGCAGAGCTTACTATTCTCTAATGGAGTAGAATTTTCTAAAACTGTTTTAACCACATATACTAGACACCAAGAGCTTTCCAATGAGCCAAAGAACACTCAAGTTAGATACATACACAAGGAGATATGACCTCTGCAGGTTAGAGGTTTAATGGAGACCTTCAGCAGAGGTGAAACCAGAGAACACACACTACTTGCAGAGAGTACGTCTCTCATCTAACAAATCCAATGATTATGAAAATTTACAGGTAAAAGGTAGACAGTACGAGCTTTCAAATGAGCTATCAAACATGTAATTTGAATATATAATGAGGGAGATACAAGCTCTGCAGTTGCTGCATAAAAAACTACAGCAGTATAGAGATACACATATGCCTCTCTTGGAGTTCCTACAAGATCACGACTTTTCTCCTTTTTTTATAGCATGGGAAACTAATCTAAAACCTTCCTAATACATCTATATTTGTGGTGGACACTTGGGTGGAGGTATTACATGACTCAAGTGCTCAAATAAGAAAAGTATTGATGGACTTTGAGAACTAGCCACATCAACCTTCCACTAGGACAAAACTTCAGCTCCCTTGTGACTCACTAATTTGAATCACCATGTTTTAGAACTCAAGTGGTATTTTTGCTACCTTTTATGAATAATATGAGCCTTCTTGAAGTATTTGAAGACTTCCCAAAGGTATTTACATAATTTGAAACTTGTACCCTACATAAAACAAATGTTCACAACATTCTCCCCCTCAAGTTTCAAAGGGTATTTCCTTCATGCCAAGAATATAGTTGAATCTTTGAAGCTTCGGTCCATCCAAGGATTTGGTGAAGATATCTGCAACTTGATCCTTTGTTCCCACAAAAGAAACTTTTACTTCATTGTTTATGGCCTTCTCTCGACCATAATGATAGTGAACCTCTATATGCTTTGTTCTAGCATGAAAAATAGGATTTGAGGTCATATGAATGCTACTCAAGTTATCCCCATATATCAGTGGTACATCAACCTGCACATTCAAGTCATGAAACAACTTTTTAAACCACATAACTTCAGTAGTAGCCAATGCTAAACCTCTATACTCAACCTCTGTAGAAGATAAAGCAACTGTAGGCTGTTTCTTTGAACTCCATGTTAATGTCTTGTTTCTTGCTATTACCACATATCCACTTGTGGATCTTCTGTCATCTTTGCTTCCAACCCAATCTGCATCACTAAAGACTTTAAAAGTTAGATCAACATCATGACTATAAAATAATCCTTCGTTCATGGTACCTTTCAAATACCTAAGCACTCTTTTCGCTGCATGCATATGAGGTACTCTAGGTTCATGCATAAACTGTGACAATACTCCCACTACATAGCATATATCAGGTCTAGTTTTTGTTGCATAAATCAAAGATCCTACCATGGATCTATATGCATTCATATCATGCAACTCATCACCTTCCTTTGCACTCAACTTTACATTACATTCCATTGGAGTAGAAACAAATTTACATTCCTGCATACCAAACCTTTTCAACATATCACATATATACTTTCTCTGTATCAACCACATACCTTCATCGCCATACACAATTTCAATCCCAAGAAAGTATCTAAGCAAACCAAGATCTGAAATTTTAAATTCCTTTCCCAAATTACCTTTTATCTCATCAATTGCTTTTGCATCATTCCCTGTAATCAACAAGTCATCCACATAAATGCATACATAGACACACATGCCATCTACATGTTTTACATAAAGTGAAGGATCAGCATGACTCGCTATGTATCCTTGCAGCATAAGATACTTTACCAACCTCGCATTCCATGCCCTTGGTGCCTGCTTAAGACCATACAATGCCTTCTTTAACTTGCATACATGATTAGGACATTTTGCATCCACATAACCATCTGGTTGTGACATATACACTTCTTCATTTAACTCACCATTAAGAAAGGCATTCTTTATATCGAGTTGATATATATTCCACCTTTTACTTGCATCCAAAGCCAACAAAGTGCTCACCGTTGCCATGTTTGCTACGGGACTAAATGTTTCCTCATAGTCCAATCCTTGAGTTTGATTATATCCTTTTGCTACAAGTCTAGCCTTATATCTTGACACACTACCATCACTATTTCTTTTAATCTTAAAAACCCACTTGCAACCAATTACCTTTTGCTTTGGTGTCTTTGGAACTAAATTCCAAGTCTTGTTATCTTGTAGTGCTTCCATTTCTTCGCTCACTGCTTTCTTCCACTTTTCATCTCCTTTTGCCTCATCATAACATGTGGGTTCATTTTCCTGCTCAACTTTTGTCATAAAAGCATAATGAGTATTCATGAAAGATTCATATGTATACCTTTGAGGTTGCTTACTCACTCTTGAAGTTCTTCTTACCTCCAATGTAGATGCTCTTCCTTTCTTATTAGGAACCTTTGATGATTCTCCATACTCACATACATCACTAATTTCCTCTCCTTCATCATTAACTTCAACAAGTTTGAGTTTACCTTTACTTTTAACACTTGGAGGTGACTCTTGCCTTAATCTTCCATTGAAAGGTAGCTCTCTTTCTTCATCCAAACCACTTTTCTCATCACTTAAACTTCTTGTGGTCTGAGGTGAGGAATCATCTCCTTCACCTGTATCTTCTTCATCTCCATTTATGACCTGCAAACTTTTCTTATCTACATACCATGAAAGTGATTCATCAAAATTTACATCTCTTGAAACAACCACCTTATTGGTATGAGGATTATAACATCTATATCCTCTTTGAGTATCTGCATAACCAATAAATATACACTTTTCTGATTTCACATCAAGTTTTGATCTCACTTCACTAGGTACATGTACATAACATACACAACAAAATACTTTCAAATGACTTACACTTGGTTTCCTTCCATGCCATACCTCATATGGTGTCAAATGATGAACTTTGGCAGTAGGTACTCTATTCATAATGTACACACTTGTGCTAACAGCTTCAGCCCAAAAAGAATTAGGCAAACACATATCATTTAGCATGCTTCTAGATGCTTCTGCTATGATTCTGTTTCTTCTTTCTGCGACTCCATTTTGTTGTGGAGTATACCTGCATGTAACTTCTCTTTTGATACCTTCATCATACAAAAAATCAGTAAAAGCTTAAGAGAAATACTCTCCCCCTCCATCGGATCTTAGCTTCTTAACATATCTTCCTGTTTGCTTCTCGACAAATGATTTAAAATTTCTGAAACAATCAAAGACTTCACTCTTATGTTTATTGAAATACACAAATGTCATTCTACTATGATCATCAATGAATGATACATAGTACTTATTACCAGCCGAGGATGCCTCTTTAGTAGGACCCCATACATCCATGTGTATAAGGTCTAGCAATCCACTACTTACATAGCTTGAATGCTTGAAAGGTTGTCTACTCTGCTTACCCATTTGACATGCTTCACAAAGATGCACCATATGTTGCTTAGTAAGATCAGGTAATCCTTCAACAATCCTCTTCTTTGATAGTTCCTTTAACCTGTGTACATTCATGTGTCCAATCCTTTTGTGCCATAGATCAAGCTCTTCTATTCGATGCATACCATAAGAGAAATAGTTTGTATGATTTGGGTTTACCTTGAATGTAAACAATCTACCTTGTTTCTGACCTCTAGCAATTAACCTCCTTTGCTTTGGATCCTCAACGAAGCAACCTGCATGATTAAATCTTATTTGCAAACCTTTTTCTACCATTTGACCAACTGACATCAAATTCTTAGTGATCGTTGGCACATAAAGTACATCCTTCAAGCAATTTTTCTTGCTCTTATCCTGCATAACAACATCTCCAACCTGCATAATCTTATGTGTTGTATCATCTCCTATTTCAACATGACCTTTACATGAAGGATTATGCATATTAGAAAACCATGAAGCATCATCTGACATATGATTAGAGCAACCACTATCTACATACCATACATCACTATTGCAATTCATCTTAGTTTCTACATTCATCATAAGAAGAGAATCATAATCATCACTTTTACCTTCAACTGCATAATTTCCTTGTTGTTTACCTCTTCTTGAATAGGCTCCTCTTCGATTACCACCTTGATTATTTTCATTTTGATAACAATCTTCGGCATAGTGTCCATACCTTCCACATATATAGCAATTGTTGTTATCTTCACTCCTTTGTCTTTGGTTGTAGTTGTAGTTGCCTCTCGTACCTCTCACGCTTGATCTTCCTCTTCCTCTTGTGTTGAAGAAGCCACTTGAAGTCCCTTGATCATCGCTCCTTCTTCCTCGACCTCTATTTGAACCTCTTCTTCCTCTGTTTCCACCTCTTGATGATCCTACATAAAGAGCTTGTCCTTGAGATCCTTTTTGATTTGAAGTAGAGCCATTTAGATTCATCTCCTCCGTGACCATAAGAGCAACAAGCTGATCAAAGTCTGGTAATTCTCCTCTAACATAAACTGAAGTAATGAATGGTTTCCATCTCTCATCATCCTTGAGTCCGTTGAGAGTATGTGCAACCAAGTCGTCGTCCTCCACATGAGCTTGAATTGATCCTAGTTGATCTGCAATCTCTTTAACCTTCAACAAGTAATCATTGACCGATGTCCTTGTATCTTTCTTTATGTTACTCAACTCATTTTTGAGTTGAATCTTCCTTGCTCTTGTACCTGTAGCATACAATCTTTCCAATGCAAGCCAAACATCTCTACTTGTGTCTAGATCTTGTATGTGTCCTACCATTGAATCTTGAATATTTTGTGATAAAATGAATATAACCCTTTTGTCTCTTTCATTCCAAAGTCTAAACTCCCTCAATTGTTGCTGATTTGGATCCTCTGGTAATATAGGTTTAATATTTGTTCCATCAATCAAACCATACAAGCCTCTACCTTGCAAGTATGCTGTGATTCTAAATCGCCATGCTTGATAGTTGTTCTTATCAAGCTTCTCTATTTGTGCATGTTGATCGCCCATTGTTCCAAATACTAAACTTCCTCCTTTAACCCTCCTTTTGGATATATGTGATAAGAAGAAGTATGAGATTTACCTTTGTTATAAAGTTTATGCACCTTTCTTTGCTTGGATGTTGCTTGAGATGCTTCCTTGCTATCTCCTTCTACCTTTGTGTAGTATCGATGATGAACCGCTACTCCAATAGCTTCAAATTCTTCATCAAGGTATTATAACCTTCTCCAAGCTTCAATTCCTTGCTCTGATACCAATGTTGGAGTTTATTGACCTCCAAAATATAGCAAGAAGTAGGTGGAACCCCCTAGGAACAAGTTGACCTTCTCACAAACTTCATCATAGAAAACCAATCATGCTTGCAGAGCTTACTATTCTCTAATGGATTAGAATTTTCTAAAACTATTTTAACCACATATACTAGACACCACGAGATTTCCAATGAGCCAAAGAACACTCAATTTGGATAAATACACAAGGTGATATGACCTCTGCAAGTTAGAGATTTAACGGAGACCTTTAGCAGAGCTGAAACCAGAGAACACACACTACTTGCAGAGAGTACTGCTCTCCGCTCACAAATCCAATGATTATGCAAATTTACAGGTAGAAAGCAGACAGTAAGAGATTTCAAATGAGCTATCAAACATGTAATTTGGATATATAATGAGGGAGATACAAGCTCTACAATCTCTGCATAAAAAACTAAAGCAGTATAGAGATACACATATGCCTCTCTTGGAGTTCACGACTTTTCTCCTCTTTTTATAGCATGGGAAACTAATCTAAAACCTTCCTAATACATCTAAATTCGTGGTAGACAATTGGGTGAAGGTATTACATGAATCAAGTGCTCAAATAAGCAAAGTATTGATGGACTTTGAGAATTAGCCACATCGACCTTCCACTAGGACACCACTGCAGCTCCATTGTGACTCACTAATTTGACTCACCATGTTCTAAAACTCACGTGGTATTTTTGCTATCTTTTATGAATAATATGAGCCTTCTTGAAGTATTTGAAGACTTCCCAAAGGTATTTACATAATTTGAAACTTGTACCCTACATAAAACAAATGTTCGCAACAATTATGCTACCTTGAACATTGATAACGATACCAAGATTGTTGATTATCTTCTTGATTTCATCATGTGAGGTAGAAAGAATATTTTGACTTGGTAAAAACATTTCAGATAATAACCTATAAGTTCATAAAAAAAGACATACTAATAAAAATAAATAAATAAATAAATAAACAAATAAATAAATAAATAAACAAATAAATAAATAAATATGCATATATATATATATATAATTTTATATATGTGTATGCTTATGTGTATGTGTATGTGGATGTGTATATGCATGTGCATGCTTATATGTATGTGTATGTGTATATGTATGTATGTGTGTATATGTGTTTTATATGTGTGTATGTATGTATATATATGTATGCATATGTGTATGCATATATATATATATATATATATATATATATATATATATATATATATATATATATATATATATATATATATATATATATATATATATATGTGTGTGTGTGTGTGTGTGTGTGTGTGTATGTATGTATGAATGTGTTAGGAAGATTCTAAAGGTTGGGCAGACAATTCCAAAGGTTAGATGGACAAAATATATTCATTTGATACAGGTATGTATAATTTTACTTTACTCTCATAACATGTGTATGCATGTGTAGCTGTGTATATTTGATTTCATTTCTAATTTTGTTTTTGTTTATTGTGGTTTGTAGACTTTCATATAGACATGTAGACCACTGAATCATCTGGCTATCTCCCATTTTATAGTCAATCTATTACCTGCCTTGCTAACTAAGGCTTACATATTTGTTTACAAATATAAAGTATCATTTAGCTATGAAGGTGTTAGGTCATTTGGAAAATAGGAGGACCAAATTTATCTTGAAGATTTTGAAAGATGCATGAATAGTTTTAAAGGATGGGCGGAAAAAAGTGTCCATTCAATGCAAGTTCTTGTTCTTACCTTAGCTAAAGTAAGAATAAAAACCTGCATTAAATGGACGCTTTGTTTCTGCCCATCCTTTAAAATTATTTTTCCATCCTTCAAAATATTTGAGATAAATTTGATCCTCCCATTTTCCTAACGACCTAATACCTTCATAGCTAACTGATACTTAATATTTGTATAAAAAGTTCTTAAAAGAGTTAGGAGCATAGGTATTAGGTCGACTAGAATAGGAGAAATAGATGTGTCAAGAAGATTCTAAAGGTTGGGTGGACAATTCTAAAGGCTGAATGGACAAAACATCTTCATTGGATACATGTATGTATAATTTGACCTTACTCTCATAACATGTGTATGTGTGTATATGTGTGTGTATGTATTCATGTATAATTATGTGTATGTCTATATATGCATGTATTATTATGTATATATTTATGCATGTATATATATAAATAGATAGAAAATTGAATACCTTAATAGTGCCAAAACAGATACATTACTCCATCCAAAATGATGTTGAAGATTGCGAATAAGTAAGCTCACACTTAGCCATGTCAAACAACTTATTTCATATACAGGCTTTAGACATTCCTCTCGAAGATATTTCTCATTTTTAGAAATATCAATGCTCTCACTATCATTTTGATACCAATGCTCAATAAAATCTGCCAAGCCATAATCTTCATCATTGTTGCACACATCTTGTACTTTATCTTCTTTTGAATATAGATCTTTCGACCTTGCATATTCCACAGGATCACTTTTGCGTAGCCTTCTCATAGAAGCTTCTGATAAATGAGGTCTTACTAGCAATTATGAAGTGTGGAGGAATATCATCGACATCATACCTTGGAATCTACACACATGAATAAAAATCCTTAGTACTCCATAAATGAATTAAAAGTAAACCTTAAACATAAAATTAAATATATAAATTATTAAATATGAATAGAAAAATTTCATTCTCTTTCTAGCTAAAAGGTGCTCTTGGAGGCTAAGTTGCATTCATTCAATCGAATAATTAAAAAATACCAAATATGTTCATTTTATTCGGGTTTGTCTGAATAAACACAAAAAAAAATGGATAAGGATACTCTTTCGATCGAAAAATTCTTTTGATGAAAAAAATTTTGATCGAAACATTTTTGATCAAAAGTTCTTTCGATCAAAACTTTATTATCGAAAACTCATTTCGCACATTTTTGAGAGTCTAGAGAGCTCTAGAATTTTCTTCAAAGGTAAAACTAGTGTTTTTGTTTTACAGATTTGAAAGTACATATATGCATGTGTGTGTATGTATGTGCCATACACACATATACATACACACAAAAACATGCAGACATATAGACACACACAAACATCTACACATGTACACACAAAATCATAAACACACACATATAGATACTTGCACATATACACACACACATTGCACATATACACACACATATAGATACTTGCACATATATACACACACACATACACTTACATGCATACATACACACATATGCATACATACATAGACACATGTATACACACACATGCACATACATACATACATATGCATATACACACATGCACATACCTACATATGCATATACACACATGCACATGCATACACACATGTGCATACATACTTACATGCGTTCATACACACACATGCATACATATGCATACACACACATGCATATGTATATATATACATAAATACAAGCACATACACACAATAAATTGACTTGAGGCTAAAAAAAAGCAAAGTTAACAATTTAAATGATTCAAGCTAACAATTGATAATGATTCCTTTTTAATGGTAAATTTCTACCTTTATACTCAACTCAAAATCAATCAACCTTCAAAATAACCTATACAAATATAAAACAGTAAATATTCATTATTTTGTGCTTGAAAAAATATTAAACTATCATAAAAAGTAAACACTTTTATTACCTGTTTACATCTCTTTTGTCATAAGTATCAAAAGTTTGAGTGCATAAGTCGATTTCTATCAATACTTGGCCATAACAAGTCCCTCCTGATGCTATTATCTCAATAAGCCTATTCCTTTCCTCCCAACAAGTCCCTCTTGATGTGATTGACTTGATGCCAATATCTCATCTAACAGAAGGTTTGCGCTGTATCAATACAATATAACTTCCTAAAGAAGATCTATGGATATGTGAATCTATATTGTATTAATACAACACAAACCTTCTCTTAGCTGATATACATTGTCCAAGATGCCATTGATCTTCACTTATTGATACCTTCTCAACCCTTGAATTATCAAAAACATACAAAATCATATTTGATTTTCACTTGCGATCATATAACATACACACACATACACATACACACTTGCATACACATACTTTCATGTGCACATACATACACATGCATACACATACTTTCATGCACACATACACATATACATGTACATATAGATACTTGCACATATACATATACATACTTGCACATATACATACACACACGGCCACACATACACATATACTCACATGCATACATACACACACATATGCATACATACTCACATGCATACATACATACGTACATGCATATGCACATTCATTATTATATGCTAGAAAAATACTGAACCATATCATAAAAAGTAAAATCTTTTTTTAGCTGTTTGCCACTTCTATCAAAACTTCATCATCCCTCTCAATGCTATTGTCTCAACAAATTGATTTCTTTCCTCCCAAAAAATCCCTCTTGATGCTATTGTCTTGATGCCAAGGCCCAACATCTCAGCCAAGAGAAGGTTCTTATTGTATCAATACAATACAACTTTCTAAAGAAGATCTATAGATCTGTGAAGTTATATTGAATTAGCTGATATGCAACCTTGGATGCCTTTGATCTTCACTTATTAATACCTTTTGAACCCTTGAATTATTAAAAAAACACACATATACACACATATACATGCACATACACAATCATATTATAATTTCACTCATAATCATATAGCATACATGCACATGCACATACACATACACATACACATACACATACACATACACATACACATACACATACACATACACATACACATACACATACACATAGTATTGTGAAGTAAGAATCAATATTGATTCAAACAATCAGAATACATTTTTATTCACAATCATACATACACACATATACTATTATGAAGTAAGAATCAATGTTGAATCAAACAATCACAATAGATTTCATTCACAATTATACACTCAAATACACATACATATACTATTGTGACCTAAATCAATATTGATTCAAACAATCACAATACATATTTACTCACAATCATACACACACATACATATACTATTGTGAAGTAAGAATCAATGTTGAGTCAAACAATCACAATAGTTTTTAATTCGCAAACAAATATATCTTTCTTTATGCTTTAAATACGAAAGTAAATATGTATAGCAAGAGTTTATACTTTGTTCTATCTATGACACCGTAAGTTCATAAAAAACAAAGCAACTCTTATAAAAAATGAGTCTACTTGTGTTCTTTTATAAAAGACTATTCAAACAAATTTCTTTCGATCAAAATGTAATTCGATTGAAGACTTTTTGACCAATAAAATTTTCGATCTAAATTTTTTCGATCGAAAGCACGTTCGATCGAAATTTGACAAATTACCGTGCAAAAAGTATTCGCTCATCTCTGAATAAGCTGATGTGGCACCAAATAATTTGGTTTACACGAATAAATGAATTTTAGAATAATGAATAATGCAACCTAGCTTGGAGGTCTATGCCATCCATAATTCGCTAATAATTCCTGATCAACATGTAATGTAGTAATAGCATTGACAAATATGTATCTTGATACATATCTACTCATGTATGGTGACTCATGACTAGTTTCACGCTCCTCAAATGTGCAATTATGCCTTCAACTATTATGTAATCCTCGACTACTATTTATTAAACCTGCTATATTTCCATGCACGTAAGGTCTTCCATCAATATATAGTCTTTTATTTTCTACATGTGAAATCCTTCTACTAGTAAGGGATGCTGCATTCATGCATATTCCATAAGTACTCATGCTTTGAACATAACATGCGAGTTGATGCCAATCTCCCCATCCATATATAGAACCACAAAATGACATAAGAGTGACTTCAGAGTTCCAAGCCACATACAAATCCTCTACAATAAAGAGACCATGACCAACTTTAGTAATACTGGATGGAGAAATCATATAGCGATTACCCCAAAAGTTCAAAACCTCTCCATCTAAAGGAAATGGTCCTCTACTACATCCCCCATATCTTCTTCTATCATGTGTTTGTACTAGAGAACGATCATGAGCTGGCAATGGATAATCTCCAACCATTTTAGTCTCTAAACTAGGAGGTAGAGGATTTCGAGAAACCTCTGCTTGTAATTGATGAACAACAAGTCCATGACGTGTACGAGGTATATTAACATTATGAGAATTATTATCATCATCATCGAGAAAGTATTCCTGTATATCAATAGTAATTTGATTTTGTATATGGTTTTTAAATAAAAATATGACATTAATTTATAGAAAAAAATACATACCCAAGGATTATCATGTAGACCAAGTGGTGGTGCATGATCAAAAGTACCATACTCCACTTGATGCTCAATACATTCCAATCATGGTATTCGATAAATGCCATAGCAAGAGTTACACCAACATATAATATGCTCTTAAGAGTAAAATTCATCATAATTCCTATCGGAGGACACATGTGAAGTTGTTGCATGGGTAGGAGTGGTGGAGTGCCCTCTCATTGATCAAAATCTGATTATAACAAGTAACGAAAAAAAATATTAGTTATGTATCTATCAAATATATTTAAAATTAAAAGTTTGATATATGTAAAATATATAGTCCTTGCATGATTAGGAGATGGTGGTGGAGTTCCATCTGATTGATCAGAATCTAAAAATAATGGTATTTGATATTAATAATCTGATTATTTACATACATAAACATTCACATATACATATTTACACATACACATATACTCACATATATGTTGATATTTAGGTAGTGATGTGTGTGAACACACTAGGACCGTCGGGACACTTTTTTCCCTCTTTAGGAGGTTTTTTCCCCCAGCTTGTATATACGCCTACTGCCCTAATGGGCTCCTTATCTTTGTACATTCTCTAGTAATACATTCACTATTGTGTGTTGTGCTCCAAGCTTCTTCTTCTTCCTTGTGCTGCTCGCGTGCTTCCGCAGATGTCTAACTCCAACAATTGGTATCAGAGCAGGACGTCGATTCATCTAGGGTGCTATTGACATTCCTCCGTTTGTAATCTCAAAATCGCATGAATTTCGATGAGCATACTCAGCGTGTTTTCGAGATAAAAACAGCTTCGTTATGTGGTGCCGAAATGGCGATCTGAGCTCGTTTCGACCTCCGAACACACTATCACAATGCTTGTGCAGGCTATTTTGCCTTTTTGTGCCAAAGGTATATAGCAGTTTCTATTCGTCAGTATAAGCATCTCGAAGTCTACTACAAGTCTAGTAGAATTCATCTAGGCAGTTCTATTCAACTTTTTGAGATACAGTCAAGTATCACAATGCTTGTGCAGGCTATTTTGCCTTTTTGTGCCAAAGGTATATAGCAGTTTCTATTCGTCAGTATAAGCATCTCGAAGTCTACTACAAGTCTAGTAGAATTCATCTAGGCAATTCTATTCAACTTTTTGAGATACAGTCAATTTTCTGCATCAAGGTATTTTCGTCACCGGCCATGGCTAAAAGCAGTGATGTATTCGATATGTTGGCTGTTGAGGATAAGTTGGATGGTACCAACTACCCATTATGGGCTTATATGATGTGACATGTGTTGGCTACAAAAGGACTATGGAACATTGTGTAGGGTGTCAAGAAACGTCCTATCACACCTGCAACTGTTACAACTACAGGTACTGAAGCTAATGCAGAATGTATCGAAGATGGTGGTATTCTGCATATTCCTATTCGTGCTGTAGTTTCTGCTACACCTACTGCAGAGTAGATTCGTTAGGATGGTAGAGATGCCCAGACACATGCATTGATAGCTTTGTCTGTCAAACGTGCCATTATTCCTCACATTCGCACTTGGAGAATAGCTAAGGATGCTTGGGATACACTTATCACATTGTACCAAGCTAGGAATGAGGCTAGTATTGCTTATCTCCGAAAACAGTTGGAGAGTGAGCACATGAATGAAGGTGATTCTATGGATAGTTTTCTAACAAAGATCAAAGACTTGAAGGAACGATTCATCTCTGCTGATGAGTTTATACCAGATAGCTCACTTGTGCAGACCGCTCTCAATGGTCTTCCTGATTCATAGCAGAGTTTTGCTTCTACTCTTCGATTGACGATGAAAGGCAATCCAAATGCCTTATCATTTGAGGAGTTAGTCTCTGTTCTAATGTAGGAAGATCAGTCCAGGTAGAATAGGTCCATTATGTGAGTTGCAAATCAAGCTTTCCTGACTAGTCAGAAGGGCAAAGGAAAATGGAGCTCATCTACTAGTAAGCAGAAATCTGTAAATGCTGCACATTCGAAGAACCAAGATAAAGATGAGAAAAAACCAGAAAAGTAGAAACTATTTTGTAAGTACTATAAAGGGAATGATCATATCATAAAGAACTGTCCAAAACTGGCTGCTAAAGAGGCAAAGAAGAAAGAGGCTGGAATGGTTGTTTCAGAGGCCTCTACACCAAAAACAGAGTCTGCTAATCTTGTGCAGGAAGAAGAATGGGCATTTACTACTGTCTGTAGTTTCGACCCACCTTCTCATGAGCAGTGCATGTCTGCAGTAGACTCAAATGTTTGGTATTTTGAAAATGGGCCGACCAAACATATTACCTTGCAGCACAGTTTCTTCTCTTCACTCGAGCCTACCCCTACATGGAATACTATTAGATGCACCAACAACACCTCTTATCCTGCTATGGGAGTTGGTAAGATCATTTTGACTACTGCTGATGGTAGTTCTTTCACTTTGTGAGATGCTTTATTTGTGCCAAGGATCAAGAAGAACCTGTTATCAATTTCTTCATTAGCGAAGATTGGCTTGGTTCTGAAATTTGTTGATGATAGGTGTACAATTCATGATTTGTCAAATGGCAATGTGATTATTGCTTCTCGCATTTTATGTCGTGGGCTATATAAGCGCATAGAATATGAAAGATCTGTAAATGATTTGGCATGTGTAGTAAATGATTCTCAGGCTATGTTAGATGCAAAGCTTTGGCATGCACACTTTGTTCATCTGAATTTTGCTAGTTTGCTATGCCTGCAAAAATCTGAAATGGTGTCCTCTTTGCCCAAAGTTGAGGCACCTGGAAAACATGTTTGCGAAGGTTGTATTTTGGGCAAAATGCAGCATTCGTCCTTTCCAAAAGATGGTTCAGTTTGGGCTACTTAGAAATTGCAATTTGTACATAGTGATGTTTGTGGTCCTATGCAGAAACCTTCTTTTGGGAATTATCTTTACTTTGTGACTTTCATCGATGATTTTTCTAGGCATGCATGGGTATATCTATTGAAGGCAAAGTCCGAAGTGTTCATATGCTTCAAACAGTTTTTGGTTTTGGCTGAAAATCTGTCAGCATGTAAAATGGGCACCCTTCGTTTTGATGGAGGAGGGAATATATGTCTTCTAATTTTAATGCATTTTTGGTTGAATGTGGGATAAAACACTAGTATATAGTGCCGAATACACCTCAACAGAATGGAGTTGCTGAAAAAAAGAACAGGTCACTCATGGAGATGGCGAGGTGTATGGTCAAGAGTCAAGCTTTACCACATAGTTTCTCATTCGAGGCTGTCATGTGTGCAGCATATGTACTAAACGGGTGTCCCACTAAAGTGGTGCAATCTATCAATCCATATGAGGCTTGGCATGATCACAAGCTATCTGTTGCTCATTTGCGTGTTTTTGGTTGTTTGGCATATACATTAGTGCATGAACAACATCGTAGAAAATTGGATGATAAAGCAGTACAATGTATTTTTGTTGGGTACAATTCTGAAAGTAAGGACTATCTTCTGTATCATCCACAGAGTAAATGCATTTTGGTTAGCCGTGATGTTGTTTTTGTGGAAGATGCTATTCAGCCATTTCTTTCATGTACTAAGGAGACATTTGTTAGCTCCAAAGACATATATGATACTTTGCTGCCTCTTTTTACAGGTGGACAGTCTAGTGTTGGCCCCAATGAGGCAACTTCTTAGCCTTTGCAAGTTTCATGTGATGATCCAGATTTACATGATCATTCCATTTCTGATGCAGATTTACATGATGCACTAGTTGATGAAAGAGCTGATATTGAGCTGGCAAAAACTATGCTAAAATGCCTAGTGTAGACTTTGCGTGACAGCAAATTATATCCACCTCTATCATATCATACTCATTCACGCTCTCATAGTGCCTCTTTTGCATCAGATTGCTATGTTATGGCTGCATCTAATCTCTGTGATGAGAATGAGCCTGTTTTGTTTGATGAAACACAAAATTCAAAAAATTGGATGGCTGCTATGCAATTTGAATATGATGCTATAATGAAAAATAGTACTTGGTCTTTATGTGACTTGCATCCAGGCAAGAAGGCCATTGTGGTTAAGTGGGTATACAAGCTGAAGCATAAATTGGGTGGTAGAGTTGACAAGTATAAGGCTAGGCTTGTTGCAAAGGGTTATGCACAGGAAAGAGGCATTGATTTTGATGAAACCTTTGCACCTACATGCCGTATGACTACTGTTCGGAGCATCTGTGCACTTGCAGCTCATCATGGTTGGAATGTACATCAGTTGGACATTAAAACAACATTTTTGAATGGTGACTTGCATGAAGAAGTGTATGTTTTTCAGCCCTGTGGCTTTGTGCAGAAAGGGCATGAAAATTAGGTGTGCAGGTTAAAGAAGGCATTATATGGTTTAAAGCAAGCACCACGTGCTTGGTATGAGAAAATACATGCCTATTTGATTGCACATGGTTTTGAGAATAGTCCGACTGAAAGCACCTTATATGTTAAGCGTGCTAATGATGTGCTTGTGATCATTGTTGTCTATGTTGACGACATGCTGCTCACTAGGCCTATTGAGAAGCATATTGCTGATTTTAAGGCTGATTTGCATGCCTCATTTGAGATGTTTGATTTGGGACATTTGCATCACTATTTAGGCATTCAATTTATGCAAGTTGATGGTGGAATGGATTTGTGTCAAACAAAATATATTGACACATTATTGCAGGGTTTTGGCCTTGAAGACTATAAGCCTATTGCCACTCCTATGGAGATAGGTTTACGATTGAGTCTTTATGATGCTAGAGATGCATTTGATGCTATTCTCTATCAGCAGGCTGTTGGATGCTTGATTTACTTATCATTACTCGGCTAGCTATTCAGTTTGCTATCTTAGAGATGAGCAGGTTTATGCATTGCCCATGAGTCAAGCATTGGTAGGCAGTTAGGCACATCTTTCGCTATTTGAGTGGTACTCGGCTACTTGGGTTGTTTTATCCCAAGGGGGGATCACTAACGCCAGATTTGCATGCTTTTTCTGACTCTGATTGGGCTGGTTGCTATGACACTCGCGTGTCCACTAGTGGTTTTTGCTTCATGCTTGGTAGCTCGTGTATATCTTGGTTGAGCAAGAAGCAGCCTACTGTGGCCACTTCTAGTTGTGAGGCTGAGTATAGGGAAACTCTCACAGCGACTGTTGAGTGTGTGTGGCTCAGACGCCTTATGGCTGATTTGGGTGTTGATCAAACTTGTGCCACCACCATCTTCACTGACTATGAGCGCATTGGCACTTGCGAGGAACCCTGTGTTCCATGATCACACTAAGCACATTGAGGTGCATTATCACTATGTTAGGGAGAGGTTCTCTGCTAGGGAGATCAGCTTGGCATATGTGCCCACACAGGAGAACATTGGAGACCTTTTCACGAAGGCTCTGCCTAGGGAGAAGTTTAAAGCTTTCCACAAAGCTTTGGGCTTACTTCCTTTTGTGGAGTAATTTCCACATAGCTTGGCACTTCCTTATACATGAGTGCCAGCTCCTTGTTCAGTGCATCGCTCCCAAGGGGATTTGTTGATATATTTAGGTAGTGATTGTTGAGATATCAAGCTCAACATGTGATGATCTAGGATGACACGTACCAGTTTTTCGTTTCTCTGACATGTACAGTGGTCACGCCAGTATATGTTAGGGATACTTCATTGAGCTTTATTAGATTTATCTACCGAGAGTGATGGCACATTTGTTTCTTGCTAGCTCACTTATTCACGGACATTAGGTTTTTCCTTATGTATTGATCTTTATATATTGCACTTGTTGTATTTCTTTTTTTAGGTCATTCTTGTACATTCCTTTTATGTAATAGAAGAAGAAGAAGAAGATTATTCTTCCTTGCCTCAATCTGTGTGTGTGTGCTTCTCCTTGAGAGTGAGAGTGTATGTGTGAGCTCTCTTTCTTATCTCCTTCCTCGTGACATGGTATCAGAGCCAGCGTGGCTGTAGAGAGCTCATGGATAAGGTGACGGTGAAGACTGTGGTAAGGCATGGAGAAAATGTGATTTCACAAACGACCTTCGTTTGCTATAAAAATCATCAGATCGAAGTTACCGAGCTATCTCGACCTCCATTTTGAGCCCACAAGGTGGGGCCCACAGAAAAACCAGGTCAGTTTCAGAAACTCTAACTTGCCTTGTGTTCGGTGACAGTCATATATTCTAGATCCAGAATTTCAAGCGATTTCGTGTACTCTTGATAGACGAAAACTGTGTTTTTCTGAGATCGAACTGTCATGTCATAGTGCGATAGTGTTAAAGCAGAAGTGCTGCTTCTAGTGTTTTGCATTGTTGTGAATTGTTGCAGAAATGGAAAACCCAGATGAAATGAGTTAGCTTATGAGCGATAAGCTGGACAAGAACAACTTCCATGCTTGGAGATTCAGAATGATGAATTTCGTGATGGGAAAAGGCTATTGGAAGTACATCGAAGGAGGGAATGAAAATGCTCCGCAATTACTAGAAAGGAATCGGACTGCAGACCAGTTAAGAGCATATGAGGAATGGAATCAAGGAGCACAAAAGGTAATGTATTGGCTATCTGTTAGCATACATGATAGCATAATTGGACACATACAGGATGCCAAGACTCCAAAAGAGGCTTGGAATAGTTTGGTCACTTTGTATGAGACTAATACAAAGGCACGGAAATTGCAACTCAAGAACGAGCTGCATACATTGGAAAAGAAGAGCATGTCGGTAACAAACTACACTCTAAAAATCAAAAGCATATGTGAGTCACTTGCATCTATTGGCGTGAATGTAGATGATGATGATAAGGTGGAAGTGTGCCTTCCTAGTTTAGGAGCTGCATATAAGCAGTTCAGAACTTCCATATAGACTAGGGAAAATATTCCGAATTTTGCTAATCTGGTATCTATGCGGATTATTGAAGAAAAGGATCTTGGTGAGGATTCAAACTCCCAAGGAAAGCCCAGTTCTGAGCAGGTATTCTAATCTGGCAGAGGAAGAGGCAAAGGTAGAGGTTTTGGAAGTGGAAGAGGAAACAATAACCAAGACCAAGGTCAACAATAGAATCATGCAAGAGGAAGAGGACAATTTCGAGGCAAGAGGAGCCAAAGAGGTCGCATAAATTTCCAAAGAAATGATTCAGGTAATGATAGAAAAGGATGTTGGAATTGTGGAAAATCTGGACACTTTGAATGTGATTGCATGTTGAAGAATCAAAATAACAAAAGGTAGCAAAACAACTATGCATCCACAAGTGTAGATGATTCTGAGAAGCTGTTTATGGTTCAACATCACATGATGAATACGATGTGTGTGTTGGAGTTTCAAAATCCAATGATAATGTATGGTGTGTTGATTCAAGTGCTTCAAATCACATGACCAGTCATGTAGAATGGTTTAGTACTTTGCAAAAAATGCCAGTTCCTAGATATGTTGAAACAGGTGATGATACATCGCATCCTATTGAGCATACAAGAAACATAGCATTGTCTATGGAGAATGGGAAGGTAAAACATCTTGCTAATGTGTTGCATGTTCCAAATATAACAAAGAATCTGGTTTCTGTTGGACAAATGGTTGACCAAGGATTACAAATCAGGTTCAATGTTGATGGATTATATGTAGAAGAGTACAAGCAAGATGGACGAATGGTTGCCAAAGGAAACAAAGTGGGTAGGATGTTCACCTTAAATGTGAATATTCGTGAAATGAATGCAACCATGTTTGCAAAAGGTGTAGGAGTTAAATGCAGATATAGAGATATGGCACAAACATATTGGAAATGCAAAGGCTGAAACTGATGCCGTCAAAGGAGATTGTCCATGGACCACCAAATTTCAAAGTTGTAGAAATGCAAAAGGTATGTGTAGCATGTCAATTTGGTAAACAATCAAGAGTATCATTTCCACATGACAAGCATGTTAGTGAGAATGTACTAGAAGTAGTACGTACAGATGTTTGGGGTCCAATAAAGACCACATCTATGGGTGGTTGCAGGTTTTATGTTACTTTCATTGATGACCATACATGCAAAGTATGGGTATATTTCATGAAAAAGAAGAGCGAGGTGCTCACTCACTTCTAGAATTTTAAATTTATGGTGGAAAACCAGACAAGGAAGTACATTCAGACATTAAGATCTCATGGAGGAGGTGAATACATGTCAAATGAGTTCATCAATTTTCTAAAAAGTCATGGAATTTGGCGTCAATTTTCATGCAGGTACACACCACAAGAGAATGGTGTTGCTAAATGCAAAAATAGACATATTGCAGAAATAGCAAGAGCCTTAATGGTTGAGAAGAATATGCCTCATTGTTATTGGGCAGAAGCTGTGCATACTACTGTATACATCATGAACAGAACTCTGACTGCTACTGTACATCAGGTTACACCTGAAGAGAAGTTTACAGGTAAAAAGCTAGACTTATCACATCTTAAAGTTTTTGGCTGTATTGCATATGTACATGTCCCAGATGAATTGAGGAGGAATCTTGATCCAAAAGCAGAAAAGTGTGTCTTCATTGGATACTCCCTTGAGCAAAAGGGATATAAATATTAGAACCCACTCACACGATAGGTAAAGGTGAGCAGAGATGTGGTATTTGACGAAATGTCAAGCTTCTATGCAGATGCCAAAGAAGGACTGCGTCTTGAACCAAATGACAAAGAAAATGCTGAAAAATCAAGTGCAAAATCTCAGGTCTTGAGTGGACTAGATGCATCACCAAGCAATAGTTCCAACTCAAATCCATGGAGAGGAAGATTATGTGGAAATTTAGTCCAGCAAATTTATCAAATACATCCAAGAAAGGTAAAGATAAGATTTTTGTTGGTCATAAAACATGTGCAGGTTTTGAAGACATTGATGGAGATTCAAGCGGTTCAGAAAAGAGTCTTGATGAGGAAGTTGGATTGCCCTCTGTGAAGACTCCAAGATTAAGAAGGGCACATGTAGACGATACAAGGAGAAGTGACCCAGGACCAAGAAGATCTGGGAGGATGAGTAATTAAGTGCAATGATTGACATATGATAGTTACATGTTTCGTCATTATGCCTACATGCCAAAGGTAATACAAGATGCTGAACCTTCTTGCTTTGAAGATGCAATTGGAATTGTAGATTGGGAAAAAGCTATGGATGAGGAGATGCCTACACTTTATGGAAATGATACATGGAAGCTGGTTCCATTGCCGTAAGGAAAGAAACCCATAGGCTGTAAATGGGTTTACAAGGTAAAGCATAATGCTGAAGCATAAGCATATATAAAGCATGATTGGTAGCTAAAGGATATGCACAGACGTATGGCATTGATTATGAGGAAACGTTCAGGCCTATAGCTAATATTTATACTGTTAGGACACTTGTTGCATTAGCTACAACAAAAGGATGGACTTTGCATCAGATGGATGTGAAGAATGCTTTCCTACATGGTGAGTTACAAGAAGAAGTATATATGGACAACCACAAGGATATGAAGATTCAAAGCATCCAGAATATGTTTGCAAGTTGCAAAAGGCTTTGTATGGGCTGAAGCAGGCTCTACGTGCATGGGATGCAAGGTTTTTGATTACTTAACCAGCATTTGGTTTTCTATGTGTGATGCAGATCATTCACTATATGCAAGGAAGGCTAATGATGGCATCACGATTATGGCCATTTATGTTGATGACTTGATTGTAGGTGGCGATAATGAAGAAAGCATCAAAGAGGTAAAGCAACTTCTTATGCAGGAATTTGACATGAAAGATCTTGGTGTGCTGCGCTATTTCTTGGGCATTGAGTTTATACATATAGAAACAGGTATATGGATGTTGCAAAGGCAATATGCCTTGAATATGCTGCAAAAGTATGGTATGGCTGGTTGTAAGACAATTTCAATGCCATTAGATCAGAATTTGAAGTTGGATACTACATCAGGTGAAGCATTGGAAAATGCTACTATGTATAGGAAAATTGTGGGAAGTCTTATATATCTTACAATTACAAGGCCTGATTTAAGCTATACTATTGGACTTGAAAGTCAGTTTATGCAGGTTCCCAGGAAGCCACATTTGCATGCTCTGAGGCGCACTCTACATTATGTGAGTGCTACTTTGGATTATGCATTGTTTTATGACGCTGGTGTAGATTTGCAGGTTCATGGATACACTGATGCAGATTGGGCTGGTGGTACTCGAGATAGAAGATCTACTAGTGGCTTTCTTTTCTCACTTGGAGGTGCAGCTATTACATGGAGCAGTAAGAAGCAACCCATTGTTGCTTTGTCGAGTAGAGAGGCTCAGTATAGAGGTGCTACAATGGCATCATGTGAGGCATCATGGCTGGAGATGTTACTTGCAGATTTAGGTGTGGAAGTGCAAAAGCCTATCACTATATATTGTGATAATCTTAGCAGCATACAATTAGCACAAAACCCTATTTTTCATGCTAGAACAAAGCATATCAAGGTACATTATCACTTCATCAGAGAGAAGGTATTAGCTGGTGATATTGATCTTGTTTATGTGAGAATAGATGAGCAGGTTGTTGATATTTTCACCAAAGCACTTGGAGCTGAGAAGTTGAAGACGTTTCGAGAGATGCTTGGATTATAGGATATAGCATTGAGCTTGAGGGGGAGTGTTGAGATATCAAGCTCAACATGTTATGGTCTAGGATGACACGTACCAATTTTTCATTTCTTTGACATGTATAGTGGTCATGCCGATATATGTGAGGGATACTTCATTGAGCTTTATTAGATTTATCTACCGAGAGTGATGGCACATTTGTTTCTTGCCGGCTCACTCATTCACGGACATTAGGTTTTTCCTTATGTACTGAGCTTTATATATTGCACTTGTTGTATTCTTGTTTTTAGGTCATTCTTGTACATTCCTTTTCTGTAATAGAAGAAGAACAATATTATTGTTCCTTGCCTCAATCCGTGTGTGTGTGTGTGTGCTTCTCCTTGAGAGTGAGAGTGTGTGTGTGGGCTCTCTTCCTTATCTCCTTCCTCGTGACAATGATGTGTGTGAACACACTAGGACCGCCGGGGCACTTTTTTCCTTCTTTAGGAGGTTTTTTTCCCTCGGCTTGTATATAGGCCTACTTCCCTAATGCACTACTTATCTTTATACATTCTCTAGTAATACATTTAGTATTGTGTGTTGTGCTCCAAGCTTCTTCTTCTCCCTTGTGCTGTTCGCGTGCTTCCGCAGATGTCTAACTCCAACAATATACACATTTACACATACACACATATTCACATATACACAAATACACACTATTGTGTGATAAATGCATGTATTTTGTATGAATGAGTGTATATGCATGCACTCTGTATGTGTGTACCTATTTATGTGAATATGTATATGTGTGTTTATGTTATATGTATGTGTATGTGTATATGTGTATATGTATGCATATATGTATGTGTATATGTTTGCATGTATATGTGTATGTGGGTATGTATATGTGTACGTGTGTGTATATATGTGTATGTATTATGATTCTTTTTTTCTCCTTGAGATTAAATTAACAGGAGATATTGTATAGTGGAAAAAAATAAGCGGTGACGTAACATACCACTTGAGACATGGTAGTTTTTTCCTAGATAGCTACATCTTTAGGAGTCATTTCCTCAGTAGAAGGTCTACAAATTAATAGTTTATATGTATAATTCTCATAAATTTTATTAATTTTTTACATTTAATTTAAATATTTCTTTTTTCTTTAGATAAATAGGCTGTTGCAAAGAAGAGAGTTGAGTCAAGCCACACATCCCACCTAGGCCAAATGGGCCATCATGGTTTTGTAGCTACATTTGTAAGTATATGCATTGTTGTGAGTATATTTTTATTTTAGTTAAAATGCAAGGAACTAATCTTTTTTATTTGTTTCAATGCACCGAAAGGATTATGGCTGATATCCTATGAAACACGAGATCAAGTATGCTACACATTTTGGATATCGGCGTTTGAGCGAGTATATGCGAGATCATCCGGATGCATTTGTGAGTATTATTAAATTTTATATAATTATTTTATTTTTATGGATGTTTTAATTGTTTTAATTATTTATGTTTGTATATGTAATGCATGAGGATTATGGAGAGGCAGATATGGATGAGGTGGAGAGATAGACACAAGAGGGACGATCTTGATTGCCACAGGGTGCTCACACAGATACATCAAATCATGCGGATGATCGTGATGATGAGGATGAGGATGAGGACGATGATGATGATGATGATGATCATGATGATGATGATGATCATGATGATGATCATGATGATGATGATGATCATGATGATGATTAGGATTCTTGATTATGACATTGGATATGTATTTGCACACACACACACACACACATATATATATATATTGTTCATTTTAGTTATGTTTTGAATTGTGTGTATGGTATTAAGTAATGAAAAGTTTTGTTCTATTGATTGTAATTATTATTTATATTAAGCATGTGTTTTATTACTTTAATTATAAAGTTCATTCATATTTATGTGTGCTTGTGTATATAAAATGTATATATGCACATGCAGGTATATATCTATATGTGTAAGTATGTCTATATGCATGTATATGTATGTATCTATGTATATATGCACATGTATGTATGTGCATGTGCATGTGCATGTGTGTATATGTATGTATGTGCATGTATATATGTATAATATGTGTGTGTACGTATGTGCATGTATGTGTGTGTAATATGTGTGTTTATATGAGTGTATGTACATATGTATATGTGTATATTCACTGACAACATGTGCATGTGTAAGTGTATATGTGTATGTATGTGTATGTATGTGTATGTGCATGTACATGTGTATGTGTGTGTATATGTATGTATGTGCATGTGCATGTGCATGTGCATGTGCATGTGTAAGTGTATATGTGTGTATATGTGTATGTGCATGTGCATGTGTGTGCATGTATGTGCATGTATATGTGTAAGTGTATGTGTATATGTGTATGTTCATGTATATGTGTATATGTATGTATGTGCATGTGTGTGTGTATGTGTATATGTGTGTGCACATATGTGCATATATATGTGTATATATGTGTATGTGTGTGTATATATACATATGTGCATATGTATGTGTATGTGTATAAACATATACAAGTGTATGTATATGCATGTGTATATGTATGAAACATGCATGAGCATGTGGATGCATTTCCATTTGCATCCATGTGCATGCATGTGGATGTGAATATACATGTATTTAAGTATATGCTAATGTGTGTGTGTGTATGTATATATGCAATAATGCATGCATGCAAGTCTTTTTATGTGGTTTACAGATGTTTGTCAATATGCATGTGTATGTGTGTGTATGTGTAAGTGTATGTGCACATGTATGTGTGTGTATATATGTTTGTGTATTTGCTTGTGCATATGTGTATATGTGTGAACATTATCTTCATGATATATGTGTATATGTGCATATCAATAAGTGTGAGTATGCTAACTACTGAAAATAACACAATTCAAATGATATAGAAAGAATGGAAATTGTACGTACAATAGTTATGATGGAGACCTCTAAATCTCCAAAGGCTTGCTCTATATTGATTTAAGAAAACCCCTATATCAGTTATAGACCAAAATTCACACAAATGTTACCTTGATTTACAAAATCATTCACTATCACTTCTCTGAGTGAAATCTCTTCTTCTTCAAGAAGTCTACTTCAAAATTTAAGTTCATTACCTACACATAACTTCAAATTTCTTCAATATAATGATGCACATATCTCCATACTACCTTTGCACAATCATATCAACCATTAGACCTTCAAAAAAATCATTAAAACTCTGTTTTGATCATTAAGATCAAAGATATGTTAGAAACTGTCTTCCTGAACAAGCGACTTTGACATAGTCAACTTCTAAGGTTGATTTCTTATAGAAAAAGTCCCGTTTTGCCAAATGATTTTAGCCATAGATTCCTTACCTTCAAAATTAGACTTTGAATGCTCATTCATTAAAGAATTTACACTGTGCATTGAGATCCAAGCAAAATATTGGCACGAAAAAGTGGGTGACTCTGAGAGGTCTACCTGCAAATTTTACATATACATGTTCCTATTGATCATACACACAACCTGAAAGGAATTAGACCATGGAAATTTGAACATAGCTTGATTAGATTCTACATTAGATACGTACAAACGATTTCTTGATCCACTTGATCAGGTTGAGAGAAATCAGAGAAAGACTCGATGCTAACGCATGGAGATGACTCTCTACACATCTATCTCATGAACATTTTTGTTCTAATGACTCTCTCACTTTTTTCCTTTACATTATTTACTTATATACATATGATTCTAGACTCACCCATGTCTATTACATTAGTCCTTATCATTCTAATGAGAATCTATACTCATAGTACAAGAATTTTCATCTATAATGTACATACATATACAAGCTACATTTATGAGATCTCTTCACTTTCTTCAATGACTTCTTTGGCCTCATCTTGTTTTCTAACTTGCTTCAAGTTCTTCATAATCACCAATTATGGATTGCTTTGCTCCAACAGCTCCCCCTCAATCACTTATTGTGATTATGCGATTCTTCTTTATTCCTGCCATCTCTTTAAACTTCTGTAGCTTAGGTCCATCTAAGCTCTTGTTGGAATTTGGGGCCCCAGGATCGTTCCAATACTAAAACCTCTTGAGCATACACAACTTAATTGATAAGATGATAAGTGAGATAGAGAAAGAAAGAGATCTTGAGACAAGGATAGGGAACGTAAGCTGGATGCTTACTTCACTAAAAATAATAGATGTCCAAATTACAACATGGGAGTACTACTCAACCATATAAAGTGGTGCACTCACTAATGGAAGAATAAGAAGATGATGATACAAAATTTAGATTATGTCGAAATAATCTAAGTGTGTGTGAAGAGAATGAAGCAACGAAGCTAACAAAATAGTGTAACGAAATTGTAAATCAACCACAAGGTTAACTCACAAAAGATAGTTACCACCACCTCGTAGAAGACTTCCTGCTGCAATGAGAGTAGCCTCTCCTTCACCACAACTTCACCTCCTTCAAGAGTGTGAGAACACTCTGTCTTCAAGAAGATCTCCAAGCTCTAGATCTTTGAGTGAGTGAGTATACAAGGAGCCAAGGCCTTGTTTATATAGTATTTGTGTACCCATGAAAAGCTAAAAGAAAGCTTAAAGCTACGAAATCCTAAGCGATCGCTAACGGAAAAGAAATCCGCAGCCCGTCCGCGTGCGTTTCCTAAAAGCAAACAACTAAGAAAAAATCTGTCTTCGCGTTGCGTTTAACGGGATTCGAACCCGGGTGGCCAGAGAACGATCTTACAGCTTTTCAGCTAGACCAAGTGCGCCCGTCGGCTTCTCTTGTTCTTCATCTACAAACAAAATATATATGCGTACTGTGGCCGTCGATTCCTTGAGCGATATAGAATAGAATCTATATATTGGAATTGCGTCCGCCTGGAAGATTATAGAGAACTATTTGTTGAAGATATTTGTTAAGCCAATGAGGACATTGACTTCCAACAATCCCTCCTTCAATGTCATATTGGTACGTGATTCAGTAACCTGCAAATCTTCTCATGACTATCTCTAGTCAATGCTTTGGTAAATATATCTGCAACATTCTCACTAGAAGGAACATAAACCAGCTCAATGTGCTTCTTAGCTATCTGCTCTCGAATATAGTGGTAGTGTACCTCTATATGCTTTGTCCTTGCATGATGCACTGGATTTTTAGCTATAGCTATAGCACTCTGGCTATCTGAAAATATCTGAATGGGTTGATGTACTCTTACATCAAGATAACTGAAAATCTTCTGCAACCATACTGACTCTAGAGTAGCTGTAAATGCTGCCCAATCAGAATCTGAAAATCCTTTTAGTAACAAATGTGTAGATTTCGAAAATACCATAGCATGATTTGAAGTTCCCTTCAAATAACGAAAGATCCGCTTTACTGCTTTCCAATGTAACACTGTCGGATTTTGCATGAACCTTGATACTTGAGAAACTGCAAACTGTATATCAGGACGTGTATTACAAAGATAAATCAAGCAACCAACTGCTTGACTATATAGAGTAGCATCAAATGTCTCTGCATCTGCTACCATTTGTAAAGACGTGTTCTGATCCATAGGTGTTTGCATAGGTTTAGAATCACCCATCTGAAACCTTTCCAAAGTTTCTCAATGTACTTCTGTTGTGTCATGTAGATACACTCATCTCGAAACAGAAACTGAATCCCAAGATAATAATGTAGAATGCCTAAATCATTCACATCAAATGTTTGCTTCAATTCTTCTTTGAACATCTGCAAATCTTCATCTCTGGGACCTGTGACTATAATATCATCCACATAAATGATTGCTATAATCATCATACCTGTTTCAGCTTTGACATAAAGAGTTGGAGCCGCATCTGAGTTATGGAAACCAATGGATAAAAGATATGTATGTATCTTTTCATACCATGCTCTAGGTGCCTGTTTTAAACCATACAAAGCTTTTATAAGCTTGCACACTAAGTGTTCTTTACCTGTCTCTTCAAAACCTTCTGGCTGCTGAATATACACATCTTCGTGTAAATCACCATTTAGAAAAGCAGTCTTAATGTCAAGTTGATATATATGCCAATCAAAATGTGCTGCTAGAGCAAGTACTGACCTAATAACAGTCATCCTAGATGTAGGAGCAAATGTCTCATCATAATCAATACCTTTTTGTTGTGCATATCCTTTGACAACCAACCTGGCCTTGTATCTATCAATAGTACCATCTGCTTTCCTTTTGATTTTGAAGATCCATTTTACACCTATAGCCTTCTTTCCTTCTGGTAACTCACATAGCTGCCAAGTTTGATTCTTATGAATAGAATCAATCTCTTCTTGCATAGCTTTTCTCCAAATAGGAATGTTAAGTGCATCTTTAACACACGCAGGTTCATCTTCAACAGTCGTAAGTGCCAAAATATCATGAATCTCAAAGTCTTCAGCAAAACTTACATGATCTTTTTGCTGTCTAGTTTGACTTCTTGTTCTTACATGATCTTGTTGTTGTTGTCTAGTCTGACTCCTTGTTCTTCCAGTAAAAGTCTTTATACCACTATCTTTCCAAGTCTGATATAACCACGTAGGTGTATCCTTGAATAGTGGTGAAACTCTTTCTGAACTTTCAGCTTCCACAGGTTCTGGAACTTGTCCTGTCGATGTACTAGGACTTTCTGGACCTTTAACTTCTTCCATTTCTGGAATCAAAGTCTCTTGTGGAACTGACTCTGTAGAAGGTTGTGAAATTCCTCTTTCTTCAATTTTTTCTTGAATACTAGGAATTTGAGGTTTAACTCCCTCTTGATATGGCTGAACATGTACATCCAGAATCTTTCTAAAAATTCCATAGTCATTTTCACTAATGAACTCCGGAATTTCTGCTTCTTTATCATAAACCTTATCTTCAGCAATATAAGCATTACGTGAAAGAATAACTTCACCTGTCTCTGGAACATAAAACCTGTATCCTTTGCTTTCAACAGGATATCCAATAAAAACAGCTTTCTTTGCCTTTACATCTAGTTTGCCTCGGTCCTTTTTCTCAACATGTACATAAGAAAGTGATCCAAACACTCTGAAGTAACTCACATTAGGTTTTCTACCATAATAAGCCTCATACGGTGTGATTACCTTTAAAGCTTTTGTAGATGACCTGTTCAAAATGTGATTAGCTGTATGTACTGCATCAAACCAGAATTTCGGTGAAAGCTTCTTGGACGCCATCATGCTCCGCATCATTTCAACAAGCACTCTATTCTTTCTTTCTGCAACACCATTTTGCTGAGGAGTATAAGCAATAGTAAGATGTCGAGTAATACCTTTCTCATCGAGAAATGTCTGAAACTCTTTTGACAAGTATTCTCCACCTCTATCACTTCTGAGAATCTGGACAGTTTCCTGACTTTCATTTTCAACCATAGCTACAAACTTCTTGAATATAGGAAAGACTTCTGACTTCGACTTAAGACCATAGATCCATGAGTATCTTGTAAAATCATCCACAAATAGGACAAAATACCTGAAACCTTGAATAGAGTCTGCTCTCATAGGTCCATTCACATCTGAATGAATAATCTGCAATTTCCTGGTAGCTGTAATATGACCATGTTTCTTGAAAGGTAGTTTATGCATCTTACCTTCAAGACAACCTTCACATATATCTGAATCATCAGGTAGCTTGAATAAGGGTAAACTCTCAACCATACCTCTATCTTTGATATTCTTGAGAGCTCCAAAACTGATATGTCCAAATCTTTCATGCCATAGCTTCATATCTTCCACCGGTGACGAAGATTTGACTGCATATGCTTGACTGATTTTTGACAAAACAAAGACCCCTCCTTTATACGTACCTTGCAAAAGACACTTGTCTTCTTTATGTGATAAGATCTTACAAAGATCTTTCTCAAATACAACTTTAAAACCATCACTTAAAAATGCAGATATAGATAGCAGATTTATCTTCATTTCAGGTACATAAAGGACATCTGAAATTTGAAAAACACCACCTTCTCTTGACTTTAGGGTTACTGTACCTATTCCCACAACATCCAAATCATTGCCATCTGCAATAGTAACTCTTCTACCTGAAGAATAGGAAAGAGAAGAAAATACATCTCTGCAACCTGTCATATGCTTATTAGCACCTGAGTCGAATATCCAAGGACTTGCTGAAAGAACTTGTAAAGCTGCTTGATCAAAAGCTACTTCCTCAAGAGTGATACAGGCATAAGAATCACCTTGAGATTTCCCTTTTTTATCATCTTCTGCAACATTACCTGATGCCTTTTTCTTTTCTGCTGCAATCCTTTTATAACATTCTGACTGAATATGTCCACGTTTCTTGCAAAAAGAACATATTTTTACCTTCTTCTTAGAAGAATTCTCTTTAGATGTCGTAGATACAGAATTTGAAGTAGAAGGTGAGAGGGATCTTCTTTCCTTCTTGGATTGTTGTTCCTTCTTCTTATCCTTCTTCTTCTTACCCTTTGATGAAGATGAAAGTGCTTCTTCATTCTCTTCCATTCCCTTCAACTGATCTTCATCTTGAATCAGTAAGAACTCTAATTCTTCAAATGTAACCTCTCTATCTCTTGTGGTAAGGGTAAGAGTGGTTATGAAAGATCGATATGAAATAGGAAGTGAATTAATCAGCGTATTTACCATTTCTTCATCTGATATCTCAACTCCTACATTTAGAAGTTGATCTCTCAAGTCAACAAGTCTTGTAATGTGGGTTTGAATTGACTCACCAGCTTTCATCCTTGTATTTGCTAGTTGTCTCCTCAAGTGAGCTTTTCTAGCAGGATTTCTGCTCTGAAAAAGATTCTCAAGCTTTAACCAAGCTTGACTAGAACTTCTGTAAGATCTGATCTGTGGTAGAATATGCTTTTTGACACTCATTGCTATGAATGAAAGTGCTAAAGCATCTCTAGCATCCCATCTTGCCTGATCTTCAGTAGGAGGAACTCTAGGTAAAGACCTAGCAGTGACTCTGGATGTCGAAGTGGTTACCTCTTCTTCTGTTGGTTCTGTAATAGTAATTCCAGTACCTCTTGAAGCTGTTGTAGACCCTTCTTCGCCTTCTCGTCTTGGTCTTGTTAAGGATCCATTGACGATACTCCATAAATCCTTTGTCACTAACAAGTTCATCATCATGAAACTCCACATGGGATAATTAGAAGATCCATCCAACTTGTCTTCAATCTCAATTCTAATCTCACTCATCTTATCTTAAGTGTGTATGTCAATTATGTAGCTCTGATACCAAGTGTTGGAATTTGGGGCCCCAGGATCGTTCCAATACTAAAACCTCTTGAGCATACACAACTTAATTGATAAGATGATAAGTGAGATAGAGAAAGAAAGAGATCTTGAGACAAGGATAGGGAACGTAAGCTGGATGCTTACTTCACTAAAAATAATAGATGTCCAAATTACAACATGGGAGTACTACTCAACCATATAAAGTGGTGCACTCACTAATGGAAGAATAAGAAGATGATGATACAAAATTTAGATTATGTCGAAATAATCTAAGTGTGTGTGAAGAGAATGAAGCAACGAAGCTAACAAAATAGTGTAACGAAATTGTAAATCAACCACAAGGTTAACTCACAAAAGATAGTTACCACCACCTCGTAGAAGACTTCCTGCTGCAATGAGAGTAGCCTCTCCTTCACCACAACTTCACCTCCTTCAAGAGTGTGAGAACACTCTGTCTTCAAGAAGATCTCCAAGCTCTAGATCTTTGAGTGAGTGAGTATACAAGGAGCCAAGGCCTTGTTTATATAGTATTTGTGTACCCATGAAAAGCTAAAAGAAAGCTTAAAGCTACGAAATCCTAAGCGATCGCTAACGGAAAAGAAATCCGCAGCCCGTCCGCGTGCGTTTCCTAAAAGCAAACAACTAAGAAAAAATCTGTCTTCGCGTTGCGTTTAACGGGATTCGAACCCGGGTGGCCAGAGAACGATCTTACAGCTTTTCAGCTAGACCAAGTGCGCCCGTCGGCTTCTCTTGTTCTTCATCTACAAACAAAATATATATGCGTACTGTGGCCGTCGATTCCTTGAGCGATATAGAATAGAATCTATATATTGGAATTGCGTCCGCCTGGAAGATTATAGAGAACTATTTGTTGAAGATATTTGTTAAGCCAATGAGGACATTGACTTCCAACAGCTCTTTGTCAACATATCTGCAACTTGCTCTTCTGTTGGTGTATACAATACTTCAATATCTTTTTCAAGTACCTTTTCTCTCAAGAAATGATACTAAATCTTTATGTGTTTAGTCCTGGCATGAAAAACAGGATTAGCTGCCAAATATATTGAACTCATGTTGTCTCCAAAAAAAATTTGAGTACTCTGATTAGTTCCAAAACTCTTCAATAAAGTCTTCACCCATATCACTTCTTTTGCGGCCTCTACCATTCCTTTATACTCAGCTTCCGTGGATGAAAAAGCAACTATATGTTGCTTCTTTGATCACCAAGAAACTAACTTATCTCCAATATAACAGAGATAACCATGAGTAGACCTTCTATCATCTGAATTACCTGCCCAATTTGTATCAGTAAACACTTTGATTCTTGTGTCAGAAGTAAAACCATAATACAAACCTTCACTCAAAGTTCCCTTGATATATCTGAGTACCCTTTGAGCTAAAATCCAAGGAGTTTTCTTTGGGCAATGCATAAATTGTGATAAGACAACAACTGCATATGATAGGTATGGTCTTGTCAAGGTAGCATAGATCAAACTGTTGGGAAACAATGTCCCATTGGTCCACTTTTTTCCAGTGTCACAGGATGTATAGATTTTAAACTAAGACCTTGTACAACTAATCGATGTGGGTGCCTTGGTTAGTTAGCTGGCCTCTCAAAGCCCCCACCAAGGTTCGAATCTCCTTGACTACAATAGTGCACACAAATATTTTTTGATCTATGCTTTTATTTATAAAAGTCGAATAGTGGAAAGTAAACGGTGACAGAATCTTTCCTCTTATGAATTGCGATTGTATTTTTTTGCTTTACACAAGAGTGTTCGTTTTGCTTTATTATCAACTTTTCAAGAGGTACAAATGCTATATAAGAAGAGTAGTATCTCACTTGTATGTATCCTTCACCTAGTGCTCAACACAAGCCTTGGAGCTTGGACCTCAATACAGGTGGTGTTTCTTCTAGCACATGGGGCAGCCATGGTGCTAACTTGAAGCATGTTGAGGAGCGGCTATGGAGTTCCTCTTGGAGTTCTTCTTGGATAGGATGAGGAGTGTGCTCACACTCTTGCTCATGAAGAGGAGGCTATCTCTTGTTCATGGAAAGAAGACTTGGTCATTAGCAGCTTGGTGGTGAGGATCGGCCATCTACATGGTGTATTTGAAGATTTTCTTCTACATGAAGATTTCCGGCTACTTCAAAGACATTGGATGTTGTTTAACATAAGATTTACATCTTATGTTAAGTATTTAGGTACATATTCTCTTTATGCACTCAGTTCTACTTGTTTATGGAGGCAATAACATCCATATTAGGAGGAGTCCTATTCGGCATAGGTACAAGAGAATCAGTATGTATATGCTTTATGCATATTTGGATGAGGTGTTTGAGAAGGTGTGTTCACATGAGTTTGATGATTTCCGATAGAAAACTTGTTAGCATTCTTTGCTAATTTTTAAGTATGTGATCTTTTCACACACGTATCTGACTTAGGGTCTTCCATAGTCTAAGGTTAGATGAGTGTTTGTTGATTATCAGTTTCACACTGATCCTTCCTCTTTCAGTCACTCATATTCACTCTTTTATAACCTATTAGGTCACACATCTCGTGTATATTCAGATTTCTACCCATACATCGGAATATGTTTGTTACATTTGTACATTCACTCATCCATCTATTTCTCATCACATAGAGTGGTTGAAAGTTTTGATCCCACATTGTACATTGAACATTGGTATATATGATACTCTGAGTAAGCGGTGGCTTATGTAAAATCTTACACATGTCGTCTATTCTTTCTCTATCTTTATCTCATCATTTGTATGATTAAGTGTGGTATGTTCATGTTTGGTCAATATTGAAGATTGCTAGATTCTGTGTTGTAGATGCTGGACCTATGGAACCATGGACTTGTGATATGAGCTATGGGCCTAGCTCATTTCCAACATTTGGTATCAGAGCACTAAGGTTTTGGTTTCAAAGCTTTAAAACTTTGGCATCAATGCATTAAGGCTCATTCAGATTCCCAGGTTCCCAGAATTCTAGGTTTACAACATATGATTTAAGGGCATCTTCTAACATTTGACATTTGACATACACACTTAATCTAGATGAGTAGAGATTTGAGAATTAGACAATTTAGTTACATGTGTATTCATTAGTGTGGAGTATGAAGTTGATGATCTGTTAGCTATCGAATATTTTTGGAAAAGTATGCAAATACTTTACAAACGTATTGTTTGAAGACAAAGACTTGATGAAGAGAAGGCTACTTCAAATTCAAGGAAGAACAATGGTTTAGAGAAGATGAAGGAATCAGATCAACATCAAATCACAGGTATCAGTTTCTACTATCAGATTATCATTTGCAGGTCATATCTTAGAAGAGCAGTTATGAAGAGATTTCAAGGATTCAAGGAATGCATTTATACAATTTCATCATTTGAAAGTTAAAGGCTACATCAAAACAGGTATCTAGAGGTTATTCTAGAGAAGTTTTGAGAGATCTCTTTCATGGCAAGAAAGCTCATCTAAGAAGACAAATTTGAAGATGGGATGAGTTTTTTGTGTTTAGCCAATTTTCTATGGTAAGTTGGTTGGATATCAAGGTACAAATGTGATCTAGAGAGGTAACTCTAGAAGGGTAATTCATCATTCACACAATGGTGAATTTAGTTGTTTTAGACATTTGAAGGAAAATTTTGATTCAGAGATATGAGGAGATGATAAAACATGATTCTATATTCACTTCCATTTGTCTACCATGTTTGTTTTGTCTCTAACTCTTAGCACTAGAGGAAGAGAAAAGTTCATTTCAAGAGGTCAATAGTTTTTTCTATTTCAAGATGAAGAGAACAAAAGGTATGGAAGAGAAGTTTGAAGATGTTGACATCGTCAGGTGGAAGAAAGATGCAGAAGAAGAAAGTCCATCATTTTGAAATGGAAAGTAAGACTTCCTTTTCTCATATATTTTCTATATAAATTTTCTATTTTATCCTCTACATCCAAAGACAAGTCTACAAGAACATCTTGTGTGAAGATAGTCTAAACAAGAAGCACTTTCTTGTTTTGCATGATACTTGTTCATGATTTAGTAGATTTGACAAAGAATTACATTGAGAGAAAGAAAAAGCAGTAGATATATGTTTTGACTCATATGTGTATGAGTTATGTTTTAGTTGAAGCTTTTGAGCAGGCAACTTATATGTTCCCTCAAAGAATTCTTGGAGTGTCAATACAAAGCTACTTGGTATATGACAAGTTGCAAAGAAGTATATTTCTTCTTTATCTAACTCTTGAGGTAAAAGAGTTTTTTGTAGCAAATGTTGAAGACTTGGGTTGAGGTTTTATGTTTAAAAAAGTTACCTCATATTCAATATTTTTAGAAACTTCAGAAAATTTAGTTTTGTTGCTGTACAAGTCAATGGAGAATCTACTTTCTATGATTGTCTAGACGTTTGGATACATGTTTATATTCAAAAAGGTGTTCCATTAGATCCTATCACTTGATTGAGAAGTGGAGTTAGCCAAAAGAAAATCAAGCACATACTATCACATTTAACCCAGGTAGAATATGAAAAGATGAAGTATCAACTTGCAGCTTTTGGAGTTCTCAAGGTGAGAAGTTTGTCCACTTATGTTTCAAGAAGGAGTTATAGATTCTTGGGAAGTATTTGTTTGCACTAAAGTTTTTACAACTTTGTAAGAAGCATGGACACTTAGAGACATTCAGGTAATAAATCAAACATTCAGTCATGAAGGTTTGATGAGAGCAGATTCTACAGAGGAGAGATCATTGATCTTGGATGATCTTGTAAGATCTTATATGATCTTGGATGATCTTGAAGATCATGAAAGATCTTGAGTATTTATGAGTCAGTTGTCTATCTTTGTTTGTAAGATTCTTAACATTGGAAGAAGTATATTAAAGATTCACATTCTATCAGAGTTTTGATGCAGAGAGATAGGTGAAGCTACTTGTTATGTTGCAGAAGATTATGAATCCTAAAAATGCTTCCAGCAAGGTTTTGTTATGTTAAGATCATCTAACCTTATTCTATAATATGGGAAGCTGAAGACTTATAGTGAAAGCTATTAGCAACTGTAGTGCTAATAAAAAGGGTTCATATATTTTGTTTCAGATACATGTATTGATCATTGAACATCAGATTTATGAAGGAAGACGTTCTAGATTTCATAAAATCTGATATATTTAAAGAATTTTGGATACTAGTGTTAAGTCATCGAGGGGTGATGAAACATGAAGACTTACTTTTAGCCATATGTGAAAGAATACAGAGTCATTCCTACAGGTATTCCTATTTCAAGTATTCCTATTTTTCCTTTGTCAGGTTCTCTTTATGTTCCAGCTTTGAAAGAAGAAGGAATATAAAGAATGTTTGGAGAAAGTTCCTATTAGGATGTTCCTATTCAGGAGAAGGTTCTAGAGTTCTATTGAAGAGAAGCTCGATATTTCAGAAAGGTATGTTTGAGAAGTGCGCACATATATGTTGACACCAGATTCTGAAGGAAAGAGGTATGAAGGTTTACAGATGAACAAGGATGATGACATCATAGATATGATCTTTTGATGAGACTCATATTTCAGCTGATTTTAGTTGAGTTGAGTTGACTTGACTTGAGTACAGTCAGAGATGAACCAACAGTGTTCATAATACACTAATTTGTGAGTTGACAGTCACAAGTTCCAAGATTCAGTTCTTGATTTTAGTGTATTTACATGACACAGTAGAAGTATGTTGAGAAATCTTTTTGGAATGTAAATGCAAATATGTGGATGCTGGTGTATGTTTTTAGGTTTTTGAAAATAAGAGATAGCAAGTTCAGAGATAGTTCATGCTATATTTGTTGTCAAGAAGTGATTTCTTGATGAGAACACTATTGGATATCTAGTTTGCATATTTTCTTAAGTATTGTGGTTCATATTCAGTAAGTTCAGGTTTTTTGAAGGAAAGTCAAATTCAGTTTTGAAGAAAAGGATTGAAGGTCAATTCGGGAGTACAAGGTTGAAGCTTATGAAAATTTGCAGCTTGTGATAGGTTGCAGATCCAGTTTAGTTTGCACCAATATGACATTGCTGGGGGGATTGTTGGGAAACAATGTCCCATTGGTCCACTTTTTTCTAGCGTCATAGGATGTATAGATTTTAAATTGAGACCTTGTACAACTAATCGACATGGGCACCTTGGTTAGTTAGCTGGCCTCTCAAAGCCCCCGCCAGGGTTCAAATCTCCTTGACTACAGTAGCACGCGCAAATATTTTTTGATCTATGCTTTTATTTATAAAAGTTGAACAGCAGACAGTAAACAGCGACGAAATCTTTTCTCTTACAAATTACGATCGTATTTTTTTGCTTTACACAAGAGCATTCATTTTGCTTTATTATCAGCTTTTCAAGAGGTACAAATACTATATAAGAAGAGTTGTATCTCACTTGTATGTATCCTTCAACTAGTATTCAACACAAGCCTTGGAGCTTGGACCTCAATAGAGGTGGTGTTTCTTCTAGCACATGGGGCAGCCATGGTGCTAACTTGAAGCATGTTGAGGAGTGGATATGGAGTTCTTCTTGGAGAAGATGAAGAGTGTGCTCACACTCTTTCTCATGCAGAGGAGGGTATCTCTTGTTCATGTAAAGAAGACTTGGTCATTAGCAGCTTGGTGGTGAGGATCGGCCATCTACATGGTGTATTTGAAGATTGTCTTCTACATGAAGATTTCGGGCTACTTCAAAGACATTGGATGATGTTTAACATAAGATTTACATCTTATGTTAAGTATTTAGGTACATATTCTTTTTATGCACACATGTACTACTTGGAGTTTATGGAGGCAATAACATCTAGATCAGGAGGAGTCCTATTCGGCATTGGTACAAGAGAATCAGTACGTATATGCTTTATGCATATTTGGATGAGGTGTTTGAGAAGGTGTGTTCACATGAGTTTGAGGATTTCCGGCAGCAAACTTGCTAGCATTCTTTGCTACTTTTTAATTATGTGATCTTTTCACACACGTATCTGACTTAGGGTCTTCCATAGCCTAAGGTTAGATGAGGGTTTGTTGATTATCAGTTTCACATTGATCCTTCCTCTTTCTGTCACTCATATTCACTCTTCTATAACCTATTAGGTCACACATCTCGTGTATATTTAGATTTCTACCCATACATCTGAATATGTTTGTTACATTTTTACATTCACTCATCCATCTATTTCTCATCACATAGAGTGGTTGAGAGTTTTGCTCCCACATTGTACATTGAACATTGGTATATATGATACTATGAGTAAGCGGTGGCTTACGTAACACCTTACACATGTCCTCTATTCTTTCTCTATCTTTATCTCATCATTTGTATGATTAAGTGTGGTATGTTCATGTTTTGTCAATATTGAAGATTGCTAGATTCTGTGTTGTAGATGTTGTACCTATGTAACCATGGACCTGTCATATGAGCTATGGGCCTACCTCATTTCCAACACAAAATACCTACCAAATTCTGATATTTCTTCATGTCATGAAATTATTCTCCTCCATATCTACTTAATTTATGATTTACCTCCAATGATGTGGTTGAAGTCTTGCAATCTTCCATGTTGAATTTGACGAAAAGATTCTTCAAGTATCTCTCTTGTGTAACATATACTCCATGTTGACTATACACAAGCTGCATTCCTAAGAAATAAGACAAGTTTCCCAAATCATTTATCTTAAAATCCTTTCCTATTTGTCGCTTCAAATCCTTGATTCCTTGAGCATCTGTACCTGTGACTGTAATATCATCAACATAAATACACACATATATGAACCCATCTTCACTTGCCTTCACAACAAGGAAAACATTAAGGGTGATTTATAGCCCAATGGAATTTTTTTTGCAATTTTGAAAAAAATGGATAATCTAATGACTTTGTAGGATCTTATATTAGCCCAAAAAATTATAGACTAGATGCCTTCAATGTGGATATATTCGCCACTAATATAAGGTGCTTTTCATACGTATGGTATAATTTTTCCAAATAGGTACATGTCTATTTGGGGGGTGAGTCTTCTCCTCGCTCCCTCTCTATTGGCATCATACGGAAAGAAGCAGGTACGGGCATACATGCAGATCTAGCACTAAGGCAACCCATCAATCATATTTCAAACCTTACATCATTTTAAAAGTGATTCTCATCACTGAAAACCATTGTAAATACCGTTTCACTTTTTTGTATCTCCTTTTTTTGAAATCCGAGGAGTCCTCGAGCTTGAGGAGCTTCAATAGTATTAGCCTACCAATTTTCATAATTTTTAGAGCTCGTTTGAGCCTCCAATATAGCTTAGTAACCTAATTTTTAACTAGGCCGAACACTAGGTCTAATAGGACCAAAGCTAGTAAAAAACTATCTAGCTTGTTGTAGTTTTGAACTTGTATGAGAACTTGGTTGTAATAGAAGTGAATCTATTGTCTTAGTCTCTTTGTTCTTGCTGTGTGTGCACGTGTGTGTGCATGTTGGTGTTCATGTTCATGTAGATGCATCCAATTACGCTATTGGGTGTGTGGTAGCACAACCTACAGCTGAAGGTAATATGGATCTTCCAATTGCCTATGCCAGTAGACAGTTGAATGCAACTAAAAAAATTTATAGTGCCATTGAACGAGAAGGATTAGGCATGGTGTATGCAGTTAAAAAATGTAGACACTATTTGCTTGCAAATAAGTTTAGATTTTTTACTGATCATCAAGCTTTACTTTACTTGGTAAACAAGCCATGAAACACAGGCAGATTAGTAAGATGGTTCCTCTTACTAATGGAATACAACTTTGAGGTAGTGGTGAGAAAGGGCAAGACTCATTTGAGAGTAGATCATCTCTCAAGGCTCACATCAAGAGAGGCCCCACAAGGAGTGTCAGATGACCTACCTGATGCTTACTTGTTAAATTTGGAAGTTGTACCGCAGTGAGCCAAGCCCTTAGTGCCAGTATTGACATATGGGCCTAAGCATCCAGTAGTAAACACTCAAGATAGGGAGGTAGTGAAAGCGCAAAAGTATCATATCATGGTAGGAAGTATTTACAAACATACAGAGCAAGGAGTATTAGTTTGTTGTGTGGAAGAGGACGAGTACGCAAAGTGGTTGCAATTAGCACATGTGGGAGCATTAGAGCAAGAATACTCGAGACAAAGAACCTTATAGACATTGAGGAGACTTGGAGTACACTGGCAAACTATGGAAGCTAATGTCCATAGAATGTGCAAAGAATGCCCAATCTACCGCACTAAACCACTAGTGGAACATGCTACTCTTTATCAAATATCTTTAGTACCAGATTGGAGTGAACCCTTAGTAGCCTTTTTGAGGACAAAAATCTCTCCCAAAGATATGACGTTGGCTAGATAAAGGAGCTTATACTCTCATTGGAGATAATCTATACAGAAGGGGAAAAGATGGGTATCTTAGATTCTGCATCCACGAGAGTGAATATCTGAATATCTTGGAGACTGCTCAGCAAGGTGTAGCAGGAGGACACTTTGGACCAGATCGGGTGATCAAGGTAATTTCATTTGCACGTCTTTGGTGGCCAACTCTTCACATGGATGCACATACCTACGTGAAGAGGTGTGATGTTTGTCAGTGAACCAAGTACCCTATACAGAAAGATGAGATGCCATTGAAACCTATGATGGGTGGACGTGCATTCTCTAAGTGGGGAATAGACTTCGTAGGTCCTATTAATCCCCTAGCTAGGGGTTCACATGCTGAATACATCATTGTGGCCACAGACTATCTAACCAAGTGGGTAGAAGTGAAAGATACAATGAAGAACGATGCACAGGCCACTGCTAATTTCTTATTTGAGAATGCGTTCACCAGATACGGGCTACCTATAGAGCTAATCAATGATAGAGGCACTCACTTCTTGATTGAAGTTATTGAAAATATTCTCCAAGAGTTCATGGTAGTACACAAGAAGTCTGCCCCCTATCACCCACAAGCCAATGGACAAGCCGAAAGCACAAATAAGATTATGTGCAATGTGCTCACCAAATTAGTGAATAATAAATGCTCTGATTGGGACAAACAGCTACACCACATTGTTTGGGCATACCGAGTGGCCTATAAAACGGTACTCCAAGCCACTCCCTTTCAAATGGTATTTGGCCAAAATGCAGTGCTACCATTGGACTTCTTGATACCTACATTGAGAGTAGCACAGGAGCACATGTGGATAGACCATGAGCTCTCATCTAGAATCTTCGATCTTGAACATTTAGGTGAGACATGATTCAGAGCTACAACAGGAATCTATGCAGCCAAGAAGAGGAAAATGGCATATTTTGATGCACATGTGAAGGATAAAGGCTTGAAATCAGGATAACTAGTCCTAGTCTACACATTGAAGCAGCATGAATAAAAATTAGAGAAAAGGGGCTATGGACCAATGATTATCAATAGGATCTCCAAAAGTGGAGCAATACAACTAGCCACTATAGAAGGTGACATACTATCGAGTTACATAAGCAGATGTAGAGTCAAGTTATATCAAGAACCCCTAACAGAAGAAATGCTAAATCGACTCAATACTGCAAAGAAACGTAAGGAAGAGGAAAAGCAAATTCGAGAAGAAGCACATGCAGAAGCTTTAGAATGCATCCGACGAATGAAACTAAGAAGACAAGGTAGAGATCAGTCCATGACTGACACTCATGAAGCTCACGGTTATCACATTTCCATGTGTGAGGCTTCAGGTAAAGGATCCCATAAGATAGTTGATCGACAACCTTTTGTGACCCTAGAAGTAGGACAAGGAGAGAGTGCAAGGACCGTGAGAACTTTAATTGATTCAGGAGCAGCCACTAGTGTAGTTCGGCTTTCTTAGTGCCAAAAATTGCAATTGAAGGTCAAGCCTATTGAGGCATATCTCATAGGGTTGGGAGGAGTTGAAACCCCTTGCATGGGAGAGGTGGAGCTTCCCATCAACATTCAAGAGGTCCTAATGCCAGCAAGAGTGCTAGTATGTGAAGACGAGGATCTTACCGAACCTCTTATCTTGGGCCAAGACTGGATCTATGATCACGCAGTCAATCTCAACCTAAGAAGTGGAGTTCTTCAGGCTTGGGCAGGCCAAAGCCGCCTTACGATTGAATTAGAAAATCAAGCACTCAAACCATTAGAAAAGGCATCAACTCTTGGTCCCTCTAGGAACCCACATGAAGATAACAATGTTGTTCTTGTCCAAAGTTCTATGGTGCAGAGGATTGTCACTATTGCCGAAGGTGCAGAAGTCAATGAGGAGTTTCCACCTATTCTAGAGAAGATTCTAAAGGGGCAGGTTCAGCAACACATGACACTGAGGAAACCGATGATCAAGAAGCATGAGCACCAACTTAAGCAATATGAAGTACCTCGTGGCATGAAGCAGATCTGGATACGCAAGGGGGAAAAAACCACGGCTCCAGAGGCAAGCTCTCAAAAAAGCATCAAGTGAGCCACACCATCAAGGACTAAAATGAAGGAGTTCCCTAGGCAACACTCTAGCTATACCATTTCTATTTGGGTCCCTAAGCGGTCAATGAAGGCTATCCCCAATGCTAGATAGATATGGGTGCCCAAGGTTTGCTTACGAGCCCAAATAGCTTCACCTCCAGTCACTAACATAAATCAACACTCACAAGTACTCTTTGAAAAGAGCTCAGGCAAGATACCTACACCACACACTATTACACCTTTGATCAAATCTAGAAATGTCTAGAAATGGGTACCAAAAAGATCCCAAATCCAACACAATCTAGTTCATAAACCTGTACCTATCACCCACTCTAAGAACTAAGAATCCTCAATCAAAGTTTGGAGACTTAAACCCTATATCAAACCTCTTGACCCAAGTTTTTAAATCCATCCACTCTGGTGTAGGTGCATTCTGAGTACACTGCATATCCAAAGTATGCATCTAGGATGACACAAACCACGAACCAACATTCACACCTATCACAAACACTTCACCTCTAACCAGTAAGCACCTGGAATGCCATGTTAGTATTGTGGAGGAAACACCATTACACCCTATTTCCTATGAAACACTAATGTGCCTTTCTTCTTCTAGCAGATAAGCATCAGAAGTCTCATGGCAGTAGCAGCAGGCACGAGCTCTCATGCAGGTACTAGTACTCAAATGGATTGGGATACCATGCCTGTGGAGGTCCCACTAACAGCTAGGCCTGAGGAGTTTCTGAATGTGAGATGAATTCCTATCTCGGATCCACCAAGTGGCCTAACAGAAAGAGTAAAGGGACATTCTCATTGGTTCAATGAGATGCCAGGAGATTTGGGAGATGGAGACCACATCTGGGAATCCAAGTTGAAATTTGGAGGAGTTTGGTGGACCTTTCAGTTCTTCTCATGAGAATTTGAAGCATTACAAAATGTAGCTCCTCTTCAAGATATTTGGCAGAAAAAGGGATTGCATGATTATTTTAGTGCAGAGAGGTGCTATTACTTGATTGCAAATCTGAAAGCGACAGGAGATCGAGATCAGTCAGGAACATTCTTGGTACCCTCTCTATCAAACCAAGAGGAAATGAAAAAAATTGAGTTGAACATCACTTTAATCAGGGAGGCCCTTCAGATGTACGACACCCATGTACCCTCCGATCGAGACCCATTAATACTGGAGTTTATGAAGAATAGTAAAGTCAAGAAGTTGAAAGAAATGTGTGCCCTCACCCCGAACATTGCCATACCGTTGCGAATGTGCCTTCAGCACTTTGCTTTTCCAGCTCAAGATCGATTCACATAGCCTCATAAAAAGATTTGGTATGGGCTATACCTAGCAGAGACCGGGAGTCTACCTATTAAGATGCCAGTATGGATCCTTGATCAATTATATGAAGCAGGAAAACGAGGAGTGAAGAAGCCTACTTTGAATGGTTGCTGTGCCATTCCAAGAATCATCTACAGATGCCTCACCTGTGATGTGCCGATCGCACGAGCCCTTAAGTACTCACAGTTGCAATTCTTCCAGGGTCAAAAACCAGGGGTTCAGCCAGCCAAAAGAATGCGTGGATCACTTTCACATGTTCCAATTCCTCGTGAGTCCACCACAAAAATCTCCCCTAGAGAAGAAGCACAAGTGGCCCCATTCACGATCCATCTCCAATGACCACAATCAGAGGGCATGGTACAACCCACTCCATCAGCCCCACCACTACCCACGGATGTTGAGTTTGCCTTCATGGCTACATTAGAGGAGGATACATCCTTTGACTTTGAGACTTTCCTGCAAACAATGCAGTTATCTGAGGGTGAATTCTTCTCAGACACTGATGATCCCGGATCATCTTCCCAAAGAGGACGGCCACATAGTGATGCACGGAGAATACATTGGGAAGATGAGGCAAAACACACTCACATTGAAGGCACACATGAACAAGAAGAGGCACAGGAAAATGAATCAGAGGAGGGTGAGGAGGAAGCCCCTGCCTACACTGCACAACTCAAACGGCTCTAAAAGACGATCAAGCAGGTACAAAGGAGGCATAAGCTCTCAAAACAGGCAAATAGAGCGATGGTGAACCATATGCTGCAGGCGGAGGAAGTCGATCCTCATTTTATCGAATCATTGAATCTTTTAGCAGATACCTATGGAATGGTGGAAGCCATGCAGACCATGATATATCGTACCCCCCATCAATACGACCAAGGAAGGCTGGATACACAACCACGCAGGGGTAAGATGATTCAAATGGAAGTATCTACCTCCCTCCCTACCATAGCTCAAGAAGATGTTTACATGGCCAACCCCACTAACACTGATGCACTCGACGATGTCACACAGGTATCCTCTCCACCATCACCTCCCATCCTACCCACCAAACCCCTTACCACTAACGTCCCCGAACAACCAACTGTCCCCCTTACCGAACCTCTACCGCACACCACGCTCTTGCCATCCTTACCTATCCCTACCTCTATCATTGCTTGCCCATTTTTTGAACCTCATATAGGTCATCCTACCAACCATCAAACCATAATAGGTCACCCTTCCTATCTACCAACCCTCGAACAACCACATGTCCCTAACCAAACATTAACACACACATTTCCCCTCACCAATAATTTTCCTCTTTCCCAACCCCAACCCATTGGGCCCTTCATAGCCTCCTCAGAACCTACACAAACCACCCTACCTCCATTCTTGGCAAACCTTAAAAATATAGTTCAAAAAATTGAGAATCATAGTCGAAAGTTCCTTTCCCAACCCACCTCCTCCACATTCACAGCCACCACTAACACGCCACCCGCCATTCCAGTATTCACAATTCACACTTCCCACACCATCACATTCGACTCCATGGACATCTCACCCTCCACAAGACCACTCACCACCACTTTTGTCTCAACATCACCACTTGCAACTTCACGCACGTTACCACACACACCCATTGCGGCACCACATCCACCTTTCCCTTCCCTATTTCCCAACCCCTTGCATCTTTCACCTCCACCTCTACATCCACCTCATTTAGTCATGCACTAGACATAATGCTTGAAGCTAGCGCCCAGCTTAAACAGGAATACAAGTTATTGGAAGAAAACAATAAAGAGCTTTTTACTTTGTCATCCCACCTCCAAGCACGTGTCAATGCCTTGGAGTTGAGTAATACAACATTACAACGTGAGGTTACTACCATCCAACAATCTCATGTGGAGCTCGAAGCCAAATATACAGAGACGGGTAAGGCAACTGAAGAACAACTCAGAGATCAGCTGGCCTGCAATGCTAGACTACCAAGAAATGTGGCCTTACTTCGCCGCCACTTAGCAGCTGCTCAAGAAGAGAATATAAGACTACAGCAACAGAATCAAGAGAATTTAGAAGCAGCCATCGAAAACACCCCAGGGGCACCTATAGATCCTGCCAAATTCCAAGCTATCCCCTCAGAACACATTCAGCAGGTATTGGAAGATTATGCGACCCTCTTGGAAGCACATGACCAACTGGCAGACTAGGTAAAGGAACTAGAAAGATCCAAATGCCCCCACCACACCCAACAAAACCTAAAGAGATGGTCAATGTTGCTACTTCACCAGAGCCCGAATCTTCAACGACCAATGAGGTACTTGAGCTACGCCAAAACGTTGCAGAATTAAAGATTAAATTGTTATAATATGAACAACCCCCCTCTCCACCTGATCAACCGTCAGAGGAAGAAGCAGTAACCATTCTTGTGGAAGAGATCTTTGAAGATAACTATGAGACGCAACCCCTTCTAGGAGGTAGAATCACGGATGAGGGACAGGACACATACGAGGAACCCCCTCCTGCATGGATGAAGCAGGTAGAAGAGATGGGTCACACTCATGAAGAGCGCATAGCAACTCAGATGCTAGTCATGAAAACCATTGAGGAGATCATGCTCCAATCCGAATATTTCAAGCACTTGTCTACTAGGTGCTTAATAACCAGTTCAGAATTACAGTATAAGCCCTACTTTGTGCTACTGGCAGACTACAATACTGAAATCAAAAGAGTCACCAATAGGTGTCCTTCTTTTGCAACACAGTTCCAACCAGAGAAAATTCCAGAAGAATCTAGAAAAGGTGTCATATTCCAACCAATCTAGAGGCTAAAATTACTTGAAACCTATCCGAAGATGCTACGAACATGGGATCACGCTCCCATGCATTTGAAGTATAACCCTTGCTTTGGGCCAATGCAACAAAGAAGATCATGGAAGGCATTTTCCATAAAACTTTAGAACAATACTAATTGCAAGCAATGGCTAGATTACCCCTCCATTGCACCCCCAATAGACCCTAACCGCCTCACATGGAAGTGAGAAGATTCTCCAATTGTTGGGGCAAAGAATGAGAGGAGAGGTTCACCCATGCTCATGGAGCAATGGCAACAATGGCCAACATCACAAGGAGCAAGGGGAACATCCTCCCAACCATGCACACACACATGCAAATCCATACGGGGAGAAGTAGGTACGGGCATACATACAGATGTAGCACTAAGGCAACCCATCAATCTTTCTTCAAACCTTACATCATTTTAAAAGTGATTCTCATCACTGAAAACCATTGTAAATACTGTTTCACTTTTTTGTAGCTCCTTTTTGTGCAAGCCGAGGAATCCTCGAGCTTAAGGAGCTTCAACAGTATTATCCTACCAAGTTTCATAATTTTCAGAGCTTGTTTGAGCCTCCAAAATAGCTTAGGAACCTAATTTTTAGCTAGGCCGGACACTAGGTCTGAACATGACCAAAGCTAGTCAAAAACTATAAATAGAGCTAGAGAGCTCATTTTTGAGGCTAACTTGTTGTAGTTTTGAAATTGTATGAGAACTTGTTTGTAATAGAAGTGAATCCATTGTCTTGCTCTCTTTGTTCTTGTTGTGTGTGTGTGTGCGTGGTGTATGTGTGTGCATGTTGGTGTGCTTCTCACTCACACATTTATGCCTTCACTTGCTCGAGGTCTTCATACCATCCTCATGTCTTCCTAGATTGACATTAAAGGAGGTGCTACTCATCACTGAGCTACACTCTCCCTCCTTATCCTTCGTGGAGCTCACACGCGAGTAGAATTTGATGGGACTAATCCCACATTTGATGCATTCCCAAGATCATCCATAAAAGGAACACTCTCCTTCTTTTCTTCCACGCTTGGGGAGCTCTCTTAATGAGGAGTTCCTCTCGCTCTTGTGTGCAGGCATGAAGAGATCCTACGAGATTTGAAAGTCTAAATCCCACTTATGAGGGATTTTTTAGCACACCTTCAAAAGGAGTGCTTTGCTTTCATTTCCAACAAGCATGGGTGCTCTCTCAATGAAGAACGACATCTCTCTCTTTCTCTCTCCCTCTCTCTCATGCGCAAGCATGAAGAGGAATAAAAGAATAGATTCATGCCCTCCTCGAGGGAGTTCTCTTTTGCTTTTTGTGATATGGGACAATGAAGGAGAGATGTACACTATCAATACGATCGTTTAATCCCTTGCATATGGGATTAAATAGGAGCTAAAGATGGCTCCATATTCTCATATCTTTTAGAGTTTGGATTAGTCTTGATGATGTTGAGATTGAAGGGACCTCATTTCTAAAGACTCTAAAATGCTATGGTTCCATAGAAACATATCAGGAATATTCGCCAAATATTTCTATAGTTCCAATGAAAGGTAGCATGAATATTCATCAACCTTTATATACTTCTCTACTAAGAAGAGGCTCTTATTTTTTTCCCTACTTCACAAGCAAGCTACTATATGCTTTTGAAGCTTGATATCCACATTCATTCAAAAACTTAGCAAGCCTATAATTCCATGCTCTTGGGGCTTGCTTCAAACCATACAAAGCTCTCTTGAGCTTACATACATAATCTGATCCAATTGAATCTGTGAAACCCTGTGATTGCTCCATGTACAGTTCATCTGCAATATATCCATTCAGAAATGCATTCTTCACATCTAAGTGTGAGAAATTCCATCCTTTACAAGCAACAATAGCAATTAGAGTTCTAATTGTAGACATCTTAGCAACTAGACTAAAGGTTTCATCATAGTCCACCCCATAAGTTTGGGCATAACCTTTAACCACAAGTCTAGCTTTGTGTCTAGACACCTCATCATTTGCAAACCTATTTGTCTTATACACCCACTTACATCCAATTACCTTCTGGTTCTTTGGTCTTAGCACCAATTCCCATGTCTCATTCTCAAGTAGAGCATCATACTCTTCTTGCATTGCCTTGCCCGAATTCTATTTACCTTTAGCTTCTTCATATGTGGTTGGATCTTCTTCTGTCTTCAGAATATAAGCATAATGTTTGGTTTTTAAGGAAGATGTATCATAGCTATACCTGATAGGTTCTTTTCTTTCTCTCAAAGATCTTCTGACCTCTGCACTTCTTGAAGTCTCAGGTACATTTGATTCTCGATCAAATCTTGGCCTATCTTCATCATTGCCCTGTAAATTACTTTTACAATCAACATCATCAATATCTTCTTTATACACCTTTGCTTTTGTCTTCCCTTTCCTTTGTATTTCTTCAACATCTGCATAATCATTTGTTGACCCTGTATAGCATGTACTTTGCTCATCAAATGCAACATCTTTTGTAACAATAAATTGCTTTGTAGATGGACTCCATAATCTCTAACCCATCTATCTATCATCATACCCAATAAACACATACTTCTCAGCTTTGGGCTCTAGCTTATGTCTTAATTGTGAAGGAACATAAGCATATGCCAAACATCCAAATACCTTACAATGATCAAGAGTAGGTTTCTTATCCCACCATGCTTCATAAGGTGTTCTACCTTCCAAAGCTTTGGAGGGTAACCTATTCACAAGGTATGTTGCAGTGTTGATAGCTTCTGCCCATAAATAGTTTGGACGATTCTTCTCTTTCATCATTGATCTTGCAAACTCTACAACAGTTCTATTTCTTCTTTCTGCAACTCCATTTTGTTGAGGGGAGTACGTGCAAGTTACTTCTCTTTTTATACTTGGATTCCACAAATAATCATCAAACTCTTTAGAAAAATATTCTCCCCCTCCATTTGATCTCAACCTCTTGAGATTTTGTCTTGTAATCCTTTCCGCATAAGCATGATAATGTTTGAATGTCTTGAACACTTTAGACTTGTCACATAAAGTGTAATCCATCTTGTTGCATCATCAAGAAACAACACACAATATCTGGATCCATTTATGCTACAGTCCCTTGAAGGACCACACACATCTGTATGTACCAACTCAAGCATATTTGAATACTTATATCCTCGTTTATTGTATGAACTTCTGTGAGATTTACCTAATTGAAAAGCTTCACACTTGTATACCATGTGTTGACCTTCAACATTTGGCAATCGAAGCACTACATCTTTCTTTGACATTTCTTTTATAGCTCTCTCATTAAAATGACCTAGCCTTTTATGCCATAAGTCTAACTCAGACAACTTTTGACTTCTATAAGTAAACAATACATGTCCCACATTACCTTGGACCTTGAGAGTAAAAATCCTTTCTTCTTTTTGACATGTAATAATGCTTCTATATCCGTGATTTGGATCTTGGCAATCCAAGCACTACATCATTCTTTGACATTTCTTTTATAGCTCTCTCATTAAAATGACCTAGCCTTTTATGCCATAAGTCTAACTCAGACAACTTTTGACTTCTATAAGTAAACAATACATGTCCCACATTATCTTGGACCTTGAGAGTAAAAATCCTTTCTTCTTTTTGACATGTAATAATGCTTCTATATCCCTGATTTGGATCTTGCACATACACACCATTATTTGTGAATCTGACTTCATATCCTTTCTCCACAATTTGTCCTACACTTATCAAGGTTTTAGGAATAGTAGGAACATAAAGTACCTTGCTTAAGAGTGTGCTTCCACTCTTTGTCTTCATTGATCCAATGCTTTCCACTTTATGCTTGGTGTTATCTCCTGTTTGAACTATATGTCCACTCACCTTTGCTTCCATATTAGTCATTGATGATATATTTTCACTCAGATGATTGCTACATCTTGAGTCAATATAGAATACCATTTGATTTCTCCTATTGCTTCATGTGTTGCATTCAAGATGAGAGTCATGTCATCCTTCTGATCTGATGCATAATTATAATAGTTGTTATTGTAGGACTGAGGTTGAAAGCTTCTTCCACCTCCTCTAGCATATGAGGTCCTATCACCTCTTCCTTTGAAGTTACATCTTTGATTTTTGCCTCCTCTACCTCTTTGATTGGAACTGTGATTAAGACTTCCACCATTTTGATTGTTATACCAACAATCATTTGCCAAATGATTTGTTCCCCCACAAATCCAACAAGCTCTAACATTATCTTTATTCTTACCTCCTCTTCCTTTACCTCTTGAATTCATCTTTCCTCTTGTGAAATTAACTTGGCTTGAAGATCCTTCATCATCAATTGATTGCTTTCCTTTGCCATTCTTTTTCTTATCCTTCAAGTTCATATCTTGACTTGCAATCCTATCATTATCTCCCTTAATGTCTTGCTCAAAAGTTAGCATGTGTCCTAGCAATTGGCTCAAATAAGGAGTAAAATGATCTAATGACAATTCTATGGACAATATGAAAGGTTTCCATTTCTCATCTCCTCTCAGACTTGTAAGTATTTGTCTTACCAACTTATCCTCTTCAATATCTTCATCTACTACTCCCAAGCTATCTGCAATATCCTTCATTCTTGCCACATAATCAGAATTTGATTGTGAGCTCTTCTTCTTGAAGGTTGTAAACTCAGCCCGTAATGATGACTTCCTTGACTTAGTAGTATTCTAAAAATTCTCTTCCAAAGCATTCCACACATCTGTTGCACTTTCTAATGCTCTAATATGAGGTAGAAAATAATCATTTACAACCATGTAAATGATGCTCCTAGCTTGAGTATCCTTCTTCATCCAGTTCTTCAAATCTGCAAGCTCCTCCCTAGTTGGAACACTAGGATCTTCAAACTCAAGCTTTTCTTCTTCTCCTGTGATGAATGCCATCAAATCTTTGCTCATGAGGTGTGCCTCCATCCTCATGGACCAAGGTGGATAGTTCTCCCTATCTAGCTTATCAATCTGCAAGCTTTCTCCCATCTTTGATCTTTGTCTTCTGCAAACTTTAAGATAAATGAATATGCTTTGTACCCTTACTATAAAGCTCCAATTTTTCAGATCCTTTCGAGCTCAATCTCACACTTCTTCAGGTTGTCTTCAAGAATTTAAACTTTTCCACCTTGAATTAGAAGAAACTTCAATGTCTGCAACAGTCGAGACTTCCAATGCTCTTTACTTCACTTTATATTGCACCTTTTGCTCTGATACCACTGATGGAGACCTCTAAATCTCCAAAGGCTTGATCTAATCTGATTTAAGGACACCTCTATATTAGTTATAGACCAAAATTTACACAAATGTTACCTTGATTTACAAAATAATTCACAATCACTTCTTTAAGTGAAATCTCTTTTTCTTCAAGAAATCTGCTTCAGAATTTAACTTCATTAACTGCACATAACTCCAAATTTCTTCAATCTAATGATGCACATATCTCCACACTACCTTTGCGCAATCATATCAACCATTAGACCTGCCAAAAAATCATTAAAACTCTTATTTGATCATTAAGATCAAAGATATGTTAGAAACTATCTTCCTGAACAAGCGACTTTGACATAGTCAAATTCTAAGGTTGATTTCTTGCAGCACAAGTCTTGTTTTGCTAAATTATTTTACCCATAGCTTCGTTACCTTCCAACTTAAATTTTGAATGCTCATTCATTAAAAAATTTACACTATGCACTAAGATCCAAGCAAAACATTAGTGCGAAAAAGTGCACGACTCTGAGAGGTCTACGTACAAATTTTACATATACATGTTCCTATTGATCATACACACAACCTGAAAGGAAATAGACCATGAAACTTTGAACATATCTTGACTAGCTTCTAAATTAGATGTGTACAAAATATTACCTAATCCACTTGATCAGGGTGAGAGAAATCAGAGAAAGACTCAATGCTAGCTCATGGAGATGACTCTCTACACATCTATCTCATGGACATTTTTCTTCTAATGAATCGCATTTTTTCCCTTTACATTATTGAATTATATACATATGATTCTAGACTCATCCCACATCTATTACATTACCCCTTATCATTCTAATTACCATCTATACTCATAGTATAAGAATTTTCATCTATAATGTACATATGTATACAAGCTACATTTTTGAGATCTCTTCACTTTCTTCAATGAATTCTTTGGCTTCATCTTGTTTTCTAACTTGCTTCAAGTTCTTCATAATCACAAATTAGGGATTGCTTTGCTCCAACAAGTTAGCCATATTTTTTTGCTTGGTTAGCTTCTTGAATGACCTACAATAGAGAGAGAGAGAGAGTTCAAAGAGATAAAGAGGTAGAAAGAGAGAAACAGAGATAGAGAGAGACAATAAGATAGAGACTAAACAAAACAACAATTTTTCAAGCGATTGTTTCAGCTCCTAAGCACAACACAATTGCGAATGTTGGATAGCTCTTCGATCAGATGTGTTAAGATACTGATCGAAGAGCCTCCAACGTTTTATTTTTTTTCATAAAAAATCCATTGTGTAAGCGATGGTAAGGCATCATAAAAGCCACTAGAATTGGCTTCACATAAACGATGTTAATTTCTATCGCTTATGTGATGCAAATGCGACTCTTTTTAAATCGTCACTTTAGCGACGCTCAATGTGAGCATCGCACATCCTATCGCACCACAGGTCCATAAAACCATCATATAGCTCATTCTTTAACCGATGGTCCGTGCTCGATGCTTGTTGTGACACTTCTTTCAATTTTATAGCGACAACATTATGTCGCGTTAACCATCGCTATGCGCCCGTATTCCTTGTAGTGATTTGTGCATTAAAATTTTCCATGTTAAGATAAAGTGTAATCTTCTTACTCTTTCATTTGTATAAGATCATTAAAGTGTGAAGTTTTTAGCTCTTGATAGGATTTCCCTTTAATCCCCTTTGATTATTTGATGATCCTAATGATCTATCTCCTTTTATCTCCTATCTATCCTCTTGATTGAGGGTATATTTTTCTCTTAACTCCTTGAGTTGTTTTTATCCTTTCAATTCTTTTGTGATATGCCCTCTAATATTTGCAAGGTTTGATAAGCTCTTACAACAATGATGGGGGATGCCATATACACCCCAATGTAGCTTCGTAAGGTGAATTTTTTGGATAATCGCTCTACATAGAGGTAGTTGGCCTATGTTTTGTGAAAATCTCTAGACCCAACCAAACGATAAACTTGTGCTTCTACACTCCTCAAGAAGACACTATGATCTACCACATTATTTGAATGATTATTATTGGATGTTCGATCGGTGGGGAACATCCACTCCAACATATTCTACTTTAAATCGATGCCTCAATAATGTGGACATATATAGCCTCACTGATGTCATTATTTCTTAGAACTCACGTCGAGATTAAACTAAAGCGTTTGGCACAGTTTGAGACACTACATGAGGAGTAAAAAAGTGCTTTTATAAGGAAAAAGAAATAGGCTATAATAAGAGTAGAAAATTTGCGCTACATTCATGGATACCTAGAGAAGAATTTGTTTACCTACATACATGGAAGGGATGAAAACTTTGTTTAAGCTATGCATCTACTTCAAGGAGTTGAGTACAATCCATCACAGCGAGATAGAGTGGAACAATACTAATGGGGATGCACACGTGCGGAATTCTATATAAGCAAAGCTTCCACGTGGGAAGAGACGGAACCAACACACCTATCGGAGGGACAACAAGAGTCAAGGTTCCGAAAAATGGCCTTACGCTTTCTCGATCCCTCCTTCGCCCTCCGTTATCTCAGAACGGAGGAAAGAGAGCACGATCACCGCCATGGCTGTCACGATTGCTGTCCCTACGTTCGTTCTAAGGACAGAATGCGAACGCTCTGTGCAGGCGCCATGTGGAAAGATACAAAGCCCTTCTTCCATGATGTGCTGTGTAGTCAGCGCAAGAGCTTGTGTCTTTCAATCGCAATCGGCCCGCTTCTACACTTCACTGTCGCTTCCAGAGCTCGCCGTTTCGTTGTCTCGTCACCGGAGCGCCGTATATCAATCATTCGTTTTGCTGAACAATACGACGTGTTGGCTCTCGCGAACCACGCTGTTCAGACCATTACTGAGCCGAATCGAGTACTACTACTGAGCCGAATCTGATATCCTTTGTTTGTCACTCCTGCCCCGTACATGTGGGGCAGGACTAAATCCTCTTCTTTTCGGGGATTTGATGATGAAGAACTGGTATCATCAAGTAACGGAACAAGCTCCAATGCATCGTCCTTCTTGCTCCCACGCCTGCAGGCTTCTGAAGCAGAAGGCGTGCATGGTGACACCACCTTTTTTCCTCCCGCTGTTGCTGCTGCTTGCGCTGCAACGGAATGAGCAAGAAGCCATAGTACACGTAAAAATGGCTGCAAGATAAGGAGGTAAAGTCATAGATGTTCGAGGTCCCAGATTCTTACACCTTCCTGACGTTTTATATCCATTTGAATTGAAGCCCACAAACCTGTTCAGTATTCATAATATTTTAGTTGCACGATTCGCATATGCCCTTTCCCTCTTGAATAGAAATTCCTCAACAAACCGTCTGGAACTATTTTTGTCGTAAGTTTATTTCACTGAACAACGAGGGACAGATGCTTATATCCAAGTTCCATTGCAGAAGTATGCATGAATAACAGTGAAAGCGGGAATGCAACTTGTATGTTGGATGTTCAGGGGGACGATTGAAAGAATGATAAGCAGCTCAGGAAGAAGGTGCGAAAGAAGAATTTTCCGCCATTGATGACAATGATGGTCATGCCAAAAACACACAGAGTTTTGGAAGAACAAACTTATATACTCATTGAGAATTTTCCGCCATTGATAACAATGATGGTCATGGTCTATTGATCGACATGCTTCATAAAGATCCTGTGGCATCATGCTGGTGGCTTGAATCCTCCACCTTGATAGGCCATCTTCCTTTCATGTAGAGCTCCTTAGACATGATACAATACTCTAATCCATGGGAGCAATAATAGAAGCTTCAATTTTATCATTCCTGATGAGTGTTTCGGCTGTGTGAAGTTATCTATATACATCTCATCATGCCAAGTTGGTTACACCATACATTTTTATCATGCCTGATGAGTGTTTCGGCAGAATGGCCTTTGGTGAAATGACTAGATGGAATTGCTCCTTGAGAAATACATCTCATCATGCGCAACTTCGTCACACCTTATTTTCCTTTATGCAGCTGAATATATAGGAATTGCATAGGTGTGTCTCTTCCATCTTTTCCTTCTCCCGAGCTTGAGCTATCCGGTTTTCTCGTTTTGCTCAATAGATCATTTGATTAATTCAAGAAATTCTTTTCAACTATAGCAAGATGTTCAGTGAGAGCGACCTCAATCACACTATCTAACACTGGTTTTTCAAGGATTGCATTACTTGCAGTTTTGCATACTTACTGTTGTAGTTTCCCATGATCTAATGAGTTCATTATTTTGGATCATACCTATGAATCCTCCATTTCATCCATGAAGTAGCAAGAAGAAGTGGCCTGGACATGTGAATTTGATGCATGAGTGTTCGAAGATCTTGGGAAAATGCTCTATTTGCCTCCACATCCAAAGTTAGTACTAATTTTTTCCCTTGTCTATGAATCATAAATCATTTTCTCCTTGATAAAAGCTAGACTCTTAGACAAGGCATCTAAAGAGTCACACAATATACACCTTTTTAGGTCAAGTATCCTCATAAATTTTCTAATAGTAGTCTAACAAGACTGTGAATCAATTAATTGCTTCATACTTTGAATGGTCTAGTTACTGAACATATTAAACATGTCCTTAGGTGGTGGTACCTCTTTTGCGACCACACTTGTATTTACTTGTGACTTAGAGTTAGTTGTTGTGTTATTTGCATCTGCTCTTCCCATGAACTCTCCTTTTGTTCTCATGAAAACTTTACCATTGTTCCTTGTTTTTCCCCATATCTCTTCACGGACTCTAGGACAAGGTCCTCATCTTTCGTAAAGCCCTATTCAGAATCCATGTCTTCTAGATGTGGAAATATGTCCTCTTGAGATTTAGCATTGAATCATCATAGGAACAATGACACTTCTTCGTGTTATACAACTCTCTTGTAATAATCAAATGATTCCTAAAACTATCAATTAGACTTTCTTTTAATCTTTAAAATTATTTGGTCTTTTGTTTTATAGTCCACTTCCAAAAATATCATTCTTTCTTGGAAATATTCAGTATTATTTATTTGTTTCCCTCTCCGAGAAATCACAAGAGTTGGAGTATTACAATTGTCTCCATCGGTAACGTCGTGTCTCCCATGATGCACATGAGAAGAAGCTTTTATGTCAGCCCAAATTTGCAACTTACCTCCTTTGTCATGTCATGCGCGTCAACCATGTTTAAGATCTTTTGAAAAGGAGGAAGAAGACTTTTTTTTTTCCATTGGCCATGGTGCTTTTTTCACACCCTCATGATTCTTTACCTTCTAAATCAACACACAAATCACATTAAAAACCTCAAGACATTGACATCCATATAACATTCCATTATTCTGTAAAGTATAATAGTCAATATATTTTGTTTGACATATAACTATTCCATCATTAAATTGCATAAAATGAATGCCCAAATAATGATGCAAATGCCCCAAATCTGACATGTCAAAAGAGGCATGCAAATCAGCCTTGAAATTAGCAATAGGCTTCTCATTAGGACCAATGAAAAGCATGCCATCAACATAGAAAACAATGATCAAAAGCACATCATTTGCATGCTTAACATATAAATGCTCTTAATTGGATCGTTCTCAAAACCATTTGCAATCATGTAGGCATGTAACATTTCATAGCAAGCACGTGATGCTTGCTTCAAACCATATAACGCCTTTTCTAATGTGCACAATTTGTTTTCATGCCCTTTCTGCACCAAAGCATGAGGCTGAAATACGTACACTTCTTCATGTAAGTCACCATTAAGAAATGCAATTTTTAATGTATAACTCATGTACATTCCAACCATGATGAGCTACAAGTGCACAAATGCTATGAACAATGGTCATAGGGCATGTGGGAGCAAAGGTCGCATCAAAATTGATGCCTCTATCTTCAAGATAACCTTTTGCAACAAGTGTAGCCTTATACTTGGCAACTATTCCATGAGGCCTATGCTTCAGCTTGTATACCCATTTAGTGCCAATGGGCTTTCTTATTGAAGGCAAATCACATAAATAGCAAGTACCATTGTTCATCATAGAATCATATTCTAATTGCATAGCAACTATTTGATTTTCTAAATTTTGTGGCTTCATCAAAAGAAAAATGTTCACTCTCATCCAAAAATACTAGATTCAGCCATTGCATAGCAATCTAATGCAAAGAAGCACTATGAGATCCTAAACGAGTATGATATGACAAAGATGTATCTAATTTTCTATCTCGTAAAGTTTGCACTAGCCATTTGGGCATATTTTTTTCCCTCCTCTATATCAGTCCTCTCATCAACAAGTGCATCGTGTAAATTTGCATTAGAAATGGAATGATTTGCATCATCATGTTAAACTTATAAAGATTAAGAAATTGCCTGACTTGGAGCAAAGCTTGAGTGTCCACCTATCAAAAGAGGTAGAACAATGTCATATGCATCCTTGGAGCTAATTGATATCTCCTTAGTACATGAAAGTAATGGCTGAATTGCATCTTCCACAAAAACAACATCATGAACAACTAAGATGCATTTGATATGTGGATGATACAGATGATATCCTTTGTTTTAAGAATTGTACCCAATAAAAATACATTTTACTCCTTTATCATCCAATTTTTTTGTGTCATTGTTCATGTAGTAATGCAATTTTTTGCATCCTTGTTCACGCACTAATGCATATGTCAAACAACCAAAGATAGATAGATGAGCAATAGATGGCTTGCAACCATGCCAAGCCTCATATGGAGTGATAGACTATGGTGCTTTGATGGGACACCTGTTAAGTACACATGCTACACACACAAAAACATCAAGCTAGAAGCTATGTGGTAAGGCTTGACTTTTGACCATACTCCTTGCCATCTTCATTAGAGACCTAGTCTTTTTTTATTAACTCTATTTTGTTGAGGTGTATATGGCATTGTACACTGACGTTTTATCCCACATTTTGCCAAAAATGCATTAAAATCAAAAGACATGTATCCCTCCTCCCCCCTCTCTCCTCCCCTCCCCCTCGCTCAAAATAGAGGGTGCCAATTTTACATGCTAACATATTTTCATCCAAAACCAGAAACTGTTTGAGGAACATAAACACTTTAGACTATTCTTTCAATGGATACACTCATGTATGGCTTGGAAAATCATCAACAAGAGATAAGAAGTAAAGGGTAGTTCCCGAAAGAGGGTGTCTACATAGGACCATAGACATAATTGTGAACAAGCTACACTTTCTAAGTAGCTCTAACTGAACCATGTTTTGGGAAGGAGGAATGTTGCATTTTTCCCACAACTATCATATGGAGATTTGCTAAGCCTATAGAAAACTTTAAGGCGCTTGTACTGGAAAAATGAAACCTGTAAATATTTTTGACACAAAAAGATGAAGTTTTCAACACATGCATTGTGGTAGTGTGTTTGGAGGCCAAGACGAGCTCATATCAAAATTTTCACACAATAGGAAGAAGCGGTTTTGAATTGCTAATCACCTTGACTATAGTCACAAGTTTTCATGCCATTTTGTGATCGAAGGAGTGTTGATGATGCCCTAGATGAAGGGGTGACTTGTTCTGATACCAATTGTTCGAGTTTGTAGTCTGTGAAAGCACACAAACAACACAAGGAAGAAGACGAAGAAGCTTTGAGCACAACACCCAATACTAAATGTATCACCAAGTGTATGTACAATGATAAGTGACCCATTAGGGTTATAGATGTATATACAAGCCATGGGAAAAAAACCTCCTAAAGAGGGAAGAAGTGCCTCGATGGTCCTAGTGAGTTCACATGTATCACTACTGAAATATATCAACACTCGTAGCTTTAGATGTTATGCCCCTAGAGTCTCTAATTTCTCCAACTTTTCATCACTATTTAAATCCATGTTTAACGATCATAAGTGATGCTCATCATCCACTCTCTCGTTCCCTTTGATCTAATTATTTCTACAAGCTTCACGTGAATTGCTTCTTCTTCTCAACCTCCCTTGCCATGATGAAGTGATACTCACCTCTAGGCTATTAAGTGAAGTGGTTAGACCACTTAACTCCATGCTTTGTTGCTGCTCTTTATATCCCTTCTTTTCCTCATATGCATCTTCCATACCTATCTTTGCTACCATTTCAAGTCAAAATGTCCATAGTTGCCTTTTTCTAACTTCTCTATTTGTGCATTAAAATTTTCCATATTAATATAAAGTGCAATCTTCTAACTCATTCATGTGTATTAAATCATTAAAGTGTGTAGATGTTAGCTCTCGATAGCTTTTCCTTTAATCCTTTTTGATTATTTGATGATCCTCATGGTCTATCTCCTTTCATCTCCCATCTATCCTCTTGATTGATTGTATATTTTTCTCTAAACTCCTTAAGTTGGTTTTATCCTTTCAATTCTTTTGTGAAATGCTGTTTGATGTCTCCAAGGTTTGATAAGCTCTTATAACAATGATGGGGGATGATATGAACACCCCAATGTAGCTTTGTGAGGTGAAGAAGTGCTCTACATAGAGATAGTTGATGTATGTTTGTAAAAATCTTTGAAACCAAACAAAGGATAAACTTGTGCGCCTATACACCTCAAGAAGACGCTATGATCTAATGCACATTATTTGAATGATTATAATTGGATGTTCGATAAGTGCGGAACATCCACTTCAACACATTCTACTTTAGCCTTCATGCCCCTATGTATGTGGACATATACAACCTCACTAGTTTCATTATTTCTCACAACTCACATCAAGATTAAACCAAAGTGTTTGGCACAATTTGAGACACTATATGAGGAATTTGAAATCTGGTAGGCTCGCATCCATGATAAATTCTTGAAGATACCAATTTTGTCTCAAGGTCAATTAGTATTATTTTGTAATTTGAAACCGGGCCACAAAGCAAGAAAAATTGAAGTACCATGGTCCAATCGTTATCAAATTTCAACATAGGTTGGTTAGACAACTTTGCGGTTATAAACTTGTTGCACTACCAATTTTTTGGTTAAAACTCTACCCTTTTTGTTTACTGGCCACATGCACAAAAAGTTTATATGTCACCCACATCTGCATGCTATTGCGTGATCTTTCATCACAATCTATTGACTTGTGCACATCACTCTCTTCTTTTTGGTCTCCATAACCACATCATTATACTTATTTTGATTATATACCACACCGATGCTATACACCATTGTTTCTTGCTCTTACTCTTGTATGCTCCTACTTGCATCTTATGATACTCTACGATGGCAAATGGGAAGCTTGTTGGTGCAGACCAATCACCAATTGAAGGCATGGAAGATCAAATGATGAAGGAAGAATCAATTTCTAAAGTGTGGAAGAAGATTACATTCAGAGGACAAGAGAAGTGTACACATATGTACATTAGCATAGTCATAGATGACTTAGATCTTTTGTTCAGTAAGAATCATGTACAAATTATCTATAAATACTTTGAGGAAAGTCGGGGCATGTATGAGAGCATATGTGACAATAGTTAGAAAAAAGAATTGAGGAAGTTAGAAGTCATGTGATAGAGGAAAAGTTAGTTTGAGTTAGCTCTCATCACTCAGTTGTAATTCTTCTGAGTAAATGAAAATTTTTGCGCCCGATGTTTCTGCGTGTTCTCCTTCTACAGTAGATCAATTGTGAAATGCTTTTGTACAAGTCTAAGTTGAGAGTTGCTTGACCTCTGTGCAAAGTTTTAGCTTCCAATTGTAATCAGGCTGAGTGAATTAAGTGTAGGAACATTCATATGTGAAGTATGTTCACTGGTTCCTAAAACAGGCGCAGATTTCGAAGTTAATGTTTTGGTCATTTCTCCTAGCACAGTTTAAAGTTTTGCATGAGTGAGGGCTTAATCTTTAAGTTGGAAGGTAAGCTACTCATATCTAAAAGCATTTTGTAAAACGGGTTCTATTCAAGGAGAACCAAGTCTTAAAAGTTACAGGTGTAAAGTTGACTGTTCTGGATGACAGTTTCTGACATAGGTAACTTGAGAAGTTGATTTCTCAAGTTATACTTAATCTTTTGAAGAGATTCAACTTGGAGTAGATGCGCAATCTCTAGGAGATACTTCATACAAAGTTTCATCAAAAACTTTACACGTTTGATAAGTCAATGTGGAGAAATAGTGCAGCAGACTTTTCTGTGTATCATCTTCTTCACAGAATTGTTAATCTTTTGATAGTTAGTAATTGATCCTCTAAATGAGTGAAGGGTTTTGACTTATTCTTGGTATAGAGGTGCTCTAATCACAAGAATAGGTTATTCTTTTGGAGATTAACATTCTCCATCAGTGGTATCAGAGCAGGAGACATCAATTTGAAGGAAGAAGAATCCCGACTGCTGCAGATTCAAGAAATTTAACACTTGAAGGACTAAGAAGTGAAAGCTTGGAGTCAAAGCTCGAGGAGAAGACTATTTGACATCAAGAAAGGCAAAAGGAGTCCAATTCAAAGTAAAGGTACATACATTGTTTGTAAAGCTTGAAGTTTTCAATACACAGGTGGACACAAGATGGGAGAAAGCTTGCAGATTGATAAGCTAGATAGGGAGAACTATCCAGCATGGTCCATGAGGATGGAAGCACACCTCATGAGCAAAGATCTTATATCATTTATTACAGGAGATGAAGAAAAACCAGAGTTTGCAGATCCTAGCATTCCTACTAGGGAAGAACTTGCAATGTTGAAGACTTGGATGAGAAAGGATGCTCAAGCAAGGAGTATCATCTACATGGCTGTAAATGATTACCTTCTACCTCACATCAGAGGTTTGGAAAGTGCTACAGATGTTTGGAATGCCTTGGAAGAGCATTTCCAAAATACAACTAAGTCAAGAAAGTCCTCACTATGGGCTGAGTTCACAACTTTCAAGAAGAAGAGCTCACAATCAATTTCAGATTATGTGGCAAGGATGAAAGATATTGCAGATAGCTTGGGAGCAGTGGATGAAGATATTGAAGAAGAAAAGTTGGTAAGACAAATACTTACAGGTTTGAGAGGAGATGAGAAGTGGAAGCCTTTTATATTGTCCATAGAATTGTCACTTGATCACTTTACTCCTAATCTTAATCAATTGCTAGGACACATGCTAACCTTTGAGCAGGATCTTAAAGGAGACAATGATAGAAGTACAAGTCAAGCTATGTACTCCAAAGACAAGAAAAAGAATGGCAAGGGAAAGCAATCAAATGATGATGAAGGGAATTCAAATCAAGCTAATTTCACAAAAGGGAAGACAAATTTCAGAGGTAAAGGAAGAGGAGGTAAGAACAAAGATAATGCTAAAGCTTGTTGGATTTGTGGCAGAACAAATCATTTGGCAAATGATTGTTGGTATAACAATCAAAATGGTGGAAGCAATAATCAGAATTATAGTCAAAGAGGTAGAGGAGGCAGAAACCAAAGAGGCAATGTCAGAGGAAGAGGAGGTAGGACATCATATGGTAGAGGAGGTGGAAGAAACTTCCAATCTCAGTCCTACAACAATAATTATTACAATTATGCATCAGATCAGAAGGATGACATGACTCTTATCTTGAATGCAACTCATGAATCAATGGGAGAAGATCAAAGAGTGTTTTATATTGACTCAGGGTGCAGCAACCATCTGAGTGGAAATCTATCTTTGATGACTGATATGGAAGCAAGGGTGAATGGACATACAGTTCAAACAGGTGACAATACCAAACATAAAGTGGAGAGCATTGGATCAGTGAAGACAAAGAGTGGAAGTACACTTCTGAGCAAGGTACTTTATGTTCCTACTATTCCTAAAAATTTGATAAGTGTAGGGCAAATTGTGGAGAAAGGATATGAAGTAAGATTCACAAATGATGGTGTCTATGTACAAGATCCAAATCAGGGATATAGAAACATAATTGCAGGTAAAAAGGAAGGAAGATTGTTCACTCTCAAAGTCCAAGGTAATGTGGGACATGCATTGTTTACCTATGGAGGTCAAAAGGTGTCTGAATTAGACCTATGGCATAAAAGGCTAGGTCATTTCAATGAGAGAGCTATAAAGGAGATGTCAAAGAATCAGGTAGTGCTTGGATTGCCAAACATTGAGGGGCAACATATGGTGTACAAGTGTGAAGCTTGTCAATTAGGTAAAGCACATAAAGGTTCTTATAACAAATCAGGGTACAAGTATTCAAATATGCTTGAATTGGTTCATACAGATGTATGGGGACCCTCAAGGGACTATAGCATAAATGGATCCAGATATTATGTGTTGTTTGTTGATGATGCAACCAGGTGGATTACTTTGTATGTAATCAAGGACAAATCAGAAGTCTTCAAGACATTCAAACACTTTCATGCTTATGCAGAAAGGATCACAGGGCAAAAACTCAAGAGGTTAAGATCAGATGGAGGGGGAGAGTATTTCTCTAAAGAGTTTGATGATTATTTGTGGAATGCAGGTATCAAAAGAGAAGTGACTTGCAGGTACTCCCCTCAACAAAATGGAGTAGCAGAAAGGAGGAATAGGACTCTTGTAGAGTTTGCAAGAGCCATGATGAAGGAAAAGAATTGTCCAAATTACTTATGGGCAGAAGCCATTAACACTGCAACATACCTTGTGAATAGGTTGCCTTGCAAAGCTTTGGATGGAGGAACCCCTTATGAAGCATGGTGGGGTAAGAAGCCTAGTCTTGATCATTGTAAAGTATTTGGATGTATTGCATATGCTTATGTTCCTTCACAATTAAGACATAAGCTAGAACCAAAAGCAGAGAAGTATGTGTTTATTGGATATGATGATAGACAGATGGGTTACAGGTTGTGGAGTCCATCCACAAAGAAATTTCTTGTTACTAAAGATGTGACATTTGATGAGCAAAATATGTGGTATACAGGATCACCAAATGAGTATACAGGTGTTGAAGAAATACAAAGGAAAGGAAAGGCAAAGGTAAAAGTTTGTGAAGAAATTGTTGATGAAGTTGACTCTAGATGTAGAGTGCAGGATCATGTAGAAGAAGGGCCAAGATTTGATCCAGAATCAAATGAGGCTGAAACTTCAAGAAGTGCAGAAATCAGAAGATCTACAAGGGAAAGGAAAGAACCTATAAGGTATAGTTATGATACATCTTTCCTAACAACAAAAGATTATGCCTACATTGTGAAAACAGAAGAAGATCCAACTACTTATGAAGAAGCCAAAGGTAAACAGAATTGGGAGAAGGCAATGCAAGAAGAGTATGATGCTCTACTTGAAAATGAAACTTGGGAACTAGTACCAAGACCAAAGAATCAGAAGGTCATTGGATGCAAGTGGGTATATAAAATAAAGAGGTTTGCAGATGGTAAGGTGTCTAGATATAAGGCTAGACTTGTGGTCAAAGGTTATGCCCAAACTTATGGGGTAGATTATGATGAAACCTTTAGTCCTGTTGCTAAGATGTCTACAATTAGGACATTGATTGCTATTGCTGCTTGCAAGGGATGGAAATTATCACAATTGGGTGTGAAAAATGCATTTCTAAATGGTTACATTGCAGATGAAGTATATATGGAGCAACCAGAAGGATTCATGGAATCAATTGGATCAGGTTATGTGTGTAAGCTCAAGAGAGCTTTATATGGGTTGAAGCAAGCTCCAAGAGCTTGGAATTACAGATTGGTCAAGTTCTTGAATGAATGTGGGTTTCAAGCATCAAAGGCAGATAGTAGCTTGCTAGTGAAGGCAAGTGAAAATGGATATATTTACATGTGCATTTATGTTGATGATATTATTGTTACAGGAACAGATGCTCAAGGAATCAATGAACTCAAAAGACAAATAGAGAAGGAGTTTAAGATAAGTGACTTGGGAAACTTATCTTATTTTCTAGGAATGCAGATTGTGTATACTCAACATGGAGTATATGTTTCACAAGAGAGATACTTGAAGAATCTTCTAGTCAAGTTTAACATGGAAGATTGCAAGACCTCAACTACACCATTGGAGGTAAATCATAAACTAAGCAGGTATGGAGGTGAAGAATTCAATGATATGAAGAAATATCAGAGTTTGGTAGGTAGTTTAATCTATGCTACCTTGACAAGGCCAGATCTATCATATGCAGTAGGTGTGTTGTCACAATTTATGCATTGTCCAAAGAAGAATCATTGGATTGCAGCCCAAAGGGTACTCAGATATATCAAGGGAACTCTAAGTGAAGGTTTGTACTATGGTTTCACTTCTGACACAAGAATTAAAGTGTTTAGTGATGCAGATTGGGCAGGTGACTCAGATGATAGAAGGTCTACTCATGGATATCTATGTTATGTTGGAGACAAGTTAGTGTCTTGGTGTTCAAAGAAGCAACATACAGTTGCTTTATCATCTACAGAAGCTGAGTATAAGGGAATGGTAGAAGCTGCAAAGGAAGTGATATGGTTGAAGACCTTGATGAAAAGTTTTGAGACTGATCATAGTACTCCAATAATTTTTGGAGACAATATGAGTTCTTTGTATTTGGCAGCTAACCCTGTTTTTCATGCCAGGACTAAGCATATAGAGATTCAGTATCATTTCTTGAGGGAAAAGGTACTAGATAAAGAGATTGAAGTGATGTATACTCCAACAAAAGAACAAGTGGCAGATATGATGACAAAGAGTCTGGATGGACCTAAGTTACAAAAGTTCAAAGACATGGCAAATATAAAGAAGACAGAGAAAACCTCAATTGATGATTGAGGGGGAGCTGTTGGTGCAGACCAATCACCAATTGAAGGCATGGAAGATCAAATGATGAAGGAAGAATCAATTTCTAAAGTGTGGAAGAAGATTACATTCAGAGGACAAGAGAAGTGTACACATATGTACATTAGCATAGTCATAGATGACTTAGATCTTTTGTTCAGTAAGAATCATGTACAAATTATCTATAAATACTTTGAGGAAAGTCGGGGCATGTATGAGAGCATATGTGACAATAGTTAGAAAAAAGAATTGAGGAAGTTAGAAGTCATGTGATAGAGGAAAAGTTAGTTTGAGTTAGCTCTCATCACTCAGTTGTAATTCTTCTGAGTAAATGAAAATTTTTGCGCCCGATGTTTCTGCGTGTTCTCCTTCTACAGTAGATCAATTGTGAAATGCTTTTGTACAAGTCTAAGTTGAGAGTTGCTTGACCTCTGTGCAAAGTTTTAGCTTCCAATTGTTATCAGGCTGAGTGAATTAAGTGTAGGAACATTCATATGTGAAGTATGTTCACTGGTTCCTAAAACAGGCGCAGATTTCGAAGTTAATGTTTTGGTCATTTCTCCTAGCACAGTTTAAAGTTTTGCATGAGTGAGGGCTTAATCTTTAAGTTGGAAGGTAAGCTACTCATATCTAAAAGCATTTTGTAAAACGGGTTCTATTCAAGGAGAACCAAGTCTTAAAAGTTACAGGTGTAAAGTCGACTGTTCTGGATGACAGTTTCTGACATAGGTAACTTGAGAAGTTGATTTCTCAAGTTATACTTAATCTTTTGAAGAGATTCAACTTGGAGTAGATGCGCAATCTCTAGGAGATACTTCATACAAAGTTTCATAAAAAACTTTACACGTTTGATAAGTCAATGTGGAGAAATAGTGCAGCAGACTTTTCTGTGTATCATCTTCTTCACAGAATTGTTAATCTTTTGATAGTTAGTAATTGATCCTCTAAATGAGTGAAAGGTTTTGACTTATTCTTGGTATAGAGGTGCTCTAATCACAAGAATAGGTTATTCTTTTGGAGATTAACATTCTCCATCAAAGCTTTCACCAGAGCCATGGATCTCTACATGGACATGCAAGTTCTTGATTTCAACACCCTCATGGGAAAACTATTCACACATGAGGCAAAGCTTATGAAGAATGGAAATAACAAAAAAGGTAATCAATCATGTGCTCTCTATATAGATAAGAACAAGAACAAAGATAACAAACACAAATGTAAAAAGTATGATGATGAAGGTAGCACCTCTCAAGAAAACTTTGCAGGTAGAGGTAGAGGCTCAAGAGGAAGAGGTAAAAAAGGAAGACAAGGTAGAGGGAGAGCTCAAAGCTCATCTCCATGTGCCATATGTGCCTTAACTAATCATATCACTGAGAATTGTTTCAGGAATCCCAAGAACCAAAGAGATAAGAGGTTACAATAGAGGAGGCTATGGAAGATCAAGAGGTAAATTCACGAACAACAATGGATACAATAACAAGTCCTACAACAACAGCAGCAACAACAAAAACTATCAAGGAGGATACACAGGAAGGAGAGACTACAAGAATTATGCAAATGATCAAACCATTAGGATTGACTACTTCTAATGAACATAACCATGAGGAAAGGTAAATGAGATGAACATGTTTTCTATATAGACTCAAGTTGCTCAAATTATGTAGCAGCGAAATTAGCTCCTCTCATACTTGGAGGATCAAAGGAATAGATATGAATTCCAAACAAGAGATGACAAAAGACATCCAATTGAGAACGTAAATAATGTGAAGACTTCAAATGGTAATATGAACCTATTGAGAAAGGTATTGTATGTGCCAACTATCGTTAAGATCCTCATAAGTGTAGGTCAAATTGTTGAGAAAGGATTGCATGCCAGATTCAGAAAGAATGGAGCATTTGTAAAGGATCCACATCAAGGATTCAAGAGGAAAGCAAGAGGAGAAAAATCAAGTATATTATTTACATTTGAACTTCAAGTAACTATGTTGCTCAAAAGACATATATTCCCATTGAAAATGATAGAAGGGGCCGGACTGTAGATGTTACAGCTCTCGTTCGAGTTGAATGTTTGCATTTTTCAGTTATGGTAGTCAAAATCTATTATAGTTGGAGTTTTGACACAAACGGTTAGTTCACATAGGTGAAAGAGCTCTCAAGAAAATCAATAGGGATTAGAGTTTACTTGGTCCACCAAAAACATCTAAACAACACATGATCTATAAATGTAGTGCTTGTCAATTTGGCAAGTCTCACAGACAACCCTTCACAAAGCAAGGATACATTCATGGAGATCTATTGGAGCCAGTCCATACATGTGTATGGGGACCAAGCAAGAAGCCTTCAATCTCTGGATCTAGGTACTATGTGTCATTCATTGATGATTGTAGCAGATGGTAGATATTAAACTTTATGAAGCATAAAGATGAAGTGTTTTCATGTTTTGAGAAGTATCTATCTCTTGTAGAAAATAAAATAGGTAAGATCAGATGGAGGGGGGGATTATATCTCCCATGACTTTGTTTCTTATCTCCAAGATATAGGAATCAAAAGAGAAATCACAACCAGGTATACAATAGAGCAAAATGAAGTGGTAGAGAGAAGAAATAGAATAGTTATGGAAGTTGTAAGGTCAATGATAAATGAAAAGAAGCTACCCAATTACTTGTGCGCATAGTCTATATCTACAACCACATACTTGATCAATAGACTCCCATCAAAAGCATTTGATTGCATGACACCATATCAAGCATGGAATGGAAGAAGATCTAGCCTTGATCATTGCAAAATTTTTGGGTTCATAGCATATGCACACATACCTTCACAAAGTAGAGGAAAATTAGATCCAAAGGCAAACAAAGGCACCATTATTGGCTATGAGCTTAATCGAAAAGCTTATAGGCTATACAATCCAAGCAACAAAGGATTAATTGTAAGTAGAGATGTTGTGTTTGATGAGAACAAACCTTTGTTTGAAGATGATTGCAGGAAAATCAAACTTTTCTATGATCTAGAGGAAGACGTTCCAATGTTATAAAAAAGGAATAAGCATACACTTGAAGCATCAAGTGATTCTAATGATGATCAGAAGACTCCAAGAAGGGAAATCAATTCTTGGAACTGCAAATGCAAAGCCAAAATTTAGGATTTGAGAGATGTGGCAGAATCATCCCAACAAAATATAAGAAGGTCTACTAGGGAGCAAAGGAAGCCAGAAAGATATGGTTACGATACCTTTTTAGTTACTAAACACTCAATACATATAGCACATGACTTAAAATATTAAGAACCTTCCACTTATGAAGAAGCTAAGAAGAAGAAAAAATGAACAAGTGCAATGGAAGAAGAGATAGAAGCTTTACAAGAGAATCAAACTTGGGAGTTGGTTCCCATGAAACCATCTATGAAGATCATTGGATCAAGGTGGATATACAAGGCAAAGAAGAATTTTGATGGCTCAATTAGTAGGTACAAAGCAAGGCTTGTAGCCAAATGGTTTGCACAAACTCACGGTATTGATTATGAATAAACATTTTCACCTGTTGCAGAAATGCCTACCATTAGAGTACTCATGCATGTTGCAGCTTCCAAGAATTGGAAGATATATCAAATGGATGTTAATAACACTTCCCACTCATCTCCCTATAAACAAAATTCTATGCTACTAGTTGATCTCTAAGTTCTTGATATATGTATGATTGAAATTTTGAAGTTGCCTATATGTTACAAGATATAGATGCCTTAGTTGTATGTTGAGCTAAATTCATCACACTGCTACAATAGTTTACAACAAAGACAAAATGCATTTTCCATTTCTATGTTCCCAAGTTTTTTGAAGTTCTTAAGCCCTTTCTGTTTGGTTGATCAAAATACACATGGTAAATTTTCCCATCTTTCAACTCTGCATCCTTGTCTTGATCGCCTTCTCTCTTTGCTTCGTCATCCTCACAGATATATATGATTTCTTTTTTCCAAATTTGTGATTTTACTTTTCATCTTCAAGAGTTATTTGAACACTTCAAACTCTTAAATTATTTTTAAGAATCATGTTTCCTTAGTCCATAGTTTGAAAAATACTTGGAATAAGACTATGATACAAAATACACATTATTAATTGCTTTTCCCATTGTATTCTTCTTTTCGTTTTCTTGAAAAAAGTTATTCGCATTTTCTAGAGAGAATTAAAACGTGGCCATATGATGGAGGCAAGGACTTCAAGAGGATTGCAACCTTCCCATCTTCTTCAATAGCCTCATATCCTAATGATTGAGACACATGTATCTCCAACTATATGTCTCCATTTAGGGCTTCTGATTTGAGGTCCACGTGACAATTTGCACACTTTTCATGAGTAGGTATTACTAATAAAAAAATCCATAGTATTCATCTGTGTGGTTTGGGAAAAATCCTCATTAAATAATTGTGAGTATCCTTGTGATGGAAACTATAACTGATATTCTACTAAAGGTGTCCTTAACCTTGGAACATGTTCATAGATTGTAGTAGATAGTTTTACCCCTCCTTTAGGTAATAGGGACCTTCTTCTCCTAGCTTAGATGTTATGAACCCTAGAGTCTCTAATTTCTCAAAATTTTCGTCACTATTTGAATCCATCTTTTACCATCATAGCTGATGCTCGTCATCCACTTTCTCGCTCCCTTTGATCTAACTATTGGTACAAGCTTCACGTGAATTTCTTCTTCTTCTTCTCAACTTCCCTTGCCATGATGAAGTGATACTCACCTATGGGCTATTAAGTGAAGTGGTTAGACCACTTAACTCGATACTCTAATGCTACTCTTTATATCTCTTCTTTTCCTCATATGCATCTTCCACTTAATACATATCTTTGCTACCATTCCAAGGCAAAATGTCCCTAGTTTCCATTTTCTAGCTTCTCTTTTCACGAATTAAAACATGATAAAATTTTCCATACGAAAATTTCTCCTAATTGAACTCTTCAACACGTGTATTTCGCCAACTTGTTGTTACCTGATTGTGCTTTTATGTTAGTTGAGTCTCAGATATGAAAAGGAAAGATCAACTGTTTTGTTGTTTGAATGTCTAGACTAGATCAACTAATGCAGATTCCTCCTTCGCCTTCTGTTATCTCATAATGGAGGAAAGAGAGCAGAGCACGATCACTGCCATGGTAGTCACGATTGCTGTTCTTATGTTTTAACAGTGGGTTCACACTGCTCGGTGACACAATGAGGACTTCCATATGGTACAATATTATTTTCTTTCAAAAAAGAAAAGAATTCCGAGCTTATCATTTCTTGAGTCAGCCTCCTCATCTCAGAAAAAATATGTGTCGCTCTGACAATAGCTTTTGATTGGTTTTTTAAGTTGTTCAACCAATAAAATAACTTGAAAATTTTGAAATTTAGAGTATACCACCGCTTTATGTGAAATGAATCCAATGATACATGATGTGACTCAATAAACTTGTACTGCCTTGTCTGAACCCATCCTAAATGTGAAGGACCAAGCGATAAAGAAGACTTGTGCAAACTTACGGTTGTAATTTCCCATCATCTAATGAGTTCATTACTTTGGACCATACCTATGAATCCTCTATTTCATCCATGAGTGTTCGAAGATCTTGGCAAGAAGCTCTATATGCCTCCACATCCAAAGTTAGCATTAAATTTTTTTCTTCTCTTTGAATCATAAATCATTTTGTCCTTGATAAAGGCTAGATTCTTAGACAACGCATCTTTGAAACTATCACATGTATACCTGTTCTGCTCTAAAGAGTCACACAATATACGCCTTTTTAGGTCAAGTATGCTCATAAAGTTTCTAGTAGTAGTAGTCTAATAGGACTGTGAGTCAATGGATTGCTTAATACTTTGAATCCTCGAGTTATTAAACATCTTAAACATCTCCTCCATTGCGTCAGGTGATGGTACCTCTTTTGTGACCACGGATGCATCTAGTTGTGACTTAGAGTTGCATGTTGTGTTATAATTTGCGCCTGCCCTTCCCACGAAAATTTTACTATTGTCCTTTGTTTCCCACCATATCTCCCCATCGACAGTGGGACAAGATCCTCATCTTTTGTAATGCCGGATTCAGAATCCATGTCTTGTAGATGGTCTTGACTGATCATAGGAACAATGAAACTTTTTCGTGTTAAACGACTCTCTTGTAATAATCAGGTAGTTCCTAAAACTATCAATTAGAATTTCTTTTAATCCTCAAAATTATTTGGTATTTTGTTTCATAATCGACTTCCAAAAGGATGTACGTGTCACTTGTGGAATAAATAAATAAATACAGTTCTCATGTTTTTTGTTTTCCTTGAGTTTCTTAGACAAATAAATACAGTTCTCATGGAGCTCTTTGTGCAGCACAACACACAAATACGTTGAGAAAGAAATTTGATTGTAGTGTTCAAGCAAAGCTAAAGTGTTGTTGGTACAATGATCATCATAAGTTCGATTGCACACGAGAAGGATAAATAATTGTTCTCCATTGTCTTCTGCATCAAAGGCGGGCGATCTATTTTCTAAGTATGCATTCAAGAAGGATTTAAATATTCAATTTTTTTTATTTGACTTCAAGTCCCTGACAGTGCGAATATTGGAAAACGTAGTCCTTTGAGGAATAATCAGACATAAATTAATCCCTAAGAAAAGATGTACATATGGCTCATCGCTGCTCTAAAGAGAAGCAACTTACCCCTCACACTCCAATATCTGAGAGCTCATTCTCCTCTGCGGGAAAACATATACCAGAATTTGCGCAAGAGTTGCTAAATGTGGTACTGATTTCCAAGCAAAGATGTACATAGAATTCATGTCCGCTCGCACAACGCATGTACCGACCGGTGTCAAGCAATGGATCGTTGCCCACAAAATTTTAATCTTATGAAAAGGGTTGAAAGTATGAAGAGCTTCACCACACTAAGAGTTGCACACACACTCATGCCTGCTTGCACAACGCATGTGCCAACTGCTGTCAAGCAATGGATCCTTGCCCACAAAATTTTAATCCGAGAGAGGAGTTGGATGAAGAGCTTCACCAGAGTAAGAGTTGTACACACACACGCACTCACAAGAACGCTCCTACACATTCACAAGCCTCATTCTTGGACTTGACGCAACAGCTCCCAAGACACTGACATTCGATTAGAACAGATATCAAACAAGAAGAACAAGAAAAGATACAAACAAGGTTTAGTTCACTTTTATAGCGAAGCTAAAAAAAAGGACTCTTTTCACAGTCTAACGTCTACCTTAGGTTGAATTTTCTTGTAAACCCTTCCAACAGGTCCGATTTGAGTGCGAAAGATCCTCTAAAACCATGAACAATACGATGTGTTGGCTCTCGTGATTCACGCTCTTGAGAATCGAGTACTACTACCCTCAATCTGATATCCTTTCTTTGTCACTCCTGCCCCGTACATGTGGTATCCTGTTTGTTATTGTTCGGCATCCGTCGTCCATGATTGCCCTAAATCCTCTTCTTTCCATGGGATTCGATGATGAAGAACTGGTATCATGAAATAACGGAACAAGCCCCAATGCATCGTTCTTCTTGCTCCGACGCCTGCAGGCTTCTGAGAAAAAGTAGAAAGCGTGCATGGTGACACCACCTTTTTTCCTCCCGCTGTTGCTGCTGCTTGCGCTCCAACGGAATGAGCAAGAAGCCATAGTACGCATAAAAATGGCAAGGAGGTAAAGTCATGGATGTTCAAGGCCGCAGATTACCTTCCTGGGAAAGTTTTATATCCATTTTAATTGAAGCCCAGAAACCTCTTTAGCATTCATAATATTTTTATTGCAGGATTCGCATGTGCCCTTTTCCGGTTGAATAGAAATTCCTCAACAAAACGTCTGAAACTATTTCCTGTCGTAAGCGTTAATATCAGTGAAGAATGAGGGACAGAATTTCCATTGCAGGATCATGCATCAGGAACAGTGAAAGCGGGAATGTAAGTTGGATGTTTTGGGGGATGATTGAAAGAATGATATGCAGCTCAGGAAGAAGGTGCGAAAGAAGAATTTTCCGCCATTGATGGCAATGATGATCATATTAAAATCACACAGGGCTTTGGAAGAACAAACTTACACACTCATTGAGAATTTTCCGCCATTGATGACAATGATGGTCATGGGCTATTCGATTTTGTTTTCTCCTCCATAGATCGTTGATTAATTCAACAACTTCCTTTCAACTATAGCAATATGTTGATTGAGAGCGACCTCAATCACACTAGCTAACACTCGTTTTCCAAGAATTGCATTACTTGCAGTTTTGCAAACTTACGGTTGTAGTTTCCCATGATCTAATGAGTTCATTACTTTGGACCATACCTATGAATCCCCCATTTCATCCATGATTGTTCGAAGATCTTGGGAAGAAGCTCTATATGCCTCCACATCCAAAGTTAGTATTAAATTTTTCTCTTCTCTTTGAATCATAAATCATTTTGTCCTTCATAAAGGCTAGATTCTTAGACAACGCATCTTTGAAAGTATCACATGTATACCTGTTGTGCTCTAAAGAGTCACACAATATACACTTTTTAGGTCAAGTATGCTCATAAATTCTCTAGTAGTAGTAGTAGTCTAATAGGACTGTGAGTCAATGGATTGCTTTATACTTTGAATCCTCGAGTTATTAAACATCCTAAACATCTCCTCCATTGCCTCAGGTGATGGTACCTCTTTTGTGACCACGGATGCATTTAGGTGTGACTTAGAGTTGGATGTTGTGTTATAATTTGCGCCTGCCCTTCCCACGAAAATTTTACTATTCTCCTTTGTTTCCCACCATATCTCTCCATCGACAGTGGGACAAGGTCCTCATCTTTTGTAATGTCGGATTCAGAATCCATGTCTTGTAGATGGTCTTGACTGATCATAGGAACAATGAAACTTTTTCGTGTTAAAACAACTCTCTTGTAATAATCAGGTAGTTCCTAAAACTATCAATTAGAATTTCTTTTAATCCTCAAAATTATTTGTTCTTTTGTTTTCTAATCGACTTCCAAAAGGATGTACGTGTCACTTGTTACAGTTCTCATGTTTTTTGTTTTCCTTGAGTTTCTTAGACAAATAAATGCAGTTCTCATGGAGCTCTTTGTGCAGCATTGGTGTGAGCACAACACACAAATACGTTGAGAAAGAAATTTGATTGTACTGTTCAAGCAAAGCTAAAGTGTTGTTGGTACAATGATCATCATAAGTTCGATTGCACACGAGAAGGATAAATAATTGTTCTCAAAGGCGGGCGAACTATTTTCTAAGTACGCATTCAAGAGAGGATTCAAATATTCATTTTTTTTTTTTACTTCAAGTCCCTCACCGTGCAACTATTGGAAAACGTAGCCGTTTGAGGAATAATCAGACATAAATTTGTTTGGGGCTGCGATATTAATCCCTGAGAAAAGATGTACATATGGCTCATCGCTGCTCTAAAGAGAAGCAACTTACTCCTCACGCTCCAATACCTGAGAGCTCATTCTCTTCTGCGGGAAAAAATATACTAGAATTTGCGCAAGGGTTGGTAAATGTGGTACTGATTTCCAAGGAAAGATGTACATACAATTCATGTCCGCTCGCACAACGCATGAACCAACCGGTGTCAAGCAATGGATCTTCGCCCACAAAATTTTAATCTAAGAAAAAGGTTGAAAGTATGAAGAGCTTCACCACACTAAGAGTTGCACACACACTCATGTGCCAACTGGTGTCAAGCAATGGATCCTTGCCCACAAAATTTTAATCCGAGAGAGTTGGATGAAGAGCTTCACCATAGTAAGAGCTGTACACACACACATGTACTCACAAGACATTGACATTTGATTAGAACAGAAACCAAACAAGAAGAACAAGAAAAGTTACAGATAAGTTTTAGTTCACTTTTATAGTGAAGCTAAAAAAAAGGACTCTTCTCACAGTCTAACATCTACCCTAGATTGAATTTTCTTGTAAACCCTTCCATGATGTCCAAATTGAGTGCAAAAAATCCTCTAAAACCGTGAAGGGTTAGGGAATCAATGCACAAGCTGTAGAACACCTCAACTTTCACAATTGTGGAGGAAATTACAAGAAGTGGCTTCTAGACATACTTATTAGAGGGGTTTTTATGTAAACTGGCTATTTTGAGGGATAACTTTGGAACTTTTTGTGTTCCCATAAGCCCATTTCTTTGTTTGAGTGCATTTTTTTTGCTTCAATTCTTAACAACCCACCACATGAGCAAAAAGGAAAGAAATGTGTATATGCATAGCCTTGTCGGATGGCGCTATACATAATTAATCAAAAGAAAATACAAAAGCAATAAAAATGTTGCAAAAATAAAAGGGGTCTAGAACATGGTAGTGTAGGGCTGGTTGGTGATGAAGTATCCTATTATAAGGTTAAGAAGAATTTCATTTGGCAATGTTCTTGTGGACTTTTGCTTGATGATGGATGCACCATGTTGTGTTGAGCTTGAATATAGAGGCCATGTAGCCTAGAAAGCTTTGGTGACATAGCTAGCCACTTCTCGATGTGTGGTGTGCATCTTTATATTCTTCGATAATAACCAGTAATGCTTTACCAATTCAAAAGCAAACACAAAAAGCACCAACAGTAATAACTTCACTCCACTCTCCAAGAGTTGTTCTAAGATAGCTACAAATCAAACTTGCTGCATGGATCTTGAATTATGGCTCCATAAATGGTTGTTGCATCACGTGATATGGAGTTTTCATCATTAATATGAATAAAATTCTTTCCATTGGCTCTTGAAAGATGTCATGAGCAACCATATAGACGTTGCTTCATTGCAGAGACTACTAGTCACTGGCAACAAAACATTCATAACACAAAGTAAACTATACGATTGATTGATGACCTCACATTAGAATGTATCACTCTCACATGTATGGGATATCACAATTGTTCTTTGTTAAAGGCCATGAATTGTGTACCTAATATCAAACTTAGTTGAATCGCAAATGATCTTAGAATGTGTTTTTGCAATTAGCACGAGTAGCCTTGCTCTACTCTAATGCCATTTCTCTAGAAGAGATAGACAATGCTTTTGGCATGAGAACTTTTAGGTGAGTTCTTGCCATTTTACAAAGCATACGTGTTGATTCAAGGGTCAGAGTTAACATTCCATCAATTGAAGGATGTATTGGCCTTATGTTTTTTGGAGGATAAACACTCCTATGTGCATAATGAAAGCAGATCAATCCTCTTAGGATCCTGATTGTTTTAGATAGAGTCTCTATGTTTTCTCGGTTTCTTTGAGTATATGTGAAGCATGTAAATGAAACTTTGCATTCTCAAACTAGAATTAGAGAACTTTCAAAGGAGAGTACAATCACTCCATTTGAGAACTTGATGATGCATCAACCACCTATGTTAAATGAGACTACTTGATCTCTTCACAATATATTAGATAATTACACAAAGAGTGTGCGAAATATTTCTCTAAACTTGTACACATACTGATCCCAAGAGTTATTAGACTCAAAGTAGCACTTATAATTTTTACCAAAAGACAAAACCTTAGAAGTGCATTCAAAATGAGTGCAAAGAAACAATTACAATACCATGGGGGTCTACCAAGATCATCTATAGAGATAGAGTATATAAAATGCAATCTTTGCATAACATGCAAAGAGCAACTTGCAATGGGGACACTTTTACATGACTCTAAGACATAATAAAATTCGTTAAAACCTTTGGAGGACACATACTAACCTATTTAACAAATCAAAAACATATAATACCAAAAGTGAGGTCCAATCACATCAAGAGGTGACACATTTCTTCTCTAATGCATTTCTTTCTATTCTAAACATGCTTTGGTACCTCCAACTCGTGGAAATCATCCTTATTTCATTGTGGATGATGTGGAAGGTGAGGCTTCGAGCATGTTATCGTAGTCTTGAACTTGAAATGCATTTTAACATCCAATAATCCACCTCATGCTCAAGTCCTATTCCTTTGTTTCTTCATCTTATGTATCTTATGTTGATTGCTTCCTTTAATCCTCCATGTTTTGTACCTTCATGAAATGTTTTCAATAGTGTTTGAAACCTGCACTTTAATGTTCACTTGCCTTATATGTATCTCCTTTTCCATTATGTTTCCTCTAATAAAATGATAATAAACCTCTATGTGCTTTCTCCTTACATGAAAGATTGGATGTTTTAGCTAGGTAGATGCTTGAAATGTTGTCTTGATAAAGAGATAACTCCTCCACGTCCACTTCTAGGTCCTTAGGTAGCTTCTTAAGCCATAATATCTTACATGCCACTAAACCTTTGTACTCGGCCTTTGAGGATGAAAGAGAAAAAATGGATTGCTTCGTAGAGCTCCATGAGATTACTTTTTTACCTATCATGAAAATGGTGTAAGAACAACAAGAAATGATGAATAATGATGAAACTCTAGTACCATGTAGAGGTTACCACAACACATATATAGGATCAAGGCTAAAAAGAAACAAATATATATCTAGTCATGGGAATAACAAAATAGATATGGTTATGATTGAAAGTGGACTGAAGATGAGTAGAAGATGAACTCAACTCAATTCAACTCAAACTCATAACTCTAATCAAATGGAACTTAAAAACTAAACAAGATATACATGGTTCTTTCCACCCATGCATTCCTTATATGGAGCTCAGATGGTGATCTAGATAGATGCTAGGTTAAGGGCTATATGCCAATACAATGGGTAGGAAGATAGATATCCTAATGGTTCCAAACACTGCAAATGATGATCCTACATGGTGTTGGCAATGTCCTTATAAGGTCCTCCCACTACAACATATGAGGGGCATACCGACTCTGTCTATAGTGATGGTCACTAGTCAGCCTCAGTATGAATGTTCGAAAGATCTAATTAAGCATACGGATGGTGACTTGACCGTTAGTATGACCATTTAAAATGGATTGTCGAGATGTTTTGTGACTACCAAAATAAGCATCGATATAGGCATCAGTATAAGCATTGGTATGAATGTTGGTATAAGTGTCGGTAATTTCCAATAATTTACGAATGCTCATATCGACGCTTATACACGGTGCCTATATCAACACTTTGTTCTAAACATACTAGGACCTGAGAGCAAAAGTCAACATTTTGCATGTCTTTTACACTGAGTAGTGCTTGCTTCTATCAAACTTGCATGTGCAAACCGAATTGTGACCTGCATTGTCTTGTGCACACACACACATAGATCTTTGTCTCTCTACACACACAAAAAATTTCTAAATTTATGATTAACCTCCATTGGAGTACCTGCAATTCTACAATCTTGCATCTTAAATTTTTCCAATATGTCTTTAATGTACTTTCTTTGAGTAAGAAACAAACCATGATCTTTGTAGACAACTTCCAATCCTAGGAAGTAGGTAACTCAACCCACATCACTAATCTTGAACTCTTCTCTCATCTGTTCTTTCATTCTCTTCATGCCATTCGTATCATTTCCTATAAGTATAATATCATCTACATACATACACAAATAGATGACTTTAGAATTACTCCTTTTTATGAATAGTGATGGATATGTCTTGCTAGGTTGAAATCCGTTGTCCTGCAAGAATGACACAAGCCTGTGATTCCAAGCCCTTGAGGCTTGTTTGAGTCTATATAAATCTTTATTAAGTTTACACACATAATTAGGATATGTGTGATTCTCAAAACCATGTGGTTGTGCCAAATATACCTCTTCTGTTATCCATCCATTAAGAAATGCATTTTTTACATCCAATTGAAGTTCCTTCCAATTCTCAAAAGAGGCAACACTAAGAAAAACCCTAATAGTAGGCCTCTTTTCCATAGGAGAGAAGGTCTCCTCATAATCAATTTCCTGAGTTTGTGTAACGCCTTTTGCCACAAGCCTTGCCTTATACTTGTTAATGGAGCCATCTCAGTTCTTCTTTAATTTGTAGATGCACCTTGAGCCTATCACTTTCATTGATGGAGACTTCGGAACCAACTCCCAAGTGCTATTCTCCTCAAGAGCTTCAATCTCTTCTTCCATTGCATGCCTTCATTCTGATTAATTCTTTGCTCCCTCAAATGTTGAAGGTTCCTCTTGATTTATGTCCTATGCTAGATAGATTGAACGTTTAATCACTAGAGAAGTATCAAACCCATACCTTTCTGGCTTTCTTTTCTCCCTCATGGACCTTCTTAGGCCATGATGTGATGATTCTACCTCTTGTCCAAGTTCCTATATTTTTTCTTTACCTTTACACTTCCACCTTTTGATTTTTTCATATTGAGTTGGTTCATCATCTTTTGAGGTATCTTGCTCTTCAACTTTAGAAGAACTATCCTTAACAAGTTTTGGAAAATATTCTTAAAGATCATAAGGTAGGTTGACCTTTCTACATGAATCTTCATATCGAGAAATATTCTCATTAAATACTACATCTCTACTCACCAAGAATCCTTTGCTTGTTGGGTTGTATAATCTGTAGCCCTTTTGATTGTTGTCATATCCAATGAAGACACACCTTTTTGCTTTGGTATCCATCTTGCCTCTAACGTGTGAAGGAACATGAGCAAAAGCAACACATCCAAAAATCTTACAATGATCCAAGCTTGGTCTTCTTCCATTCCAAGCCATATATGGTGTCATGCCATCAAGTGATTTTGAAGGTAACTTGTTAATCAAATAAGTGGCTATGGATACAGCCTCAGCCCATAATTAATTAGGTAAGTACTTTTCATTTAGCATAGACCTTGTAGTTTCAACAATTGTCATATTCCTTCTTTCTGCTTGTACCTTGTAGTGATCTCTCTTTTAGTGATCAGAAGTGTACCTTTTAGTGATCTCTCTTTTGATTCCTATTTCTTTAAGAAGGAGTCAAATTCATGGGTGAAGTATTCTCCCCCTCCATCTAACCTTGGCCTTTTTAGTGTTTTACCTTTTTTATTCTCCACAAAAGCCAAATATCTTTTGAAGCATGAAAAGAGTTCATCTTTGTGTTTCATAAAGTATAATATAGTCCACCTACTACAATCATCAATGAAGGAGACATAATACCTTGATCCAAATATTGAAGCATCCTTGCTAGGTCCCCACACATCTGTATGAACCAACTCGAAGAGATCTCCATGCATATATCCTTTCTTCATGAATGGTAACCTGTGAGACTTTCCAAATTGACATGCACTACACTTATAAATCATGTGTTGTTTTGACAAGCTAGGGAGTCCAAGTACACTTTGGTCCCTACAAATTTTCTTTAATGATCTTTCACCAATATGTACTAAACTTTTGTGCAATACTTCCAATTATGTGAGTGTCTGACTACCATAATTAAAGAGAGCAATGTTTCTAGTGTCTTGTAATTCAAATGTGAACAATCTACTTGTGTTTTCACCTTTTGCAATTCTTCTGAATCCTTGACTTGGATCTTCAACAAATGCTTCTACTTTTGTGAGCTTGACTTTCAACCCTTTCTCTACTATCTGCCCAACACTTATCAAATTCTTTCGAATGGTAGGGACATAGAGTACCTTACTGAGTAAGTTGATGTTTCCATCAGGTGCTTTAACATTTCCTATTTTCTCCACAAGGTGTCTTGTATCATCTCCTGCTTGTACCTCATGCTTGTTCCTTGGATCTTCAAAATCAGATAGGAGGGCCACATTTCTTGCCACATGATTTGATCAACCCTTATCTATGTAGAAAACATGCTCATGAGATTTACCTTGTGGCATGGCCATATTCATGATTAGCAATGAGACCTCTTAATTTGAGTCTTCTATGTAGTTATTGAAGTCTCTTCCTCCTTGATAGTTTGAATGGTTGTAATTGTTGTAGTTTTCATGGTAATTGTTGAACCTTCCTCTTGAGTAGCCATAACTTCCTCTATTGTAGCCTCTGCCTCTTTGATTCCTGGAATTCCTAAAGCAATTTTTAGTTGTATGATAAGTTAATCCACTAATAGAGCATGGATTAGAGACTTGGGATCTCTCCCTGCCTTGTCTTCCTCCTCTGCCTTTACCTCTACTATGTCTTCCTCTACTTGCATAGTTAGCTTGATGTGTACCTGCTTCATCATCCACTTTCTTTCCTCTTCCTTTGTTTTCTTTGGACTTGCTTTTATTAGTATACAAAGCTGAAGATTGATTAGCTTTGGAGCTTTCTCCATTCTTGATAAGCTTGGCCTCTTAATTAAGTAGTTGTCCTATGAGTATTGAAATCTCATGCATGCATATCCATGTATAGATCCATCGCTGCGGTGAATGCTTCCCACTTGTCATCTGCCTTCAGGCCATTGATGACCTGCCTTACAATTTGCTCTTCATCTATTACCTCTCCAATTCTTCCCAACTGATCTGATATGTCCTTGAGCTTTGTGACAAAATCAGTCACATTTTGTTTGGGAGCTTTCTTGAGAGTTGTAAATTCTAGCCATAGTTGATGCTTCCTGGCCTTTGTACTTGAAGAGAAGAAGGTTTCAAGTGCATTCCACAATTCCTAAGACATTTTACAACTTCTACTGTGAGGAAAAAAAAACTTTAGATAGAGTTGAGGAGATAATACCTTGGAAGTGCATCCTTGGAGCACCATGTGCTCAATCTTTCTTGCTCTTCTTGTGTTGGTTGACTTCTGTTCCTGAAACTTGGCATAACTTCATCTCCTGCTATATAACCATATAACTTCCTTCCTTCAAGATAAGGTTCCATCCTTAGTGACCAGGCTGAGTACTTACCTCTATCCAATTTATCAATTGATGAAGGAAATCCATCTGCCATGTTGTCCAACCTTGCTCTGATACCAGTGTGAAGAGATGGATTTGTAGTTGATGAAGATGAAGTGGCGCTGCAAAAACTTTGCACTACACCAACCAAATGGACTCCAGAGTTATGTGGTGGGCCCTTTTATCCTGCCAAAGGATGTATTAGATAGCCTATGTATCTTAGAAGATCACTCTCAAAATGTTGAATCAAAATAGAAAAGTTGGAGTAGATTCAAGAGCCAAAAACTTTCTATTTATGTTGATACACCTGTCCGAAGTTTTGAGAAATTCTCTGGCCACAACAACAATTAACTTAATTCCTTTTGGGGAACTCTTCTACACTTAGTAAGCTAACAATCATGAGTTATTTGATAAAAAATGATGAACTACACAAAGGGAATCAAACTTAGCAAGTCATAGGATGACCCCGTTTTCCCGGGGCTGCAATAGTACTCAGATCCATGAGCAGTAAAATGAAAATATCTCATGCTTTGAGAATCAAATGATTATGAAATTGTGTAGGCATATACTAGACCACATGCTGAATCTAAGAAGACTTAAATCAAAGAAAATGGTGAAGTACACACTGAGAAACAACTATGAAAAAATGACTCTTTTGAGAGAGTGCTGCCAGAGAAGAAGAAAACCAACTTTGAATGATCATAGCTGAAGATTGAAAAACATAATTGTAATTAAAATTGGGTAGCATACAGTAGACGTAGAGAGCTAACGTGATCAAGTTAAATCACTGAAAATGATTCACCAAATCAGAGAAATCATTTCTCCAATTCGATTGAGAAAACTGAGAGATATGGCAGTGAACAGTACACTTCACAAGAACATGAGGATATGAACTCAAATGATCATGAAAATGAAAGTATATTGATTGTAACATACAATGGACTTAGTGATACATATGTGTGCCTTGAAACCACACCTTGATATGGCATAAAACTCATCTCTTGGAGTTCTCCATTTTTAACCACGACTAAAACTCCCATGTATTTATAGTTGATCTTGGGAGCCTAACTTCCCTCAATCACTCTTCAATCTATTAGTGACTAATTTGATTCTCCAACTACCATCAATCACGAATTCGCGGCTTCTCTTTCCTCTTTTGATCAATTGGACTCAACCACTTAAGATTCTTTCACTTTTTACATGAAGTAAAACTTCAAACCCTTACAAGAGGCAGTTCACAAGTGAACTTTACATTGTCTTCATTTTAAATCTTCTTCTAGGACTTTGTGGGACTCAACCCAATACTTAGGCTTTTCATAGACTTGCTTCAACATTCTCATGACCATTCAACAAGAAATGCAGCAAAGATTGAGGAGGAGAAGACAAGGATGAATCTTATGATAGAAGAATCTATTATGCTTGAGGACATTCAAAGGTTGAAGAAGTGTAATTTAGAGCTTTTAAAGAAAGAAGATGGACATATAATTGTCAATGCTTCAATGCCATGGGAGGAAGACTTCATGCTTGACATTAGGCCTCAAGACAACAAAACGTTGAGAGACTTCAATGTTGAGATCTCTAACAACATTGTTAATATAGACCTTAGGTATTTTTGAGGCCATAATATGCTCCATTTTATCAATACTTAATCTCCTTGATGCATCTACTAATGGTTTTATTTTGTAGGGTCTTACTCCAGCAATGTGAGGAGTTAGTTTCAAGGAATGTCTTTATTTTGCATCCCCTTGTGACTTAGTATATTTTATACAAGTATGATGAAATTATTCATTTTCTAAATAATTTCAGTGAGCAGATATTATATATAGTTTATTCGTATATCGATAAGTAAGTTTTCATTTCTATTTTTCTTATAAAGTAATTCCTTTCTTTGTGGTTTTATTAATGAGTATATTTCACATTTTCAGGGGTCACTGGAGTCTTATAATTTTTTATTTTGTTGAATACCAAGCCTTATTCATGAACTCTCTCTAATCACAACATGGTAACTGTAAACTGTAGGTTCACACTTCCATTGCTCTTTTACATTTCTATTGCCATGCATTTTGATATTTATTTAGCCTTGGAGTGCGACCAAACTTTTGAACATGCACATTGATCAGAATTATCCAAGAAAAGTGAATGAAGAAAAAACGCTTGTTGATATGCAAATTCATGTGCCACTATAGAAAGACAATACATCATGTGGATGAAGAGTAATTGCCAATGCATTAAGGTTCTTAGAGCACATATTTTACAGTCCTAATCTAAATCTATCTGACGCTCTAGATGCATGGATCCTTTTGGTCAAAGAAGAAGTCATTCATGCAATCTTAAAAGATGCTATCTATCTTTATGATCGAGCCTCTCATCCACCACCTCCACCACCAGCAGGACATACGAATACTAAAGATAAGAAGAAAGGACCTCGTGTTCACTCTCCATTGAAGCATGTTCGGAAGAATAAGCAAAGAAGTGAGAGCTCCAAAAAGAAGAAAAATAAGCAGAAAGGTGAAGGCTCCAAAAATGTATAGATTTTTGTATCTATCTTGATACTTGGCCAAGTACTTCCAACATATGTTGAAACATATTTATATGCTCTTTTTTGTAAATACAATTTTGCACACAAAATAACCTTCAGAGCATTGAACATATTAGTAGTCGATGCTATTCTATCTTTATCTTGAAGATAGTTATTGTAAATCATGTTTGTACAAAGAAATGGTTTCAGCTTATTAGTCTTGGTAGTAGCTTTTTTTAAATGTGGTCTGCATTTTTTCATGAAATAAACTAATATAATAAGTTTTTTATCATTAATTTCTTAAACATTATGCTCTAACATGATTTGATGATATGGAATTGAAAAATTGGACTTGTGAAGGAAAATGGAGAAGATTGGAGGACACAACCAATTCAAGTGATTAGGGCACTCCAAAATCCTCCATTGCCCCTACTAGCTTGAATCGGTCGTATCCTCCAATCTTCTCCACATTGTAATCCTTGATGCTCTTAACTATGTTTTTCACCCATGCAAGAGGCACGACCGATTCAAGCGAGGAGAGAAGTCTAGGAACTTCAATTGGCCCTTATCCCTTGAATCGGTCTCACAATGCCCATTAACATAGAAAAAGAAAGACGACCAATTCAAGAGATATGCACCTTCGAAGAACCTTCATTGCCTCTTATCACTTGAATTGGTCTTGTCCTCCAAACTTCCCCCTTATGTAATATTCCTAGCTTCTTGCTCTATCTTACTTAGAAGTAACATGGAGAAGTTCTTATCCTTACCTTGAACATTAGAATTTGTTTGGGCAAGTAACATGGAGATCTTCTTATCCTTATCTTGGCCAATAGAAACCTTGCATAACAAAATTCTTTGCACAATAAAAATTTTAAAAAGGTGATGATACAAACCAAAACAATACCAATATCAATATCATGATTTACATAAAAAAGAGATGTAATTTTGCACAACACTTGGGGCAAAATTGGTTACCTTCTTAAGGGTTGGGACTTGATCACCTTGGGTGGCAGAAAAGTTATGCAAGATAGTGTTTTCTCTGATCTAATGTTTACCATTGCACCATCAATTGAGAATCGGAATTGTGGTACAACCTTATCAAGGAACTCTAGGAGCTCCCTTACATTTTTGAGTTTCCAATTTGGAGTAACAATTATTTTCCTAGGTTGAAAATATGGATGAATCGATAATTCTAACTCAAATTCTAGACAACTCTCCTCTGAATCCAAGGGATCTAGAGTCCAAGACTTTTTTTCCACCTTCTCTAATCATATCCTAAAACAAGTGATTGTCAAGATATCTGATATAAAATGGAAAGAGAATTTGGGTTAATTTTACATAAAATGATGTCTCCTAGCTTTTGATCTTCTTTGCTATCCCATTCCCTACCTAAAACATCATCAATCTCTGAAATTGGAACTCTCCTGTTCAACCACCTTCTTTTTGTTCTCTATAATAACATGTTTCTAAAACATGCTACAAAAACATGAAGAGGAAGAAACATTGAATCTTTATCCTTCAAGAAATTTGGATTGCTGACATTACCCTTTATACATCATCTTTTAGTTTGCATAAAAAACTTGAAACTGTTGAATGATCAGGACCATCCCAATCTAATGAAAAGGTGCAAGTAGTAGGTAGATGTACAAGATTTCCATAAGCACTTCTACTTGATGGCACTTGATAATCTACAAAGTAGACAAAAAATTGAATGCTATTTAAAAATTGAACATATTTGTTTGCATAAAGTAGTTCTGCATAATCCTTATGAAGGACTTTGAATGTTACTGTTAAACATTTAACAAGTTGCCACTCCATAATATTGGAAGGAAAAATATGTGCAATACAAAAACATATATCATGTATACAAAAACAAATGAAATTGTGAAAAGAGCATTGTTTAACTTCACTTACAATACGACGGGAATTGTAGATGATTGTCTAGCACGAGATCCTTAGCATCATACACATGTTGAACTTTTGCAAACAAACCATCTCTCTTCAATCTGAAACTAAAAATACGACCTTTTCAATGGTTTTTTGTGTTGTCTCTTTTAGTACGCTTGACTTTATGGGCACCTTTGCAACTAGGAAGCATAGTCACCCAATCATTAAGCTTCATACAAAGAGGTTCCGATAAAGAATCCTCTCTTCTGTTGTAAATCTCATATGAGGTTACACGATTGGAAGGATGACGAGAAGTAGAAGCTATTTGAACAAGCAGATAAAGAGTAGAGAATGCTCAAAGCGGGAAACCCCGATCACAAACTTCACGAGAATTTATAGACAAATCAACGTTGTACATGTGGAAGCAAAATGCAATCTTTTGATTTGATGTATTAATTGTAACCAAAACATCATTGACTTTTGTGAACCCAAACATATTTTGTATCTTCAAAAATCATTTTTCTATTAGAAATTTAAGGATTTGCATTGTGCGGTGTGCAAAAAAATTCTTTTTTTGTATGAAATCAAAAAATTGTACAATGAGTTCAAGACAATCTATCACTTAAGCGGCACCTTTAAGCATATTTTCTTAAAGAAATCATTTCTTCATATGATAAAAAGAGACAAGAATGTTATATTCTTGTATACATGGAAAGATCCTATTTGTCAATTTTTTTAATTTGTCATTAGCAAACAACCCTTTTTCGGGTATTTTTCGTCCTAATGTGGAACTCATCTTTTGACATGTATAAGTTTTTGATTGGTTAGAGAGGCTAATACATGACCTTTAAAGATTTAAATGACTTTTATTATGTATTGGAGTCATGTAAAAGTGTCTCTCCAAGCTACCCCTTGCTTAAGCACATATGCCACAAGCTATTCTTTACATATTTTTCAAAGATTTTATTTCATAAACTCTATCTTTGTAGATGATATTATTAGACCTCCATGGTATTATATTTGTTGTTTCACCCTCATTAGGAATACATTTCTAGTTATTTATGTCTTGTTGTTAATATTGTAAGTGCTACTTTGAGTCTAAAATGTCTCCCGATCAATATCTGCACAAGTTTGGAGAAATATTCAGAACACTCTCTCTGTAACTAGCTAATATTCTATGAAGAGAGTTCAAGTAGTCTATTTTAACACAGATCATTGAGGCATCATCCAGTGCCCAAATGGAGGGATTTTATTCTCCGTCGAAATCTTTCTAAGTCTGTTTTGAGTATGAAACATTTCATTTATAAGCTCTACATGTGCTCAAAGAAATCCAAACATTAGGGGAAAAAATGAACCCTGAATGGGTCTTTTAGATTAAGGAGTGATTAGTGATGGACCAATCAGAATAGGGTGGTAGCCACAGTCTATGCCCTATAAAATACTAGGATGAAGGGGGGAGAGGGGATATATTTCTCCCTTATTTAATGAGCTGTCTCTAGAGAGAGAAGGAATCTCGTAACTTAGTTGGGCCCAAAAGTTCAAAATTTCTGAAAAGTTAAAAAACTCATGATAACACCTGAAATGGACCCCCCATTACTTTTTAGGGTCAAAAGTACTCTTTCTCAACCCAAATTCAAAATCCGTGCATGTTTTGAGTTGCAAAAAATGGGTTTTTTCAAAAATACTCAAAAAAGAGTTATTTCCCCCCTAAACCTCACATTTTCATACCCAGGTCCCAAAAAGTCATCTTTTCCCACTACTTTCACTCTGTAGCACACCATTGAAGCTCCTGTTTCTACACTCCAACCTACTTGCATCTCCTATCTCGAATTACTGTTATAGCTTGAAGACCTTTAGCTTCAATGGCAACATCTAAAGCTTCTAAGCGACCAAAAGATGAAATCCTCACATTAAGATGTCATAATATCAAAGCCTTAGATGGACAGTGGCTATCACATGAGTACTCCAAAGGTGCATGGGTGTACATGCAACCCTCTAGAGTTGGGCCTCATCCAGTTAGAGATCGTGGAAACTTAGATCTTCATTGGAAGGGAAAGTTCCTTGGCTTCAAGAAGCACACAGACAATGGGATGGTTGCTATTGTACAACATGTTTTTACAATGGCAACAATGAAACTTGAAAACTCTAGTAGTATGAGATAACCTATGAATTGTAAGTATTACTCTACAATATTTTATGTTTTCTTGTGTCGGATATATTTCTGAATTATTTAGATATGTTTTTGTTTGTTTCAAATATATTTCCTTCTACTTTGGTGGAAGAGCGACCACTTCATAGTCCTACAGGTACTTTCCAGGCATTGCATGCAGATGTTGGTGCACTAGTCTTTCCAAATATATCTCCTGCTCAACTTTACGATGATAGAGTTTTCTTTTACACACATAGATATGTTGTACCCTCTACAATGAATGGTTTTGGAAGGTTAGAGAGAATTGAAGTACATTCTCTTCTTAGCTTGGAGTGGACAAAACCTGATATATGTTTCATATCATGTTTGAAGCAAAAGATGGCAATGGATATACATAAATCTTTGAAATTCACAAAAGTGTCTAGGTCGTTAGGTTTGCACTAATCTTTTCCCATTCGTTGTTTTTCATATTTATTCCAAGGATTCTCATTCTAAGAGAGTTCCACCATGTTCATGTGTAAAGATATCACATATGAGCAAGTCGAAAGTCTTCTTGGTGAAAATTGGGGTTTGATGGAACGAATTGCAAAAGGTGATAAATATCTTTGTAAAATAGGTGGAACAGGTATAGGTTTTTGATATTTGAAACACCGTACTTCATTATACATCAGACTCTACTATGATCGTTGGATGTGCAAACTTGGCAAATGGATACCATTTCAAAGTTCAGAGGGATCTTTGAATTCATTTGAAATAAAGCTTAGATTGCCCAACAGTGAAACAGAAACAATTTTAGTGAACAATCATTGGACCTTGGCTAATCTAAGAGAACACTTGATGATTATGGGGTTTGAAGGACTAGCATAATCCAAATTCAAAATTCAAGGACATAAGGTGAGAAATGTTTCATGCTTTTGTTAAAGTAATCTTTTCATTATTGTTTATTTTACTTTAATGACTTCATATTCTTGCAAATTGATTACAAGTGGGCAGAAGAATCGAATACAAAATGAAAGTCCCTGTAGATTGGAGCAAAGATGGAACAAAACTCTCATTGTCATAGTTCTTTTGCAACTTGATAATGTCACTTCTTGGGCCCTAGTCATTGTATCTCATGGTTTTTGCACTTTCAAGAACCTTGTAAAAGTAGGACAATTGATTCATGTTAGATATTGTATATACCTTCTTCTCTAGAATGGTAATTCCAAAACTTTTGGAATGTCAAAAAGTCTGTTCACTACTTTGAATTGTGGTTGCTCATGTTTTTTCTGTGCATTATTTTGTCATCAAAAAGACATTTTTTGAATTTGCACTTTTTTCTATACTTTTGAAACTGCTATAAAAATGGTTCTATGTGCTCATTTCTCACATTTGCACTCTCAAAGAACTAGAAAGCACAAACTACAAACCTCTAGAATTCTCGCACGCAAGCAATGGCTGCTAGCACTTCCACTCCCATGAAATCTCCTCGAGATCTATTCATGGAGTTTTTAGATACTACAGACTAAAATGGTCGTACGGATTTGTATGACCTAGTCTGTAGAGTCCCTAATCTTGAAGGGACAATAGCCATGAACTCTGATGTGATGGATGAGATCACAAATTTTATGGAATTCTATATATTAAGATATGCCATAGATATTCCAACATATGAGTGTAAATGGGTCCCCTGTGATCTGCTTTTCTACATTCATAAAGGACATGAGGCGTTTGCGAAGCGCTTAAAGCATTTCATGGTTATTGCTAAGGCTTCAGGGCACCTGTTAGATGACACAATGCCCTTAATTAAACATTTAAATAAGAAAAGGAAAATGGGAAGAAAACATCTTTCCTACGTAGCAACAACCATCTTTTTTGTCAATGAGGAGCCCAAACCTTCACCCATGGACCTACCCCATCTTGTGACTAGGGGTTTTGTAGATGACAAGAAGGAACCCCAGACCGAAGCTCTCAACTTATTAGAAGAGAGTAAAAAATTTCCAGATAATTTCCTCAAGGAGTAGTTGACAAATTAAAGGAAGCCCGTAAACAAAATAATCCACCCTCCAACTTAGATCCCATGGAACCCACTCTACCAGAGGTGGAGATGGAAACGATTTCAGTTGTACTTGTCGATGGGGAGGAATTTCTGTTCCTGCATGATATTGAGAAGGCATTCGGTCTTTGCCTCGACAAATGCCTTAGTATTTTCTGCTCAACCTCGGATGTCCCCATGGACAACACTTCTGACATTATCGAAAAGGCAACAATTCCACTTGGTGATTCAGTTGCGGACACCATTGCATTTGTGTGTGAAGAGATTTTGAGCCATGCCAACCAAGATTCCACTAAAGAAGATGTGGCCGCAACAAGGGAAAGAATTTTGGAGAAGAAGATTCCAACATCCCCTGTTGTGGAGCAAAGTGGCATGGCCCATTCATCGATTCCAGTAGATGCAATGGGAAGAGGAGAGGATGAAGATAGGCTTCAAGATGTAAGTCTCTACTGAGATTTATGGTTGTCTCATATTCATACAAGATGTATCTATTTAATTTTATGTTTGTCTATGTGCAGGAAATAATTCAAGTGGATAAATTTGCAGCAAGGAGTGGTGACCGTGTTTCCTGGGGCCATGGCTCTTCCTTGGCACACTACATTGGAAAATTGCCAAAGGAAGATTTTGTCATAATCCACAAGGACTTTTTCCCTCAAGGACATTTCATGACTTGGTTTCTGAAGGCCTTGAGCAAAGTTTTGTGCCTATCTACAATAATGCAAAGGACCAATTGTATATTTCTAGTTAGGAAGTCCCTTGCCCTTACTAACCTAGGAGTTAACTTTAGCGGAAAAATATTAGGTCAAATAGGAATAGCTTTAGGTCTTGGATTGACAGAATGTAGTGGAGAGGCTCAAGGCCAAGAGCCAATTGTAAAAACTTTATAAAACCAATTATTGTTTTTCCAATTTCCATGTGCATTCAATCTATTATATCTTTATGTTTAACAATCTCATAACTTTTGCACAGTTTAGTCAGTCTTTTTCCACTATTTCTTCTAATTTGTGTTGCCCAAAATGCATGCAATGGCCTCGGAATGCAGAAAAAAGGTCTGCCACAGAAACGCAGGGATGGGCCCTGCAAAACTTTTGCAGGGTCCGTCCTCGCGTTTCTGTGGCAGGCCTTTTTTTTGCATTCCTAGGCCATCCTATGCACTACCTTACCTATATTGCAAGTCTATCTCCCTCAATTAGCACCTTCATTTGGGGAATTGTGGAATTCTTCTTATGTGCAATAATTAGAGACAGTTAACACTCCTCTGGGTGCATATAAGCATGCAGTAGTAAATAAGTACATGCATGTTCATAAACATTGTTTAGCTATTGGTCAAGGGGTTATCATGCAGTGCACTCTAGCCAAGGCCAATCATATGCCCCAATGTGCATGGCATGTGTTTTCATGGCTTGGAAATGCCAAAAAAAGGCCTGCCACAGAAACGCAAGGATAGGCCTTGCAAAACTTTTGTAGGGCCCATCCCCACGTTTCTATGGCACGCCTTTTTTTGGCATTTTTAAGGCATGAAATGCATTAATAGCATTACCACTTACAACAAGTACAGAAAAATGAATGATACAACCATGAAAAACACTTCAAAGAGGTACTAGAAAAAGACACCTAGAAACGTAGGAGAAATAAACTTCAAAACATGTAGACTGAGAGATAAACACTTGGGAGAGCAAATATGAGAAGAAAAAGATTATATTCATCATTTGGGATTTACAAAATATTCATCATATGGGATATACAAAAGGTTCTCCAAACAAGGGAGTACAAATTTTTTTTAAGGGTTATTCCCTCTAATTCTCCTAGCTAGCTGCAAATCTATAGGTTGTATTGTCACTCTCTTTGCATTGATGGCAGATAGGTTAGAGTCCTCCAACATTGATATAAGATACACCTCTACACCTTCTTGGAGAGCTTCAATGGCTATCCCTTGGATAACCAGCGCAATAGCGTTCGATCTCTTCCTTCACAACTCTTGCAAATGACCTTCGTGGAATAAGAAGCTCCACAGACTTTTGATAGTGTCCAATCTCTGTAAAAGCTCTGGTTTGCTTTCTGCGCCTTTGTGGTGCTCTTGCATTTGGGGGGATGTTGGGTTGTGGTCGTTGTGGTCTATGGCATGGTTGATAGTTCTTCTTTCTTCTTGGAGGATGCCTAGATGGTCCTGCCTAATCATTTACTTCCTCTGCCCGACCTTTCTCTCTTTCTTCATCGGTTGGTCTTTGTCCTTGTCCTGGGGGGAGTGTCTTGCCTCCTTGTGTTACTCGATGGTTCATAGGGATATCATCATTGTTTTCCATGGTGGCTCATGTATACTTTCTTCATCTGAGGAACTTGATAAATTTGATGTCTCAATCACAACTTGCCTATGTCCTCGTTGTTTGGGCCCTGCCTTGATTGGTGTCCTGACTAGGGGCTCATCATTAGATGTGGGAGGGGAATAATTTATTTCTTGGGATACATCTCTCTCTGGTGAAGCTTCATCCCCCTGCGAATGGAATGCTACCGGACTGTGTCCCTGCACCCGAGTTTCATCTGGAAGAGTTGCTTGTGGTTCGACGCTTCTTGTGGGGTGTCATCCATGTTGGGCGCTGAGTAGCTTGCACATGGATAGGGTAGACCAAATGATCCTTCCTAGCAGTCTGCTTTGTGCGTGCCATTCTCTTAGGTTGTAAAGTGGTAAAATGAGGAAGGACACTTCTATTTATACGCTTTCACTTAAGAATTGTTCTATTCACATTTAAATGGATAAAAATTAGTTTTAAGACATTAAAACTATATTCACAAAAATAGTAAAATTTTATTTGAAGTGCAAGGGGTTATAAAAACCATGAAAAGAATAATGCATTTTAAGAGTTTGGAAACTATTTCCAAGTAGAACCCTCACGGATTCTTTGTGCATGCCGTTGGGCATGATTTATGGGTCCTGACGATGACATCCACTTCTCTCGCAATATCATGTTGTAGCTTTCGTGTAATCTTTTCTATTTGTGACTCACATGCTCGTTCCATTACATATTTTCTAGCAAATGTTGCATGGAAAAACCAATTGAACATTTCTTCTAAATAGTTTGATTGGAGTAGACCACGCCCATGATGAGTGGTTTTAAAGTAAACACCTCTAACCCTGTAATGTGACTTCTCCATTCCTTGTGTACTAAAAATGTCTAGTGACCCATATCGATTCATAAAATATGCTCCATGTGCAAAAGGAATATGCTATGATGTGGTCAATAAGATATACACATAGTGTTTAAGACGAAATAAAAAAATGTAAGCGAAACTTATTATGTAATGTGTAATGTTGCTTTCTCCCCAAGATAAGATGAATGACTCTGTAAACTATTTCAAAGTCACTTGAAATAATTCTTGTTGTGAAGCATTAGTGGAAACCAAACGCATAAAATGTAACAATTGATCGAACAATGACCAAACCTTCTTTCGCTCGTTAATGAGATCAACCTGACTATCATTGTCTGTTGTAATTGAATAGAGATCCTTCCAAAGCTCCCATTTCCCATCATCTTGACTATTCACATCTCTTTTAAAGAAACGTCTTGCCTTGTTCCCAGTCATTGAAACTTGTTTTAAAATATCTTGAAACTGACCATACTTCTTAACAACTAAAGATACGTGGCCACCATGACAACCTATAGAATTCAAAAGATCTTCTATTTTTTGGATTGCTATTGTAGACCTCTCTAGTGGTTTCATTGCAAATGCATATTCAACATGGAGCTTCAAAAGCCTATCAAAGATCCTCACGAATGCATGCAAAGTACAAAAGTGAACATTGACTAATGGAAATGGGATAATGGGGTTCCAATCATTGCTTATTCTATCACGAGTCAGTTCCTGTAACATTGGACACCTCAAAAGTGATATCTCCCATTCCCTACGATTCGATGAGTCTATTTCATCAATTTCTTTAGAGTCATCAACTATCATCAATGCCCTTGCACGTTTGGACTATCTCTTAAATCCTTTGTAACCTTGTGTACAATATGGGCAAGGATAGAGAGAAGATGCTGCTTGTTTACAATCTAACATGCATTTTATACTCTTAAGGTCTCCACCGAAATGCCATTCTACCTCAAAATCACCTATATCATCTACAGAAAGCTTTTGCCCATGTATTTGAGAAGAGATTACTTTCGTACTCCATGGAGTCCTACTAAAAATCCATGAAATAACATTGTTTGTTTCTTTGGGAACTTCTATAGCACCTAACCACCAGATATCTCTCTCTAATTGCACACTCTAAGTCAAATGGTCCCTCCCTCATAAAGTTTCATCACTCATTGCATGGTCCATGTTGGAGAAAGTCTATGACAAGCCTAAGTATTGGCTTGAGTCCCACAAAGTCATAGAAAAAGCTTTAAAATGAAGACTATGTAAAGTTCACTTGCGAACTACCTCTTGTAACTTTTGAAGAGTTTACTTAATGTAAAAGTGAAAGAATCTTAAGTGGTTGAGTCCACTTGATCAAAAAGGGAAAGAGGAGCCACGAATTCGTGATTTGTGGTAGGTAGAGAATCAAATCAATCATTGATTGATTGGAGAGTGATTGAGGGAAGTTAGCCTCCCAAACTCAACTACAAATAGATGGAAGTTTTAGTCGTGGTTAGAGAGACCTATGTGAAGACCTCCAAGAGCTGAGCTTTATGCCATATCAAGGTGTGATTACAAGGCACACATATGTATCACTAAGTCATTGTATTGTACAAGAAATATACTTTCATTTTCATGATTATTTGAGTTCATCTTTCCATGTTCTTGTGAAGTGTACTACTCACTGTCATTACTCTCAGTTTTCTCAGTTAGCTTGCAGAGATGTTTTCTCTGAGCTTGGTGCATCCTTTTCAGTGATTTAACTTGGTTAAGTTAGCTCTATAAGTCTACTATATGCTCACAAATTTTCATGTCATTTGAATGTTGCAATCTTCAGTTATGTTCAGTTGAAGTCAACAGTGTCTGTGCATTTTCACTTCTCTGTCAAGTACCCGACTTTTTCACTCATCTTGTCAGAGGTGTTTCGCAGTGGTTACTTATCCAAATTCAGTGATTTAACGCTTGTTGGATTCAGCGTGTTGTCTAATATAACTATACAAAGTTTCATAATCATTAGATTCCTACATTTTGAGTTATAATGATTTTTCTACTCACTGGTCTCAAACTGTAGCAGCCCGTGAAAATCGGGATGATGTCATCAGTTGATAAAACTCATTCTCAGTGTGTGGTTTATTATTTTTGATGAGATTACTCTTGAAAGTTAGCTCTTTACACTACCTAGACGTCCCCAAGAGGAATTAAGCTAATTGCTGCTGTGCTCAGAGAATTATGTAAAACACTGGACAGGTGTATGAACCAAGAATAGCAAGTTTTCACCTCTGAGCTAACTCCAACTTATCTGTTTTGATCTATCTTTTTGAGAGTGATCTTCCAAGGTACATAGGGTGTCTAATACATCCATTGGCAAGCTAAAAGGGCCCACCATATACTTCTGGAGTTCATTTGGCTGGTGTAGATCAAGGATTTTGCAACACCTCTTCATCTTCAAGCACATACCTATCCATCTCTTCACAGTGGTATCAGAGCAAGGTTGGACAACATGGCAGATAGATTTCCTTCATCGATTGACAAATTAGACAGAGGTAACTACTCAGCTTGGTCATTAAGAATGGAAGCCTATCTCCAAGGTAGAAGTTTATATGGTTATGTGGTTGGAGATGAAGTTTTGCCAAGTTTCAGGAACAAAAGTCAACCAACACAAGAAGAGCAAGAAAGATTGAGCACATGGTGCTCCAAGGATGCACTTGCAAGGTCTTATCTCCTCAACTCTATCTCAGATTTTTTGTTGCCTCACATTAGAAGTTGTAAGACATCTCAGGAAGTGTCGGATGCACTTGAAGCTTTCTTTTCTTCAAGTACTAAAGCTAGGAAGCATCAACTATGGCTGGATTTCACAACTCTCAAGAAGGCTCCCAAACAAAATGTGACTGATTTTATCACAAAGCTCAAGGACATAGCGGATCAGTTGGGAAGCATTAGAGAGGTAATAGATGAAGAGCAAATTGTAAGGCAGGTCATCAATGGCTTGAAGGCAGATGACAAGTGGGAAGCATTCACCACAGCTATGGATTTGTACATGGACATGCATGTACCTGATTTCAACACACTCATTGGACAACTACTTACTCAAGAGGCAAAGCTTATAAAAAATGGAGAAAGCTCTAAAGGTAATCAATCTTCAGCTTTATACACGGATAAAAGCAAGTCTAAAGATAACAAAGGAAAGGCAAAGAAAGTGGATGATGAAGCAGGTACATATCAAGCTAACTATGCAGGTAGAGGAAGACATGGCAGAGGTAGAGGAAGAGGAGGTAGACAAGGCAGGGGGAGATCCCAAGTCTCGAACTCATGTTCTATTTGTGGACTAACTAATCATTCAACTGAAAATTGCTTTAGGAATTCCAGGAATCAAAGAGGAAGAGGATACAATAGAGGAAGTTATGGATACTCAAGAGGAAGGTTCAACAACTACCATGGCAACTACAACAACTACAATCATTCAAACTATCAAGGAGGCTACAAAGGAAGGAGAGACTACAATAACTACACAGAAGACTCAAACAAAGAGGATTCATTATTGATCATGAACATGGCTATGCCACAAGGTAAATCTGATGAGCATGTTTTCTACATAGATTCAGGTTGTTCAAATCATGTGGCAGGGAATGTGGCACTCCTATGAGATTTAGAAGATCCAAGGAATAAGCATGATGTACAAACAGGAGATGATACAAAACATCCTGTGGAGAAAATAGGCAATGTCAAAGCACCTGATGGAAACATCAACCTACTCAGTAAGGTACTCTATGTCCCTACCATTACAAAGAGTTTGATCAGTGTTGGGCAGATAGTAGAGAAAGGGTTGCAAGTCAGGTTCACAAAAGTAGGAGCATTTGTTGAAGATTCAAGTCAAGGATTCAGAAGAATTGCAAAAGGTGAAAAGACAGGTAGATTGTTCACATTTGAATTACAGGACACTAGAAACATTGCTCTCTTTAATTATGGTAGTCAGACACTCACAGAATTGGAAGTATGGCACAAAAGGTTAGCACATATTGGTGAAAGGTCATTAAAGCAAATCTGCAGGGATCAAAGTGTACTTGGACTTCCTAATTTGTCAAAACAACATATGATTTATAACTGTAGTGCATGTCAATTTGGAAAGTCTCACAGGTTACCATTCATGAAGAAAGGTTATATGTGTTGGTGCAATTCAAGCCTTCACAATTTGTCTTGGATTACTTCAGGAAGACACCACTTGAAGGAAGAATCATAGGAACTTATGCTTGTGGTTTATTACTACTTTACCCATGTAAAAGTCTAAATGACTTGGAATCTTTTGTATACACCTACTTGATTAAGTCGTGGAAACGTAGGACATGTGATTGAGGGAATATCTCCATACTTTTAGAGGCTTGATTATAGGGAGCTAAGGATTTGAATTTGAATTCAAATTCTTGCTCACTTCATATATAAGATGTACTTGAAAATTCACGATAGTGTGAGTCTTCCCCGAGCTTCATTCCAGCTATCATTGAGTGAGTGAGAAAGCTACACCATAGCTCACACATCTCTACCTCATTAGGCAATGCTTGGCATTCCAATGAATTTGTAAATCAATGTGAATTAATACATACATTTACATCTATCACTTGTGAGTACTTTGAGTTTCTACCTCCAAGTCTGTCAACTTCAAAGAGGCATATCTCAGTGCCTACTTCACCAAATCAAGTGATTCGTGGCTTGCTGGATCTAGCTCAAAGCATACTACAAGCATACAAAGTTTGAAGCAACTTTGTTCAGCCAATCTCAAGAAATCACCGTCGAAGTGCTCACTGGTATTTGTCTGCATACTTCCTAAAAAGTTAGGGGTGTCCATAAAATTGCTAAAGTTATTTCTCCTAGTATAGTTTATCATTTTGAATGATTCCACTTGCAAATGGTAGCTTACTAAGCTAATAGAATACCACTAGAAGGAATTTTTCCAATTGTAAATGTACTGGTCATACTGAGTGAAAGACTGAGCAGGTATCAACACCAAAATAGAAAGTTTTCTAGCTTTGTGATTCACAAAATCATCTGTTTTGATCAAGTCATTACTCAAACCTTTTCCAAAGTACATATAGCATTCCTTAGTATCATTTGGAAACTAAGGGTGTCTACTAATCATATCTGGAGTCACTGAGGGCTGGTGCAAAGCAGGATTAGCAGCACCTACTCAATCTTCTGAAGGATCCATCCATCTTTCCGAATAGTGGTATCAGAGCAAACAAGGTAACATGGGAGATGGTTTTCCTTCATTCATTGATAAATTGGACAAGAAAAATTATCAAGCTTGGTCTCTGAGGATGAAAACCTATTTACAAGGAAGAAGTCTATTTGGATTCATCTCAGGAGATGAGGAATTGCCCTCATTCAAAGCAAGGGGTCTACCCACCAAGGAAGAACAAGAAAGACTTAATACATGGTGTGCAAAAGATGCATTGGCAAGGTCTTATCTTCTTAACTCTATATCTGATTTCCTTTTACCTCACATCAAGAATTGTAAGACTTCCCAAGAAACGTGGGAAATCTTGTCATCATACTTTTCATCTAATACAAGGGCCAGGAAGAATCAATTGTGGATTAAATTCACAACCCTTAGGAAGCAACCAAAACAATGAGTCTCAGAATTTGTGACCAAGATCAAGGATGTGGCAGACCAATTAGCAGGTATAGGAGAGGAGATTGAAGAGGAACAAATAGTAAGGCAAGTAACCAATGGACTAAAGGCAGATGATAAGTGGGAAAGCTTCACCACTACAATGGATCTCTACATGGACATACATACCCTAGATCTCACAACTCTGATGGGCCAACTATTCACACATGAAGCAAAGTTCACAAAGGTTGGAGATACATCTAAAGGTAACACTCCTTCTGCCCTATATACTGATAAAAAGATTAAAGACAAAGGTAAAGGTAAAAAGCAAGAAGATGAAGGTTCTACCTCCCAAGCCAACTATGCAGGGAGAGGTAGATCTTCAAGAGGCAGGGGCAGAGGAGGTAAGCAAGGTAGGGGGAGACTCTACAATTCATCACCATGCAACATTTGTGGACTGTCTAACCACACCACAGATGAGTGCTACAGAAACTACAAAAATCAGAGAGGAAGAGGTTATCAAAGAGGTGGATACTCTCAAGGCAGAGGAAGGTTCAACCAACACCAAGGCTACAATGGCTACAACAATAACTACAACAACAATCACAACAACAACCATAATGGTAACTACCAAGGAGGATTCAGAAATAGGAAAGACTACAACAACTACACAGAGGAGCAAGATGACTCCCTATTGATCATGAATATGACTTCCAAGTCAGGTATCAATGATGATCATCTATTTTATATTGATTCAGGGTGTTCTAATCATGTAGCAGGCAATGTGGCACTACTTTCTGATCTTGAGGAACTCAAGGGCAAACATCAAGTACAGACAGGTGATGATACTAAGCATTCTGTAGTAAAGATTGGAAATGTAAAAGCTTGTGATGGTAACCAGAACCTATTGAGCAGGGTACTTTATGTACCAACCATTACCAAAAACTTAATGAGTGTTGGTCAGATTGTGGAGAAAGGTTTGCAGGTCAGGTTCAATCAACATGGAGCATATGTGGAGGACCCAAGACATGGATTCAAAAGGATAGCCAAGGGAGAAAAATCAGGTAGATTATTTACTTTTGAGCTAGAAGACACCAAAAACATTGCTTTATACAATTACAAGGATCAAACACTTTCAGAATTAGAAATATGGCACAAAAGGTTAGGTCACATAGGTGAAAGGACCTTAAAGCAAATGTGCAGGGACCAATGTGTGCTTGGGATACCTAATGTATCCAAGCAACACATGATTTACAAATGTGGTGCTTGTCAGTTTGGTAAGTCTCACAGATTACCCTATTCAAGGAAAGGTTTTATGCATGAAGACTACCTAGACTTGGTGCACACAGATGTTTGGGGACCTAGCAAGGATCCTTCCATTTCAGGATCAAGGTACTATGTGTCTTTCATTGATGATTATAGCAAATGGACTGTGTTATACTTTATGAAACACAAGGATGAAGTATTTAATTGTTTCAAAAGATATCTTGCACTAGCTGAAAATCAAACAGGAAGGAACTTGAAGAAGCTAAGGTCAGATGGAGGAGGTGAATACTTCTCAAATGAGTTTGAGGACTTCTTGCAGGAAAGAGGCATCAAAAGGGAGATAACCACAAGGTACTCACCTGAACAAAATGGGGTAGCTGAAAGAAGGAATAGGCTTATTGTTGAAACAGCTAGGTTCATGCTTAATGAAAAGAAGTTGCCAAATTATCTTTGGGCAGAGAGTGTATCTACTGCCACCTATCTAATAAACAGGTTGCCATCAAAGTCAATTGATGGAATGACACCTTATGAAGCTTGGCATGGTAAGAGACCATCATTGGATCATTGCAAAATCTTTGGTTGTGTGGCATATGTGCATATTCCCTCACAGGTAAGGGGAAAGCTAGACCCTAAAGCAGAAAAACGTATTTTCATTGGTTATGACTTGAATAAAAAAGGGTACAGATTCTACAACCCAACCAATAAAGGGTTCAAGGTAAGCAGAGATGTCATCTTTGATGAGAATGACTCATGGTATGAGAATGAATGCAGGAAGGTTAGTCTACCCTATGATTTGGAAGAGGAGTTTCCAAAACTCTCAAGTGAGGAACCAATACAGAAGGAAGACTCAAGTTCAGAAGATGATGACACAATCAATCTTCAAGAATTCAAGGCATGGAAGTCCAGAGGCAAGATGAAGATGAAGAAGCTTGAGGATATACCAGAATCTTCAACTCAAGCAATAAGGAGATCTCAGAGAGAAAGTAAGAAGCCTATCAGATATAGGTATGATACATCTCTTGTTACTAAGCATTCAATTTATCTTGCAAAGGACTTGTTAAGTGAAGAACCAGGTTCATATGAAGAGGCAATCACCAAACCAGAATGGAAAGGAGCTATGGATGAAGAAATAGAAGCTCTCAAGGAGAGTGACACATGGGACTTGGTACCCAAGAAGGATTCTATGAAGGTGATAGGATCTAGATGGATCTACAAACTAAAGAGGAACTCTGATGGTACAATCAACAGGTACAAAGCTAGGTTGGTAGCCAAGGGTTTTGCACAAACCCAAGGCATTGATTATGAGGAGACATTTTCACCTGTGGCTAAGATGCCAACAATCAGATTATTGGTGAGTGTAGCTGCATCCAAAAATTGGAACATGTACCAATTAGATGTCAAGAATGCTTTCTTGAATGGATGGATATTTGAAGAAGTCTACATGTCACAACCACCTGGCTATGAAGACCCTAAGAAGGTAAATTATGTTTGTAAATTGAAGAAGGCTCTATATGGATTGAAGCAGGCACTTAGGGCATGGAACTACAGGCTGACAACATACCTCCAAGACCAAGGGTTTACTATGAGCAAGGCAGATACTTCATTGTTTATCAAAAGGAGCAATTCAGAGGTCATCTATCTCTGTGTTTATGTTGATGACATCATCATTACAGGAAATGATGTCCAAGGAATCAGAAGCATAAAAAATTAGATGATGAAGGAGTTCAAGATCAATGATCTTGGATTATTGAAGTACTTTCTAGGACTTGAATTGGTTTATACTAATTCAGGTATATATATCACTCAGAAAAAGTATGTACAAGACATGTTGAAGAAGTTTAACCTGCAGGATGCTAAAATCTCAAGTACTCCAATGGAGGTCAACCTAAAGCTAAGTGCTCATGAAGGGGATGAAGTCCAAGACATTACAGGATATCAAAGTTTGGTAGGTAGTTTGAATTATGCTACCTTAACCAGAATTGACATAGCATATCGAGTCAGTGTGCTAAGTCAATTCATGCACAAACCAAGGGTACCTCACCTTGAGGCTGCAAAGAAGATCTTGAAGTATCTAAAGGGAACTCAGAACCATGGTTTGTACTTTCCTTATACATCAGATATTGACATTAAAGTGTATTTAGATGCAGATTGGGCAGGATGCAAGGATGATAGGAGGAGCACATCAGGATACTTATCTTTTGCAGGTGATAAACCTATTTCTTGGTCAGCCAAGAAACAACCAAGAGTGGCATTGTCATCCATTGAAGCAGAGTATAGAGGGCTAGCCAATGCCACTCAAAAAGCTATTTGGTTAAAGCTTTTGTATACAGAGCTAGGCCTATACACTAGGCCCCCAATTATCCTTGGAGACAACACAAGCTCCCTTCACCTTGCAGCTAATCCAATATATCATGCTAGAACAAAACACATAGAGGTTCATTACCACTATGTGAGAGAGAAGTTGCTAAGCAAGGACATTCAGTTGACCTATGTGTCTACTAATATGCAATGTGCAGATTTACTCACTAAAGCTTTGGATGGAAACAAAGTATGCAGATTCAAATCCATGATTGGATTGCAGGATGTGATTGAAGATTGAAGATGAAGACTTAAGCCAAAGTGTTTGGCTTGAGGGGGAGTTGTTGGTGCAATTCAAGCCTTCACAATTTGGCTTGGATTACTTCATGAAGACACCACTTGAAGGAAGAACCATAGGAACTTATGCTTGTGGTTTATTACTACTTTACCCATGTAAAAGTCTAAATGACTTGGAATCTTTTGTATACACCTACTTGATTATGTCGTGGAAACGTAGGACATGTGATTGAGGGAATATCTCCATACTTTTAGAGGCTTGATTATAGGGAGCTAAGGATTTGAATTTGAATTCAAATTCTTGCTCACTTCATATATAAGATGTACTTGAAAAGTCGCAATAGTGTGAGTCTTCCCCGAGCTTCATTCCAGCTATCATTGAGTGAGTGAGAAAGCTACACCATAGCTCACACATCTCTACCTCATTAGGCAATGCTTGGCATTCCAATGAGTTTGTAAATCAATGTGAATTAATACATACATTTACATCTATCACTTCTGAGTACTCTGAGTTTCTACCTCCAAGTCTGTCAACTTCAAAGAGGCATATCTCAGTGCCTACTTCACCAAATCAAGTGCTTCAAAGCTTGGTGGATCCAGCTCAAAGCATACTACAAGCATACAAAGTTTGAAGCAACTTGGTTCAACCAATCTCAAGAAATCATCGTCGAAGTGCTCACTGGTATTTGTCTGCATACTTCCTAAAAAGTCAGGGGTGTCCATAAAATTGCTAAAGTTATTTCTCCTAGTATAGTTTATCATTTTGAATGATTCCACTTGCAAATGGTAGCTTACTAAGCTAATAGAATACGTTTAGAAGGAATTTTGCCAATTGTAAATGTACTGGTCATACTGAGTGAAAGACTGAGCAGGTATCAACACCAAAATAGAAAGTTTTCTAGCTTTGTGATTCACAAAATCATCTGTTTTGATCAATTCATTACTCAAACCTTTTCCAAAGTACATATAGCATTCCTTAGTATCATTTGGAAACTAAGGGTGTCTACTAATCATATCTGGAGTCACTGAGGGCTGGTGCAAAGCAGGATTAGCAGCACCTACTCAATCTTCTGAAGGATCCATCCATCTTTCCGAACAATATGCATGGAGATCTCTTGGAGTTGGTTCATACAGATGTATGGGGACCTAGCAAGGAAGGTTCAATATCTGGATCAAGGTATTATGTTTCCTTTATTGATGATTGTAGCAGATGGAGTATCCTATTCTTTATGAAACACAAAGATGAAGTTTTTTCATGTTTCAAAAGATATTTGGCTCTTGTGGAGAATCAAACAGGTAAATCACTTAAAAGGCTAAGGTCAGATGGAGGGGGAGAATACTTCTCCCATGAGTTTGATTCTTTTCTTCAAGAAAGAGGAATCAAAAGAGAGGTAACTACAAGGTACACTCCTGAGCAAAATGGAGTGGCAGAAAGGAGGAATAGGACAATTGTTGAAGCTGCAAGGTCTATGTTAAATAAAAAGCATTTACCTAATTACTTATGGGCTGAGGCTGTATCTATAGCCACTTACTTGATTAACACGTTGCCTTCAAAATCCCTTGATGGGATGACTCCATATGAGGCTTGGAATGGAAGAAGACCAAGCTTAGATCATTGTAAAATTTTTGGATGTATTGTTTTTGCTCATGTTCCTTCACAGGTTAGAGGCAAGATGGATCCAAAGGCAGAAAGGTGTGTATTTATTGGATATGACAACAATCAAAAGGGCTACATGTTATACAACCCTACCAACAAAGGATTCTTGGTAAGCAGAGATGTAGTTTTTGATGAGAACAATTCATGGTATGAAGACTCATGCAGGAAGGTCAATTTACCATATAATCTTGAAGAAGATTTTCGAAAGCTTGGTAGAGAACAACCAAAGATTGAAGAACAAGACACCTCAGAGGATGATGAAGAATCTCAGATGGAAAAGATCAAAGCATGGAAGTCTAAAGGTAAAGCAAAATTGCAGGAACTTGGACATGAGGCAGAATCATCACATCATGGCCTAAGAAGATCTATGAGGGAAAAGAAAAAACCAGAAAGGTATGGGTTTGACACCTCATTAGTAACTAAACACTCTATCTACATAGCACATGATATAAACCAAGAGGAGCCATCATCATTTGAAGAGGCCAAAGCAAAATCAGAATGGAAGCATGCAATGAAGGAAGATATTGAAGCACTTGAGGAAAACAACACTTGGGATTTGGTGCCCAAGACTTCATCCATGAAGGTAATAGGCTCAAGATGGGTCTATAAACTCAAGAAGAATTCTGATGGTTCAATTAACAGGTATAAGGCAAGGCTTGTAGCAAAAGGCTTTGCACAAACTCAGGGAATCGATTATGAGGAGACCTTCTCTCCTGTGGCAAAGATGCCTACTATTAGGGTTTTGCTTAGTATTGCCTCTTCCAAGAATTGGAAGATACTTCAACTAGATGTAAAGAATGCATTCTTGAATGGTTGGATAACAGAAGAGGTATATATGGCACAACCACCTGGTTTTGAGAACCAAGTTTATCCTGATTATGTGTGTAAACTTAACAAAACATTGTATGGTCTCAAGCAAGCTCCAAGAGCTTGGAATTTCAGGCTTGTTTCATCCTTGCAGGACAAAGGCTTTCAACCAAGCAAGGCAGATCCTTCACTCTTTATTAAAAAGAGTAATTCCGAGGTCATCTACCTATGTGTATATGTAGATGATATTATATTGACAGGAAATGATGCAGATGGTATGAAGAAGATCAAAGATCAGATGAGAGAAGAGTTCAAGATAAGTGATTTGGGTTCACTTACCTACTTCCTAGGTTTGGAAGTTGTCTACAAAGATCATGGTTTGTTTCTCACTCAAAGGAAGTACATTAAGGACATGTTGGCAAAATTCAAGATGCAAGATTGTAAGATTGCAGGTACTCCAATGGAGGTCAATCATAAATTGAGCTCACATGAAGGTGAACTCATAGAGGACATCACATCGTATCAAAGTCTAGTGGGTAGTCTCAACTATGCCACATTGACAAGAGTAGATATATGTTACAGTGTGAGTGTGGTAAGTCAATTTATTCACACACCAAGGAAACCACATATGGATGCTGCCAAAAGGATTCTCAAGTATCTCAAAGGAACCATAAATGAAGGACTTTATTATCCTTATGTATCTGATTTAGGTTTGAAGCTATTTTCTGATGTAGATTGGGCTAGCTCCAAGGAAGATAGAAGGAGCACTTCAGGTTATCTTACCTTTGCAGGTTCAAAGCTTATTTCATGGTCATCCAAGAAGCAACCCACAGTTGCTCTCTCTTCTACTGAAGCTGAATATAGAGGTCTTGCATAGCTACACAAGAAGCTATGTGGATGAAGACATTATTCAAAGATCTTGGATTGGAGTTTGGAACTCCAACTATTTTTGGTGACAATATGAGTTATATTCATTTGGCTGCTAATCCTATTTTTCATGCAAGGACTAAACATATTGAAGTTCATTATCACTATGTACGAGAAAAGGTTCTACGCAAAGAGATTCAAATATCATATGTGTCCACTCATCAACAATGTGCAGATATTCTAACCAAAGCATTGGATGGTACAAAGCTTTGCAAATTCAAGGCTATGATTGGTTTGCAGGTAATCTTGGAAGATTGAAGACCTCAAGCATACTTGGCTTGAGGGGGAGCTGTTGGAGCAAGTCTATGACAAGCCTAAGTATTGGCTTGAGTCCCACAAAGTCATAGAAAAAGCTTTAAAATGAAGACTATGTAAAGTTCACTTGTGAACTACCTCTTGTAACTTTTGAAGAGTTTACTTAATGTAAAAGTAAAAGAATCTTAAGTGGTTGAGTCCACTTGATCAAAAAGCGAAAGAGGAGCCACGAATTCGTGATTTGTGGTAGGTAGAGAATCGAATCAATCATTGATTGATTGGAGAGTGATTGAGGGAAGTTAGCCTCCCAAACTCAACTATAAATAGATGACAGCTTTAGTCCTGGTTAGAGAGACCTATGTGAAGACCTCCAAGAGCTGCGCTTTATGCCATATCAAGGTGTGATTACAAGGCACACATATGTATCAGTAAGTCATTGTATTGTACAAGAAATATACTTTCATTTTCATGATTATTTGAGTTCATCTTTCCATGTTCTTGTGAAGTGTACTACTCACTGCCATTACTCTCAGTTTTCTTAGTGAGCTTGCAGAGATGTTTTCTCTGAGCTTGGTGCATCATTTCAAGTGATTTAACTTGGTAAAGTTAGATCTATAAGTCTACTATATGATCACAAATTTTCATGTCATTTGAATGTTGCAAACTTCAGTTATGTGCAGTTGAAGTCAACAGTGTATGTGCATTTTCACTTCTCTGTCAGGTACCCGACTTTTTCACTCATCTTGTCAGAGGTGTTTCTCAGTGGTTACTTATCCAAATTCAGTGATTTAAAGCTTGTTGGATTCAGCTTACTGTCTAATATAACCATACAAATTTGCATAATCATTGGATTCCTACATTTTGAGTTATGTGGAGTTTTCTGCTCACTGGTCTCAAACTGTAGCAGCCCGTGAAAATCGGGATGATGTCATCCGTTGTTAAAACTCATTCTCAGTGTGTGGTTTATTATGTTTTATGAGATTACTCTTGAAAGTTAGATCTTTAAGCTACCTAGACTTCCCCAAGAGGAATTAAGCTAATTGCTGCTGTGCTCAGAGAATTATGTAAAACACTGGACAGGTGTATGAACCAAGAATAGCAAGTTTTCACCTCTGAGCTAACTCCAACTTATGTGTTTTGATCTATCTTTTTGAGAGTGATCTTCCAAGGTACGTAGGGTGTCTAATACATCCATTGGCAAGCTAAGAGGGCCCACCATATACTTCTGGAGTTCATTTGGCTGGTGTAGATCAAGGATTTTGCAACACCTCTTCATCTTCAAGCACATACATATCCATCTCTTCATAGTCCATAATTTCATTCATTAGTGTCATACTCAACCTTTCTAGTCACGGACCCTTTATGATCTGACACTCATCAAGCTTCAGTATGAACTTTGACTTAACATTACAGTCTGCACAAAAGAGAAAACATTATCTTAATATGACACTTGAATGTAATAAAACTTGAACACCAAATAAAATGTAGTAGGGGTACCTTCGATTGTTGAACTACAAAAGTGAACCATTGCTTGTTGAAGCTTCTGAAGATCCACAAATATATTGTTGAATTTAGTGTACGCAAATCCTTTTGTAGATAGGATTTTTTATTGCTTCTTAAAAATATGTGGATGATAAACAGAGGCAGGCATAGTTTCTTCTATGAATAATTATTGTCCAATAGTACGATTCACATCCTCATTTGAAGTTTTTTTTTTATAGACACTTTATACGGGCATGGAAATATAATTTGAGAAATACCTTGTGATTGTAAGGCTTGCTTGAGAAGGGTGTACATTGCGGTATACCCATTTCTACTGATGCCCGCATCGTCATATATTGCCTGCACATCTTGCACTATGATAAGGCTTTTTAACTTCTTTGAAAACTCAGCTTCAACAACAACTCTAATACACTTTCCTATGCGGGAGTCTAAAGCAGAAGTGATTTCTTTGTTGTTTATACAGCTATTCATCAGCTTAAATTGATCTTGTGTTATTGATGAAGCAGTTATGTCTTGAATAAACGACCTACACATGAAGATTCCATTACAAATCTTCATTAAAACATATAAAAGTAAAACAAACACTCACCTTGTTGCATATATACGTCTTTTGCATGCTCCACCACCTTTTGAAAGAGTGTCAAAGGATGACAATGCTCTTTTCCTATGTATCATACCAAGTGGAGTCTCGTTTTGCTATTGGAGATTGACTCTCGTTCTGCTATTGGAGATTGACAGTTAACTTTGAAATTGTGCTTTGTTTTGCTTCAATATCCTGTTCCAAATCTGCAAGTTGTTTTTGTAAAGATATGATTGTGCTTTCTAAAGTGACCACCCTCATATGATGGATGTGATATTGTTGGAACCAATACTTAGCAGTAACAAGTGAATGTGTAGATAATCGCTTTCACTAACCTAATACTCCAGCTTCACCCGCACCAATGAACTGAAGTGAAGTTGAGAGGTTATGGAATGTTGGATGGTAAGAAGATATTGGATCAAGAGGATATAGTGAACCATGAGCCCAAAGATCAATACTTTTTTCTCTAGCTTCATGATGTTCATTTTGAGAATTGGCATCATTGTTGCATCGTGTATTTGGAGCAAACTCTCTAGGCACACGAACATGGATACTTGTTGATGCAGGAGCATGCGGACATTCTACTGTGAAGTTTGTGATACATGTCAACACCATCTTTGCTAATGACCAGCAATATCAAAAACAAAGATGAAAACCTGGTTGGAAGGGACTCTAAAGCATATGTTTTGCTCAAAAAATGTGTTTTCTTGTATGTGTATGGGTTAAAGTGTGTTTTTCCACTACGTATGGCTGAAAATGATGAAATTTGAAAAAAAGTCATTTTTTGAGGGAAGCATAGTCACAGATTTGATGATGTGGCACTTACTTTTGGAGGGAGTTTGAAAATTATACTTTTTCTAAAAGAAACTTCAAAAAATGGGCCCAAAAAAGTGACTTCTGACATATATATTAAAAAACAGACCCTTTTGAGTTAATATACACCGAAAATGAGACTTTTTAAAAAAATTCATTTTTTTATTCAAATACATCAAAGAGTTTGATGATGTGGAAAGTAGATTCTCTTTCTCTCTCTCTCTAGAAGAAGAAAGAGAGAGGCCTACTGAAGCCTAAAAAAAGCCTACTCCAGCCTACTAAAAAGTACCCTATTAAATGCACTTTGTCCCCTTAAACAAGAACATAATTAAGCTTAATCCCTAAAAATTAGGGATCCTTACAAGGCCATGTAGGGTTCATTTTTCCCCCTAATGAAAATGCAAAGCCTCTGTCTAAAATAATCAGGATCCTAGGAGGGTTGATTTGCTTTCATTGTGCACATAGGAGTGTTTATCCTCCAACAAACCTAAGGGAAATACATCCTTCAATTGATGGAATGTTTACCCTCACCCTTTATGCAACAAGTATGGGTTTTCAAATGGCTATCAGTCACCTAAAAGTTCCCATGCCAAAAGGATACTTAATCAATAGCTAGCCCTAGGCTATGATGATCTATAACCCTTTTATTTTTGCACCATTTTTATCCTTTTTGTATTTTTTTGAGTAGTCATGCATAGTGCCACCTTACAAGGCCATGCATATAGACATTTCTTTCCTTTTTGCATGTTGGTCTACAAGAACTCAACAATCTCAACATGATTCAATGCCCATTCTTTATCAAGACCAAACACATGAAAATCCTCTATTGAAGACAAAAACCTATCAAAGGTGGGGAGTGTTCTATATAGAGACTCATTGAAGCATTGCTTTGAGGTTAAAAAGAGAAACGATGGTCGGTGTTGTTAAGAATCGAAGCAAAAGAATGCATTTAAAAAATGCAATGGCCTTATGGCATCCCCTAAAGTTCGGAATTTATCCCTCAAAATAGCCATTTTTCATAAAAACCCACCTTTACAAGTATTTTTAGAAAACACTTATTTTAATTTCCTCCATAATTTTGAAAGTTGCGGAGCTGTCCAGCTTGAGCAGGGATTCCCTAACCCTTCATAGTTTTAGAGGATATTTTGCACTCAAATCGGACCTCTTGCAAGGGTTTGGAAGAAAATTCAACCTAGCGTAGACATCAAATTGTGAAAAGAGTCTTTTTTTTTAATTGACTACAAAACTGAGTTAAACTCTTGTTTGCATCTTTTCTTGTTCGTCTTGTTTGTTTTCTCTTCTGCAATAAAATGCCAATGGCTTGGGAGCTTTTGTGTCTAGTCCAAGAATGAGGTTTGTTTGCATGTGTGTGCATTTGTGTGAGAATCCAATGTGAGTGTGTTTGCAACTCTTAATGTGGTGAAGCTCTTCATTCTTCCAACTCCTCTCTCAAATTAAAATTTCGCGGGCAAGGATCTGTTGCGTGAAACTAGTTGGTATGTATGTGCGAGACAGACATGAATTGTATGTGCATCTTTCCTTCGAAATCAGTACCAAATCTAGCAACTATTGCGCATGAAATAGACATGACATGAATTGTATCTACATCGTCCCTTGGAAATCAGTACCACATTTAGCCACGGTTGCACAGATTCTAGTATATTTTTTCTCGCTAGAAGAGAATGAGCTCTTAGATATGGAAATGTGAGGGGTAAGTTGCTTCTCTTTAGAGCAGCGATGAGCCATATGTACATCTTTTCTCAGGGATTAATATCGCAGCCCCAAAAACGCATATGTCTGATTATTCCTCGAAGGACTAAGTTTTCCAAATTTTGCACAGTCCGAGAGTTGAAGTCAAATAAAAAAAAATTGAATATTTTAATCCTCTCTTGAATGCATACTTAGAAAATTGTTTGCCCCCCTTTTGATGCAAAAGACAATAGAGAAGAATTAGTTATCCTTCTCGTGTGGAGTCCAACTTATGATGATCATGTACCAACAACACTTTAGCTTTGCTCGAACACAATCCTATTTCTTTCTCAAGGTAATTCCTTGGTTTCTTATGACTAAAGTCCACTTCACACAATACAACTTTGGAGTTGTGCTTCTTAAGACACACTCAGAACAAAAAGAATTTATGAAGAAATGAAATGGTTTGTTATCTCAGTAGTCATTACTCATAGTTTTTTAAAAAGATTAATATGCTAGCAAAAAAAAGATCATCCAAATCAAATCAACTTAAACTAGTCCAAAGCACCATGGCAAGTGCGAGAAAAAAGTCATTTAACACCGACAGCGTTGGTGCTTTCTCATAACGGCATAACCAATTCAGACAATTATAATACTTCAACTCTTGCGATTTCTTCAGGAGCGGAAACGAATAAATGAGATTGAATCTTTCCAAGAACGTGTCACCATGGAAATAAAAGAAAAGATTATATAAAAAATATGGGCCCAAGGGGAAATACTTGGGTGTTGGGCTCATGCCAATGCTACACAAAGAGCTCTGTGAGAATTGTATTTATTTATCTGACAAGCTCGTGCATAGAAACAAAAAGCATGCGATCAATGTAAGGCAACACTCGTCAAGTTTCTTTTGCCCAAGAATGTTTCGACAAGTGACAGGTACATCCTTTTGGAAGTGGATTTATAAAACAAAAAGATTATTACAAAAGAGTTGTATAACAGGAAGAAGTGTCATTGTTCCTATGATCAGTCAATGCTAAATCTCGAGAGGACTTATTTCCACATCTACATGACATGGATTCTGAATCTGGCTTTACAAACGATGAGGACCTTGTCCCAGACTCGGTGAGGAGATATGATGGAAAACAAAGAACAATGGTAAAATTTTCATGAGAACAGAAGGATAATTTGTGGGAAGAGCATGTGCAGATAACACAACAACCAACTCCAAGTAAAAAGTAAGTACATCTATGGTCACAAAAGACGTATCATCACCTAACGCAATGGAGGAGATGTTTAAGATCTTTAGTAATTGCACAATTCAAAGTATCAAGCAATTAATTGACTCACAATCCTGTCAGACTACTATTAGAAAATTTATGAGGATATTTGACTTAAAAACGTGTATATTGTGTGACTCTTTAGATGCCTTGTCTTAGAATCTACCTTTTGTCAAGGACAAAATGATTTCTGATTCAAAGACAAGAGAAAAATTTAATACTAACTTTGGACGTGGAGGCATATAGAGCTTCTTCCCAAGATCTTCGCACAATTCTTGCTACTTCATGGACGAAATGGAGGATTCATAGGTATGATTCATACAAGTAATGCAATACTTGAAAAACGAGCGCTGATTGAGGTCACTCTTAGTGAACGTCTCGAGGAAAAAAACAAAAACTGGTAGATCAAGCTCGGTAGGAGGAAAAGATGGAAGAAGACGCATCTATGCAGTTCTTATATATTCAGCTGCAGAAAGGAAGCGAGACTACGGAACATACAAAAATGTATGGTGTAACCAAGTTGCGCATGATGATATGTATATAGATAATTATTCTCAAGGAGCAATTCTATCTAATCATTTCACCATAGGCATAATGCCACAGCCGAAACAATCATCAGGCATGATAAAATTGAAGCTTCTATTATTGCTCTTATTGCCCATGGATTAGGAAATAATATCATGGATTCAAGCCACTAAGATCTTTATGAAGCCTGTCGATCAATAGCCCATGACCATCATTGTCATCAATGGCGGAAAATTCTCAATGAGTGTGTAAGCTTGCTCTTCCAAAACTCTGTGTGTTTTTTTCATCAATGGAGGAAAATTCTTCCTTCGCTTATCATTCTTTCAATCATCACCCTGAACATCCAACTTACATTCCCGGTTTCACTGTTCTTAATGCACATTCTGCAATGGAACTTGCACATAAGCATCTGTCCGTCATTGTTCGGTGGCATAAACCTACGATAAACATGATTAGCTTGCGACAGAAAATAGTTTCAGACGTTTTGTTGAGGAATTTCTATTCAAGAGGAAAAGGGCATACTGAATACTGAACAGGTTTGTGGGCTTCAATTAAAATATATATAAAACGTTCCCTGGAAGGTGTAAGAATCTGGGACCTCGAACATCCATGACTGTACCTGCTTATCTTGCGCCCATTTTTACGCGTACTATGGCTTCTGGCTCATTACGTTGGAGCGCACGCAGCAGCAGCGGGAGGAAAAAAGGTGGTGTCACCATGCACGCCTTCTGCTTTTTCTCAGAAGCCTGCATGCGTCAGAGCAAGAAGGACGACGCATTGGGGCTTGTTCCATTAATTCATGATACCTGTTCTTCATCATCGAATCCCATGGAAAGAAGAGGATTTAGGGCAATCATGGACGACGGATGCTGAACAATAACAAACAGGATACCACATGTACGGGGCAGTAGTGACAAACAAAGGATATCAGATTGAGGGTAGTACTCAATTCGGCATAAATAGTGGTCTGAAGAGCGTGAATCACGAGAGCCAACACATCGTATTGTTCAGCAAAAGGAACGATCGATATACGGCGCGCCGGTGACGAGACAACGAAACGGGGAGCTCTGGTAGCGACAGTGTAGTGTAGAAGCGGGCCGATTGCGATTGAAAGACAGAAGCTCTTGCGCTGGCTACACAGCACATCATGGAAGAAGGGCTTAAATCTAATGTCTTCCATAAAATACACTCAATTTTATACACTCATGTTAGCCTTCACTCCACTCACTGCCCAAATTTTGAAGGCGTCTGCCCAAAATGGAGCCTCCAATTCGGATTTAAATAACCATCTTTCAATTTGTTTCCAAAGTGTTTTTTGATTCCAATACACCATTTTGAAATTGTTCCCAAATGAATGCGTCATTCATCTACTGCTTTGAATGCGAAACTTGATAGATAGGATTCTATAAGTAAGAAAGATTTATGAAACCGAAAAGTGTGTGCGATTGAGTAGAATTCAGAAATGAGTTAGACATGATTGTAAAATTGAAGGTGATACAGAAATGAGGGATATAACAAAAATAACATTTGTTGATCTAGTTTAGATGGTTGGCTTACAAACAAAAGAACGAATCGGTCTGGACATTTAAACCACAAAACTGGTTGATCTTTCATATATGGGACTCAGCTAACATAAAAACAACATCAGATAACAGCAACTTGGCAAAATCCATGTGTTGAAAACCAGGACTTATCATTTATGAAGAGTTCAATTACGATTCCAACACTTGGACAAATCAAATGATGAGCTATCAAACCACTACCTATATTTTATGACGAGTCCAACACCAAACCAATCAAACCAATCCAAAACAACTCAAACGATGAGTCCAACATCAAACCAATCAAACCACTACCTCTATTTTATGTCACCAAAATGTGTAGCCATAGTGATTGGTGGTTGTTGTTGATATATTTAGGTATTGATGTGTGTGAACACACTAGGACCATTGGGGCACTTTTTCCTCTCTCTTGGAGTTTTTTTTTTCGAGCTTGTATATACACCTATAACCCTAATGGATCATATATCTTCGTACATTCTCTTGCCAATACATTCACTATTGTGTGTTGTGCTCCAAGCTTCTTCTTCTTCCTTGTGTTGTTTGTGTGCTTCGACAGACCTCAAACTCCAACAATTGGTATCAGAGCACATTGTCACTTCATCTAGGGCATCCTCTACACCCCTCTCATCACAACCTCAAAATTGCATGAAATTTGGTGACCATACTTAGGGTGATTAGGAGTGCAAAACAACTTTGTTATGTACTATGGAAATCAGGATCTAAGCTCATTTTGGCCTTCGAATGCACCATCATAGTGCCTATGTAGGAAATTTCATTTTTTTGTGCCAAAGATATATACACGTTTTGGTTCGTGAGTATAAGCACCTCGAAGTTTGCTACAGGTTTAGCAGAACTTGACAAGGTAGTTAGATTCAACTTTTTGAGATATAGTCATTTTTCTGCATCAAGATATTTTAGTGAGTGGCCGTGGCAAAAACTAGTGATGTACTTTGTATTCTGAATATTGAGGATAAGTTGGATGGTACCAATTACCCATTATGGGCCTATATGATGCATAATGTATTGGTTGCAAAAGGACTATGGCATATTGTGCAAGGTGTTGTAAAACATCCTATTACACCTGCAAACATAGTTGTTGAAGGTAATGCAGATGATAATACATCTCCCTCTCTCTCTCTCTATCTCTATTTCTAATAGAGAACAAAACAATCACTTAGATTGATGTAATTGTTTTGGTCGTTGTCATCAAAGCCCAATCAACTTTGCCTCTCATCAAATTGCAAAGCCTACCGATGCCAGAAAGCTCGTGCAAAACCAAAGAAAAGAGAATTTAGAAAAGAGAAAACATAGAGGAAGAGAAAGCATAAAAGTACGCGTATCTCTTACCAAAATCTGAGATCTAGAGAGAGAGAGATGTGTGTTAGAGAGAGATGTGTGTTAGAGAGAGATTTGTGTGTGTGTGTGTGTATGTGTGCACAATGCAATGAGAATGCAACTCGATGAGCACAATGTACGTACACGCAGAAAATCTACACTAGCAATACGCAGTTCAAAATAGTAGCAAATGTCGACTTTTTTCTCTCGGGTTCGGTTATGTTAAAAACATGCCATTGGTATAGGGGTCGGTATAGTCGTTGGTATAAGCATCAATATTTCCAGTAAATTATTGACTCTCATATCGGCGCTCATATCGGCACCTATACTGAGGTCTATATCAGCACCTATACCGGTGGCTACAAATTCTGATGCATATACCGGTAGCAATATTCTAAGAGTTATACCGATGGTCTAGTGACCATTGGTATGATTTATGTGGTTTTTTCAGGCATTTCCAACAGTCATATTGATGTTGATGCGTGACCATCCATATGCCTCTCATATGTTGTAGTGGATGTATATAGATAATTATTCTCAAGGAGCAATTCCATCTAGTCATTTCACCGAAGGCCATTATGCTTGTGCCACAACCGAAACACTCATCAGGGATGATAAAATTGAACTTTGTATCATTGCCCTTACTGCCCTTGGACTAGAAAATAATATCATGTCTAAAGAGCTCTACTTGAAAGGAAAATGGCCTATTGACATGCACCCAACGTGAAGGAATCAAGCCACCAGCATGATGCCAGAGGATCTTTATGGAGCATTACCATCATTGTCATCAATGGCGGAAAATTCTCAATGAGTGTGTAAGTTTGTTCTTCCAAAACTGTGTGTGTTTTGGCATGACCATCATTGTCATCAATGGCGGAAAAGTTTTCTTTCGCACCTTCTTCCTGCGCTGCTTATCATTCTTTCAATCATCCCCCTGAACATCCAACTTACATTCCCGCTTTCACTGTTGTTAATGCATAATTCTGCAATGGAACTTGGAACTTGGACTAGGATAAACAGTTTTGGTGAGGAATTTCTATTCATGAGGAAAAGGGAATATGCGAATCCTGCAATAAAAATATTATGAATACTGAAGAGGTTTGTGGCTTCTTGCTCATTCCGTTGGAGCGCAAGCAGCAGCAACAGCGGAAGGAAAAAAAGTTGGTGTCACTATGCACGTCTTCTGCTTTTTCCCAGAAGCCTGCAAGAAGGACGATGCATTGGGGCTTGCTCCGTTACTTCATGATACCAATTCCTCATCATCGAATCCCATGGAAAGAAGAGGATTTAGGACAATTATGGACGACGGATGCTGAACAATAACAAACAGGATACCACATGTACGGGGCAGGAGTGGCAAACAAAGGATATCAGATTGAACAGCGTGGATCACGAGAGCCAACACGTCGTATTGTTGAGCAAGAGCAATGATCGATATACGGCGCGCCGGTGACGAGACAAGGAAACGGGGAGCTCTGGTAGCGACAGTGTAGTGTAGAAGCTCTTGCGCTGACCACAGAGCACATCATGGATGAAGGGCTTTGTACCTTTCCATGTGGCGCCTGCACAGAGTCTTTATCGCCTGGTCGTTCAAAAGAAATATGTCAGGATAAGGGCTGCCATGACTTCCTCCGTTCTGACTTCTTAGATAACGGAGGGCGAAGGAGGTATTGACTCTTGCCCGAATTTTGAAGGATTCTGCCGATGGTATCCTCAGTCTACTCATCTCCTCCTTATGTAGAACAAAACCGAGCCTCCAATTCGGATTTAAATAACCATCTTTCAATTAGTTTCCAAAGTGTCATTTGATCCTAATACACTATTTTGAAAATTGTTCCCAAATGAATGAATCCGTCATCTACTCCCTTGAATGCCAAACTTGATGGATAGCATTCTATAAGTATGAAAGATTTATGAAACCGAAAAGTTTGTGTGATTGAGTAGAATTAAAAAATGAGTCAAGTTGAAGGTGATACAGAAGTGAGGTATAACCAAAATAACATTACTTGATCTAGTTTAGATGGTCAGCGTACAAACAAAAGAACGAATCGGTCTAGACATTTAAACTATAAAACTGGTTGACCTTTCACATCTGGGACTTAACTAACATAAAAGCACAATCAAATAATAGCAAGTTGGCAAAACACACGTGTTCAGTTACGAGTCCAACACTTGGACCAATCAAATGATGAGCTGCGAAGTTATAAAATCAGTCAGGAAGCTCCACCAAACCAATCAAACCACTACATATATTTTATGTCACCAAACTGTGTAGCCATGGTGATTGTGGCAAAAGAGGAAACTTTGTTTAAATTGAAGTCAAACTCACTAGTGTATCACCATCAGTATTGTTCCCCTCTATCTTGTTGCGATGGATTGTACTCAACTCCATGAAGTAGACACATAGCTTAAGCATACCCCCGTCCTATTTCCATGCATATTTCGGGGCCCTCTATCTATATATGTAATATAACCTCAATGGGTCACTTATGTTTGTGCATACACTTGGTAATACATTCAATATTGTGTATTGTGCTTCACGATTCTTCTTCTTCTTTGCGCTGTTCATGTGCTTTCGCAGACCTCAGACTCAAACAATTGGTATTAGAGTAGGTCACCACTTCATGTAGGGCATCATCAACACGCCCTCTAGTCACAGTCACATAATCCCACAAAACATTATTGAACATACTTAGGGTGATTAGGAGTTCAAAATTGTTTTGCTTTGTGTGTGTCAAAATTTTGATCTGACCTCGTTTCAGCCTCCGAACACACTATCATAGTGCTCATGCAAGCAATTTTTTCCTTTTCTACCAAACATATATACAGGTTTCGGTTCACCATTACAAGTGCCTAAAAGTTTGCTACAAGTCTAGCAAAGCTCGATAGGGTGGTTTTGGCCAAAATGTAACATTCCTCCTTCCCAAAAGATGGTTTAATTAGAGCTCCTCAAAAATCACAGCTTGTTCAGAGTGATGTATGTGGTCCTATGCAGACACCTTCTTTTGGGAACTATGTCTACATCATTACTTTTATTGATGATTTTTTGAGGCATGCATGGGTGTATCCATTGAAAGAAAAATCTGAAGTGTTTATGTGTTTCTAACAGTTTTTGCTTTTGGCTGAAAAACTATCAGCATGTAAAATGGGCACCCTCCATTCTGATGGGGAGGGGGGGATACATGTCTTTTAATTTTAATGCATTTCTCGTTGAATGTGGAATAAAACATCAGTGTACAGTTCCATATACACCTCAATGAAATAGAGTTGTTGAAAGCCTAAGAGCGGGCCTCCCATGGAGATGGCAAGGTGTATGGTCAAAAGTCAGGCCTTACCACATAGCTTCTGGCTTGAGGTCGTCATGTGTACAACATGTGTACTTAACAGTTGTCCCACCAAAGCACTGCAATCTATCACTCCATATGAGGCTTTGCATGGTTGCAAGCCATTTGTTGCTCAAGTGTGTGTCTTTTGTTGTCCAACATATGCATTAGTGCATGAACAACAATGCAGAAAGTTTGATGATAAAGTAGTAAAATGTAGTTGTTTTTGGTGTAGTTCTAACAACAAAGGCTATTGTCTGTGTCATCCACACAGTAAATGCATCTTAGTTAGTTGTGATGTGGCTTTTGTAGAAGATGAAATTTAACCGTTATTTTCATGTATTAAGGAGACAACAGTTAGCTCGAAGGATGTGTATGACACTTTGCTATCCTTTTTATAGGTGGAGTGTTATACTTTATGAAATAATGGAATGTTAAATGAATTTTAATTTCTTGAGGTTTTTAATGTGATTGTGTTTTGATTTAGCAGGTGAAGAATCATAGTGTGTGAATGCATTGTCCTAGGGTTCGAAACAAGGAGGGAGGAAGAAGGAAAGATCATCGAATTGATAGACAACATGAAATTGTAACTTGATTAAGGATGAGTATGATGTGAGGCTCCGAGGAAGATGAAGGCAAAAGCAGACCCTTAACTCTCTTCTTCCAAATGCGGCAGCATTGAAGTTGACAGAATCGATCCGCACACTATATATTTAGAAGCATAAAGCATTTTTGTCACAATTAGACTTATCATCTCAAATCCTAAGTTTGAGATTCCACCTCATAAAGAGATACGATTTGAAAACTGCTCTATTAATATTGCACAAAGTGTTCGCTATAGAATGCTTAGTAAGTGAGATCATGTGGAAGAGATAATTCGACTATCTTTATTGACTATGAGTAACGTACAATGCTTGCAATCCGTTGAGCTCTCTGCAACACCAATACCCATTTTCTTACAAGTCATAACACTTAAAAGTAACGTTGCAACAAAGAGCTTTCGGAACTAAACTGAGAACATTCGTAGAGTGACCGACTTTATATTCATGAAAGAGAATCAAACTCTTACTTCACTTCCAATGCTTATCTCTGCACATCAATCAAACTTCGATTGAATATTCCTTAACACATCCAACATCGAATGCCTCCTTAAAATATCCTTGTATATCCTTCTATCTATCAGATGCCAGCTTTGAATTCCTTTGTTAGATAATCTAAAATCGTCAGCTTTGTGCATTAGTTAGCTTTCAAAAACATCCCTTCATTCAAACTAATTGTCCTGCATTGGATTCATACTCTTTTGTCTTCCTCAACGTGCATCCTTCACCTCCTAGAATCCTTCAACATTCCTCTCAGAGTTCTTCAAATAGATCTTCTATCTCTACCCTCTCTTGATATGCATCAAGCCTCGAGCATCCGAATCTTTTCTTCTTTAGAGTATCCTCCTTGATTAATGTTCATTTCTTGATGAAGTAAGACTTCCTATAGTTGCAGATCATGAAGAACCTCAAAGCCACATTTGTCTAAAGCTTTCCTGGTCCTGTCAAAAGAACTGTTTTCTTTTCTTTGTGTGGATGCCCCGTCTGATCTGTATAATTTTCAATCACAAAAATTTGAAATGTCAGAAAGCCTATGATATTCAAGGGATCAAAAGACAAAAACTTCCCCGTAGAAACTTTTACCATGTGTGCACATGACCGTATAAAAACTGCTCCTCCAACCCCCTCAATATCTATTGTAATATTTAGCATCATGTGTAGACCATATCAGAAACAAACATATGAATGGCCACCAAGGTCAAAATTTCATTATAGTAGTAGTTCATATGTTGAAAATTGTGTGTGGTGGTCTAAGATCAGCACATTACGATAAAATGGCATAGAAGCTATTATTTCTACAATAATGATACTAAACATGGTAGCTCTCCTGTTATATTCCAAAGATGTACATGCTTGGAGGAACGAGAAGTTCCTTGCTCAGGGGATAACCAAGGTCAAAAGCCAGAGAGTTCATACGATGTACCTACTCATGATGGCCATATGGGTAGAGGGACCTTAGAGAGAACTCTATATGGTGACTAGGCAAGGGCTATAAATAGGCTAGGAGGTGAATTCCAGGCCTGTCATTCTCCATTTCTCACATGTCTGTGGAGTAATGCCAAAACTATATACATCAATAGCTATAATGACGTGTTCTCTCAAAACATATGGTGGATCAATGTTACCAATTGTCCCAGTAGGTCTCGCTGAAAATTCAACATCAAATTCATGAGTCACTTTTGAAATCCCAAAATCAAAGAGATTTGCAACCATATTGTCATCAAGTAGAACATTACTTGGCTTAACATATCTGTGAATTATAAGAAGATCCACGAATGAATAAAGTTAATCTAGTCCTTGTGCTACTTCAAGTGCAATATCCAACCTTTCAAGCCAATCATGTTGTTCTATACATTTGTTTTTAAATAGAAGCATGTTCTGATTTCCATTGGGCATATATTCATACACAAGTAACTGTGTTTTATCTTCTTCACAAAATCCTAGTAGACAGACAAGGTTCCTATGGTTAATCACTATAACTTCATTATGGAATCTAGCGGTGCTTTGTATCAAAGATTCATGAGCTCGTTTGATTGCAATAGTTTTGCCATTAAATAGTCCACAATAAACTTTACCAAAGCCCCCATGTCCAATTTAATGAATACTATCAAATCCATTAGTTGCTTTGAAAAACCTTGATCACGTGTTGGTGCACCATGATGCACTAGAGTTTAATTCACTCTTAATTTCTCAATAGCTGAGCTTATTAGTTGTATTGAACAGTAGCACCACTACAACCTGATATGTAGAAACCACAAGCTCAATGGATTTAGGCTGAAATTTAGCAAAAACATTACATGAATATATCCATGTGATTTTTTTGTGCTTTGTCTTAGTTTGATAAAACTCTTTGAATGTTTCACACACTTTACCATCTGTTGATGTATTTAGGTAGTCATGCGTGTGAACACACTAGGACCACCAGGGCACTTTTTTCCCTCTTTAGGAGGTTTTTCCCCCCCTACTTGTATATACGCCTATAACCCTAATGGGTTACTTATCTTGTAGATTCTAGTGGTAATACATTCAATATTGTGTGTTGTGCTCCAAGCTTCTAATTCTTTCTTGTGCTATTCACGTGCTTCCACAAATGTCTAGCTCCAACAATTGGTATCAGAGCAGGTCACCGCTTCATCTAGGGTGTCATCGAAACTCCTCTAGTCACACTCAAAATTGCATGGAATTTGGTGAGCATAGTCATGGTGTTTCAAAGATCAAAATGACTTTGTTTTATGGTGCAGAAATCAAGATCTAACCTCATTTTGGCCTCCGAGCGCACTATTGCAATGCTCGTGCAAGCTATTTTGTGTTTTTGTGCCAATGATATATACCAGTTTGGGTTCGCTAGTATAAGCATCTCAAAATCTACTATAGGTCTAGCAGAACGTGTTAGGATATTTCTATTCAACTTTTTCAAATACAGTCATTTTTCTGCATCAGGGTATTTTAGTTAGTGGCCATGGCCGAAAGCAATGATCTATTGTGTATGTTGGCTATTGAGGATAAGTTCGATGGCATGAAATACCCGTTGTGGGCTTATATGATGCGACATGTATTGGTTGTAAACGGATTGTGGAACATTGTGTAGGGTGTTGAAAGACCTCTTGTTACACCTAAAAATAGAGGTACTGTAAATATAGGTACGGGAGCTGATGGAGATGGTATTGAGGATGGTATTATTCTATAGATTCTTGTTTGTTCTGTAGTTTCTATTGCACCTACTATAGAACAAATTCATTGGTATGGCAGAGATGCTTAGCCACATGCATTGATAGCTTTGTCTGTCAAACATGCCATTATTCCTCACATTTGCTCTTGCAGAACAACTAAGGATGCTTCGGATACACTTGCCACATTATACCAGGCTAGAAATGAGGCTCGTGTTGCTTACATATGAAAACAGTTGGAGAGTGAGCACATGAATGAAGGTGACTCTATGGACACTTTTCTAACAAAGATCAAAGACTTCAAGGAATAGTTGATTTCTACTTATGAGGTTATGCCAAATAGCTCACTTGTGTTGAATTTTCTCAATGGTCTTCCTAATTTATATCAGAGTTTTGCTTCTACTCTTTGTTTGATGATGAAAGAGAATCCAAATGCCTTGTCATTTGAGGAGTTAGTTTTTGTTCTATTGTAGGAAGATCAACCTGTGCACAATAGGTCTATAATGTGTGTTGAAGATCAAGCTTTCCTAGATAGCCAGAAGGGCAAAGGCAAATGGAGCTCATCTACTAGTAAGCAAAAATCTGCAAATGTTGCACATTCGAATAAGGAAGACAAAGATAAAAAGAAATTAAAAAAAAAAAGAAATTCTTTTGAAAGTACTATAAAGCAAATGATCATATCATTAATGCTGTCCAAAATTGGCTGCTAAAGAGGCAAAAAAAAAAGAAGGAGGTTGGAATGGTTGTTGCAGAGGCCTCTACACCGAAAACAGAGTTTGCTAATCTTGTGCAGAATGAAGAATGGGCATTTACTACTGTTTGCAGTTTTGAACCATCTTCTCATGAGTAGTGTATTACTAGAGTAGACTTAGATGTTTGGTATTTTGATAGTGGGGAAACCAAACACACTACCCCGCAACATAGTTTTTTCACTTCACTTGAGCGTGCCCCTATAGGGAATACTATCACATGTGCCAAAAACCCCTACTATCCTATCATGGGAGTTGGTAAGACCATTCTGACTATTGCTCATGGGAGTTCTTTCACTTTGTTAGATGCTTTATTTGTGCCAAGGATCAAGAAAAATATGTTATCAATTTCTACATTAGCCAAGATTCACTTGGTTATGAAATTTGTTGATTACAAATGTACAGTTCATGATATGCCAAATGGTGACATCATTATTGCTTCTGGCATTTTATGTCATGGGCTGTATAAGCTCATAGACTATGAAAGATTTGTGAATGATTCGGCATGTGCAATACATGATTCTCAGTCTATGTTAGATGCAAAGCTTTGCCATGCATGCTTTGGTCATCTGAATTTTGCTAGTTTGCTATGCTTGCAGAAATCTAAAATGGTGTCCTCTTTGCCCAAACTTGAGGCAGCTAGAAAACATGTTTGTGAAGGCTAGATTTTGGGCAAAATGCACCATTCCCCCTTTCCAAAAGATGGCTTAGTTGGGGGTACGTAGAAATTGCAACTTGTACATAGTGATGTCTCTCGTCCTATGGAGACACCCTCTTTTAGAAAGTATCTTTGCTTCATGAATTTAATTGATGATTTTTCCAAGCATGCATGGCTATGTCCATTGAAAGCAAATTCCATAGTGTTCGTGTGCTTCAAATAGTTTTTGGTTTTGGCTGAAAATCTGTCAACATGTAAAATGGGCACCCTCCATTATGATCAAGGGGGGGAATATATGTCTTGTGACTTTAATGCATTTGTGGCTGAAGATGGGATAAAACATCAGTGTACAGTGTCGTATACACCTCAAAAAAATGGAGTAGTTGAATGGAAGAATAGGTCACTCATGGAGATGAAGAGGCATATGGTCAAGAGTCAAGCTTTACCACAGTTTCTGGTTTGAGGCTGTCATGTGTGCAACATATGTACCTAAGATGTGTCCCACTAAAGCACTGCACTCTATCACTCCATATGAGGCTTGGCATGGTCGCAGGCCATCTGCTGCTCATCTCCATGTTTTTGGTTGCCTAGCATATGCATTAGTGCCTGAACAACATCACAAGAAATTGGATCATAAAGTAGTAAAATGTAGTTTTGTTGGGTACAATTCTAAAAGCAAAGGCTATCGTCTATATCATTCACATACCAAATGCATTTTGGTTAGCCATGATGTTGCTTTTGTGGATGATTCTATTCAATCTTTACTTTCATGTACGAAGGAGACATCTCTTAGCTCCAAAGACATGTATGATACTTTGCTACCTCTTTTTACAGGTGGATAGTCTAGTGTTGGATCTAATGACACAACGTATCAGCCATTGTAGGTTTGATGTGATGATGTAGATCATTCTATTTTTGATGCAGATTTACATAATGCACTTGTTGATGAGAGAGTTGATACTTAGGAGGCAAAAACTATTCCAAAATGGTTGATATAGACTTTGTGTGACAGCAAATCAAATGCACCTCTGTCATATCGTACTTGTTCATGCTCTCGTAGTGCCTTTTTTGCATGAGATTGCTATGCTATGGTTGCATCTAGTCCTTGTGATGAGACTAAGCCTGTTTCATTTGATGAAGCACAAAATTCTGAACATTGGATGGCTGCAATGCAATCTGAATATGATGCTATCATGAGAAATGGTACCTCATCTTTATGTGATTTGCCTCCTCTCAAGAAGCCCATTGGCACTAAGTGGGTATACAAGCTGAAGCATAAACCTCATGGAACAGTTGATAGGCATAAGGCTAGGCTTGTTGCAAAGGCTTATGCGCAAGAAAGAGGCATTGACTTTGATGAAACCTTTGCACCTACTTGCTACATGACTACTATCTGTAGCATATTTGCACTTCCAGCTCATCATGGTTGGAATGTACATCAATTTGACATTAAAATAGCATTTCTAAATGGTGACTTGCATGAAGAAGTGTATGTTTTTTAGCCTCATGTCTTTGTGCACAAAGGCCATGAAAACCAGATGTGAAAGTTAAAGAAGGCATTATATGTCTTAAAGCAGCCACCACGTGCTTGGTATGAAAAGATACATGCCTATCTCATTGCACATGGTTTTGAGAATAGTGCAAACTAAAAGCACCTTATATGTTAAGCATGCTAATGATGTGCTTTTGATCATTGTGGTGTATGTTGATGAAATGTTGCTCACTAGTCCTCATGAGAAGCATATTGCAGATTTCAAGGCTGATTTACATGCCTCATTTGAGATGTCTGATTTGGGGCATTTGCATCATTATTTGGGCATTCAATTTATGCACGTTGATGGTGGAATAGCTTTGTGTCAAACGAAATATATTGACACAGTATTATAGTATTTTGTCCTTGAAGACTGTAAACCTATTTTCACTCTTATGAAGATAGACTTAAGACTGAGTCTTCATGATGCTGGAAATGCATTTGATATTGTTCTCTATAACCAGGTTGATGGATGTTTGATTGAGTTATGCATTGCTCGGCCAGATATGCATTTTTCTATCTCATAGATGAGAAGGTTTATGCATTGCCCATGTGTCAAGCCTTGGCATGCGGTTAAGCGCATCTTTTGCTACTTGAGTGGTACACCTAGATACTTGGGTTGTTTTATCCCAAGGGGGGATCACTACCCCCAGATTTCCATGCTTTTTCTGACTTTGACGAGGCTAGTTGCTATGGCACTCATGTGTCCACTAGTGGTTTTTGCTTCATGCCTGGTAGCTCATGCATATTTTGGCTGAGCACGAAGCAGCCTACTGTGGCCACTCCATTTGTGGGGCTGAGTATGTGGAGAATGAGTTCTCCTATGCGCAACGGAAGTGTGTAGTGAGCCCTTGTATGTCCATCACTTGGACAAACATCTGCACCTTAGATAGCTTGCTGCTCTCAATACAAAACTCAAATGGACTTGAGACTCTAGTCAATCACTTAATTTGGACAAGTTTTGGTTAGGAAACAAAACTATCAAAGATGAACTACTTGTCCACACAAATATGCTAAAGAACTCAGCTTCACTCTCAGAGTGATAACTCTCTGAATATATATCCTTTGAGAATGATATTTGGTACAGAAAGTAGACACAAATAGCTTTCCAATAAAATAAAAAACAAGTATTTTGGATGCGTTTTGATTAGGAAACGCAACTCACCAAGATAGACCACCTGCACACATAAGTACACTATAAAACTTGACTTTACTATCTGATAGGTATCTCATAGAATATAAATGATCTCAATGAGATATTTGGGACAAGTAAAAGAAGATGCCAAGAGCTTTCCAACAAGATAAAAAGCACGAAATCTGGATATGTTTTGGTTGGAAAAATTAACCGACCAAAATATACTACCTATCTACACAGGTATACTGAAAAACTGGACTTCACTCTTGCATTGATATCTCACAAACTACATAAGATTTCAAAGAGATATTTGATATGCACAAATTACACGAGATACGCTTTCCACTGAATGTTTAAACACACAAAATGGTTACATATGCAGTGAGATATGAGCTCTGCAATAGAGCTATGTACAAACTGACGTGCGGCTGGAAGGAGTCTAACAGAAGACAAAAATGACAAAATGGCTAGATCCGACTATTGGGAGCTCTTGCCTCTTTCTCTCCTTGTTTTGAATGTGCTCCCACTTCACTTTTATAACCAATGAGCATGTGAAGAAGTTTGTGCCTCCTTCTTAACTCACCACTTTCTCCACTACATGCTACTAACTACAAGGCAAGATATTGTATCTCTTACTCATCATGAATTTTGACTAGACTTTTTCTTTTATTATTTTTTCCTCCACTTTTCCTTTATCTTTATATTTGGTAAATTTATCCAAGCATGGCTCATATGAAAATGAGCTTGTACATTTATCTTCAACACTCCCCCTCAAGCTCATTTTGGGAGTTATCTTCATCCATGTCGTGCAAATTTATCACATCATTGAAGCCTTTGAGTTTAGAAGCATCCAAGAACTTTGTAAACATATCTGCAACATGCTCTTTGGTTCTAATGAACTTTATCTCCACATCTTTGCTCAACACCTTCTCCCTTACATAATGGTAGTGGACCTCTATGTGCTTGCTCCTTGCATGAAACATAGGATTGCTCGCCAAGTAGATACTTGACATGTTATCACCATATATAGGGATGGTTCCAACTTGCACTCCAAGATCAGCCAAAAGCTTTTTAATCCATATTGCTTCACATGTGGCAAATGCAAATCCTCTATATTCAGCCTCCATGGATGAAAGTGCAACAGTAGGTTGTTTCTTTGAGCTCCATGTGATAGGTTTGCTTCCTATCAGAAACACATAACCTGAGGTTGATCTTCTATCTTCCTTTGAACCTACCCAATTAGCATCGCTAAGGCCTTTGACCTGTAGTTCTTCATCAAACTTGTCAAACAAAGCATGATTAAATGTATGCTTTATGTATCTCAATACTCTCTTGGCTGAATTTAAGTGTTCACTTGTCGGAGCTTGCATAAACTGAGAAAGTACACCAACAACATAAGACAAATCAGGTCTTGTAATGTTTGCATCGATCAATGATCCTACAATGCTTTTGTATGTCGTTACATCTTCCAATGGTTCTCCATCATTTGAACAAATCTTTGTATTTGTGTCCATGGGTTGAGTGAGTGGTTTGCATTCACTCATTCGAAATCTGAAAAGAACATCCAACAAGTACTTCCTTTGCATCAAGTAGATGCCACTCTTTCCATAAACAACGTCAATTCCTAAAAAATATTTTAGCTCTCCAAGATCTGAAATTTTAAACTCCTTACCAAGCTTCCTTTTGATATCTTTAATCCCTGTAACATCATTTCTTGTTATGATTCACACTTAGTTAGATACTCTACCAATCTCTGATTCCATGCTCTTGGTGCTTGCTTCAAGCCATAAAGTGCCTTCTTCAACCTGCAAACAAAATCTGGATGGTTTTCATCTTCATATCCAACCGGTTGACTCATGTATACCTCTTCTTGTAGTCCTCCATTAAGAAAAGCATTTTTGATGTCGAGTTGATATAATGGCCATCTCCTTGAAACACCAATTGCTATAAGGGTTCTGATAGTTCCCATCTTTGCAACAAGGCTGAAAACTTCATCATAATCTATGCCTTGTGTTTCTTTAAATCATTTGGCAACTAATCTAGCTTTATATCTAGCTAGAGAACCATTAGCATTCCTCTTTACTTTAAACACCCATTTGTTTGGAACAATCTTCATACCTTCTTTCTTTGGAACTAGCTCCCATGTGTGATTATCTTTGAGAGCTTTGATCTCCTCTTTCATAGCTTGCTTCCATTCCTTTTGTGTGCAAGCTTCTTCATATGTCTCAGGCTCTTTGTCTTTGATAACTTGCATCATGTATGCAAAATGTGTCGCCATAAAACTATCATAACTCAACCTTTGAGTTTGATACCTTGTCCTTGAAGATCTTCTTTCATTGCCTTTAGAAAGTTGCTTCTTTAACCTATTCAACTTTACCATCGGAGTGATTACCTCTTCATATTCTTCTTCACTTGCATCTACCTCACTGTTTGGAGTAGCACTTGCTTCTTCGGCTCTACTATGAGCTGAATTTGGAGACAAGGAATGACTCCCCCTCCATGTTGAACATTCTTCATTTGATGTAGATGCCTCTCGACCTGAAGCCTTTGTGCTTGATTGTTGAACTTCTCTTTGATTTGTTCCTGCATAATCATCACAATCTTCTTCAAGAATCTTTTCCTTTCCTTTATCTTCATACCATGGTCTTAGTTCATCACAGACCACATCTCGCGAGACTCTTAATTCCTTTGTTCTAGGGTTGTAACACTTGTATCCTTTTTGCTCCGTTGAGTAGCCGATGAAAATGCATTTTTTTGATCTTGGTTCCATCTTTGTTCTAACTTCTTGTGGAACGTGAACAAAGCAAACACATCCAAACACTTTGAGGTGTGTAAGATCAGGTTCCTTACCGGAATATACCTCTTTTGGAGTCAAGTAATGTATTCCCGATGTTGTGCACCTATTCATCAAGTAAATGGCAATTGTGGTAGCTTCAGCCCAATAGTACAATGGTACCTTCATCTCGTTGAGCATGCATCTTGCAATTTTAGTAATTTGCCTATTTTTCCTCTCAGCTACTCCATTTTGTTGTGGCGTATACCTACAAGTGAATTGCCTTTTGATCCCATTATCTTGTAGAAAATATGAAAATTATTTGGAGAAGTATTCTCCTCCACCATCGGACCTTAAGGTTTTGATAGACCTTCCTGTTTCCTTTTCAACTCCAGCTTTGAATCTTTTGAATATAGAAAACACCTCTGATTTTTGCTTCATACAAAACAGCCATACCTTTCTTGAGTGATCATCAATGAAGGTGACAAAAAATTTATTACCAGCCATTGATGCCTCCTTGGTTGGTCCCCATACATCTGTATGTATCAAGTCCAAGACATTTGGAGCCACATAATTGCTCCTCTTGAATGGTTGCCTCGTTTGCTTTCCTAGTTGAGAAGCTTCACATAACTCATGTAGTCCAATGCTATTAAATTTTGGAAGACCTCTTACCACTTCATGTTTGCTCATGTCCTTCAGCTTTGGAATGTTGATGTGTCGTATTCTTTTGTGCCATAAATCCAGCTCTGAAATCTTCTTGTTCCCACATTGAATGTACATGACCTTTCCATGTGGATGTTGGACATCCAAAGTGAACATCCTTCCTTCTCTTCTACCTCGAGCAATGACCTTGAAGCCTTCCTTTGGATTCTTTATGAAGCACCCATTCTCATTGAATATGACATGATAACCCTTTTCTACCATTTGTCCTACTGAAATCAAGTTCTTTGAAATTGTAGGAACATGAAGAACATTAGATAGTACCTTTGCTCTACTTGTATCTCCAAATCTTATATCTCCAATATGTTCAATCATGTGTTGAGTATCATCACCTGTTTCAACACATCCTTTTCCACTTGGTACCTGTAGATTAGTGAACAAACTTCCTTGGCATGACATATGGTTACTACAACCCAAATCAATGTACCCTTTTTTGTCATCTTCACAAGAGCTTCTATACTCATGTCTCTACTTGTTGACCCAAGTTAGCCATTGAAGAGTATCAAAGACTTTGAGAGTTACCTCGAATAGTTATAGTCCTTTGCTCTTGCGTTTGTGAAACTTCTTCTTGTTTTGTAGCTCCTCTTTTGCTTTGCTTCACCTCCAGCTCTCTTGATGAAGCTTCAACACAAAGTTTGCTCTGATACCAACTGTGGAGAATGAGTTCTCCTATGCTCAACGGAAGTGTGTAGTGAGCCCTTGTATGTCCAGCACTTGGACAAACATCTGCACCTTAGATAGCTTTCTGCTCTCAATACAAAACTCAAATGGGCTTGAGACTTTAGTCAATCAAAGTAGACAAAGTGAGATTTCTAACAAGCTATAAATGACTTAATTTGGACAAGTTTTGTTTGGAAACACAACTGTCAAAGATGAACTACTTGTCCACACAGATATGATAAAGAACTGAGCTTCAATCTCGGATTGATAACTCTCTGAATATATATCCTTTGAGAAAGATATTTGGTATAGAGAAAGTAGACACAAATAGCTTTCCAACAAGATAAACAACAAGTAAGTTGGGTGAGTTTTGATTAGGAAAGTCAACTCACCAAGATAGACCACCTGCACACATAAGTACACTATAAAACTGGACTTTAAAATCTGATAGATATCCCATAGAATATAAATGATCTCAATGAGATATTTGGGACAATGAAATTTGATGCCAAGAGCTTTTCAAGTAGACAAAAATAATGAAATTTGGATATGTTTTGGTCCGGAACCTTAACTGACCAAAATAGACTACCTATCTACATAGGTATACTGAAAAACTAGACTTCACTCTTTCACTGATATCTCACAAAGTACATAAGCTTTCAAAGAGATATTCGACATGCAGAACGTACACGCGATAAGCTTTCAAATGAATGTTTAAATTCACAAAATGGTTACATATGCACTGAGATATGAGCTCTGCAATAGAGTTGTGTACAAACTGACGTGCGGCTGGAAGGAGTCTAAGAGAAGACAAAAATGACAAAATGGCTAGATCTGACTACTGGGAGCTCTTGCCTCTTTCTCTCCTTGTTTTGAATGTGCTCCCACTTCACTTTTATAACCAATGAGCATGTGAAGAAGTTTGTGCCTCCTTCTTAACTCACCACTTTCTCCACTACATGCTACTAACTACAAGGCAAGATATTGTATCTCTTACTCATCATGAATTTTGACTAGACTTTTTCTTTTATTATTTTTTCCTTTTTCCCTCCACTTTTTCTTTATCTTTATATTTGGTAAATCTATCCAAGCATGGCTCATATGAAAATGAGCTTGTACATTTATCTTCAACAGAGTATAGGGCAGCTTTCCTAGTGACTGTTGAGTGTGTGTGGCTCAGACACCTTATGGTTGATTTGGGTGTTGGTTAGTCTTTTGCCACCACCATCTTCACTAACTGTTAGAGCACATTGGCAATTGCGAGGAACCCCATGTTCCATGCTCACACTAAGCATATTGAGGTTCATCATCATTATCTAAAGGAGAGGTTCTCTTCTGGAGAGATCAGCTTGGCATATGTGCCCATGCAAGAGAACATTGCAGACCTTTTCATGAAGTCTCTACTTAGGAAGAATTTTGAAGCTTTTTGCAAAGCTTTGGGCTTATTTCCTTTTGTGGATTGATTCCACATAGCTTGGCACTTCGTTATATATGAGTGTCAGCTCCTTGTTCACCATATCACTCCTAGGGAGGATTTGTTGATATATTTAGGTAGTGTTGTTCCCTCTTAAGGATGTTGTTTTACCCAGCTTGTATATACCCCTATAGCTCTAATAGGTTACTTATCTTTGTACATTCTAGTGGTAATACATTCAGTATTGTGTGTTGTGTTGCAAGCTTCTTCTTCTTCCATGTGTTGTTCATGTGCTTCTGCAAATGTCTAACTCCAACACCATCTTAGTAGGAAGTGCATAATCTACAACATCAAGGAGCTCTCTTTCAAGAAAAGCACTTGTTTCTACTATCCACCATCAAACAATATTTTGTTTGGTATAGCCATCACCACCTATGACTAGGAGTGGTATTTTCAGACTTTTGACAAATACAACACATTGTGCAAGACCTTCAATAGACAGGTTGAAGCAACGAAGATGATCTCTTGCAAGAGAATCTATTGTACTTTATGGAATAATGGATTATTAAATGGATTTTAATGCCTTGAGATTTTTAGTATGTTTTGTGTTTTGATTTAGCACATGAAGATTCATGAGGGTGTGAACACACATGGACTTATTCAGATGTTTAGAAGGTTATTTAGAAGATAGTATTTTAGTTATTTTTGTAAAAATAATAAATTGCTTTAGAAAGTGAGGATTTTGTAAAAATAGTAGATCACAATTTTGTAAATAAATAAAAAGCACACTTTTCAAAGTGCCACCCTCATGTATCTTCTATTCAGGACATAATGAAAAATACCTATAAATACACATGCTGTGATAGACTCTTCCATCAGAGTATGTAGGGGGAGATCCTACCCAATCTAGTGTCTAGTCTATTGTCTATTTCTATTCTCTGAATACATTTATGAGATTTCATTTTTGTACTATCCTCTGCATACATTTGTCTGTGGGATCCGAAGGCTAACAATGGTATCAAAGCCAAGGTGCATCTGCGGAGGTGGTTTCATGGCATCCGATCATGATTCATGGCACTTGCTTGTTAATCAACAACTATCTCAACCATCCGGTCCAGGTTTTCATTTATCAAGTTTGTTTGTTTTTGTTTTCCGGTTAGTCGTTTTGATTTTTTTCGAATTTGGTACAATGCAATGTGCTCATTGTTACACTATAGCCCTTGTGCTCACTATCACACTGTACTCTCTATGCTCACTGTCACATTATACCCCATGTGCTCATAATTACACTGTACCCCTTGTACTTACTTCATGTCTATTTTAGTTTGATGAATCATATTCTAAAAGTGAAAAAGTGAAGTTTGTAACTAACTATTTGGTAGGTAAGGCCCAGTTATGGTGGAATTGTTTGCACCATAGCACCGATCATCCCACCACATGGAAAACATTTTAAAAAAGATTAAGGAGTCCTTCCCCCTCGGTTCCACTTACATGCACATCAATCATGGATAGCTTTCGATGGAAAGATGGAGATATTGTGTCTTCCTATATTGAACATTTTTGGCAACGACTATTTATTATTCATTTGTTTGAAACGATTCATCAAGATACCTTACAATGGAAATGTGAAGGTGGTTTGGAGATGGGAATCCAAGCCAAGCTCAACACACTACATCCCATGACCCTCTATCAAACTATTTCTTTTGCACATGATGTTGAGAGGGAGTTTCAATATATTACCAAGTCTATTCGCTTACAACAAACACATCAATGACAACCACCAATTAAACCCAATTTTCCTTTCAAGCATCCCTTTACTAGTCTTTCTTCTCCTAAAATTTAGTGTCCACCTCAATCCAATTTCTCACTAGTACCCAAGACACCCACTTTACAATCTACAAAACCTCCAACCCTTCAAACTACAACGATGGATGATCAACAAAAGAGTCCTCGTATCACTTGCTAGCATTATGGTAAGTTTTGTCATACTAAAGTTAAATATAGGTTTTGAACTAATGACATGAAGCCTGTTGGAGCTCAAGTACACAACATGATGGTGTTTTTTGAAAATACTCAACTTGATTGGACAAAAGAAGCACTAGAAAAGGAGCTAAGTGCCTTGGGTAACACAATTTCTATCCATTCTTTACTTTGCATGCAAGGTACTATTAATGGTAAATTTGTTAATATTTTACATGATAATATTATTTCGCATGATTTTATTTCTCATACACTAGTGCAATCTCTTCAATTACATCCACTTCTTTCTATGTATAAATTTAAGGTTGCATTTCAAGGAACTAGATATAATGTTACAAGTGATGTGCATAACGTTCTGATTTCTATAAGTTCATATGTAGATGAATGCACATTCTTAATTTCTCCTTTGCACTCCTAAGATGTTATACTTGGTATGCCTTTTTGTCATCATTATAATCCATGCATTGATTATCATACACACAATGAGTTTTAATTTTAACAGTCAAGATATTTCTTTATCTACAATGCATGACTTCAAACCCTTTCCATTAATTAGTCATACCCAAGTAAAATGTGCATTAAGGAAATGCTACAATTCATGTATTGTCTTTGTCAATAACGTAGTTGATTACACACAGACACCTCCTAATGCACATAAATCATGTATGGAACCTATAAGGATTGTTTTATGGCTGAATACTATTGATCTTTGAATCTCGCAAATGCACATACACAAAGGATAGCACAAAAATGAAATCTCATAAAAGTATTCAGAGAATAGAAAGAGACAAGAGACTAGACACAAGATTGGGTACAATCTCCCCCCACATACTCTAATGGACAAGTCTATCAGAGCATGCATATTTATAGGTATTTTTCATTACGTCTTGAATAGAAGATACATGAGGGTGGCGCTTAAAAAGCATTTTTTTGCTTTATTTACAAAATTATGATCTACTATTCTTACAAAATCATCACTTTCTAAAGTGATCTATTGTTTTTACAAAAAATAACTAAAATAGTATCTTTGAAATATTCTTCTAAACATCCGCATAAGTCAATGCACATTCACACCCACATGAATCTTCACTTGCTAAATCAAAATGCACAACACATTAAAAACCTCAAGGCATTAAAATCCATTTAAGATTGCATTATTCCATAAAGTATTATAGAATCAGCTCCACATCGTAGAACAATGGGACTAGGCTGATAGAACTCCACAAGTTTTCAGATAATCAACTTGAATATTGAGTTAAAGTTTGCATCCTCAATTCCATCCTTGAGAGGTACATTGGTTGCATAATATTTTCCTTCATTTGACCCAATATCCTTGAACAGGAGTCATCCTTGTGTGTGTGTGTGTGTGAATGACCTCTTTGTGATCCCAATTGAACCCACAAAGTCAATACTTTCAACCATTTCATTCAATTGTAGCATACCCCTTTTGTGGAGCTTTAAATTGGTGTTTCATGCTTGATTGTCAAGCTTCACTTTGAATCATGATCACATCCACCTCCTCTAAGCCCATACGTGCTCCAGATGTTCCATCTTGCATACATAACATCAAACTCAAAGGAGCATCAAATAGTCATGGGTAGATAAAATATAGCTTGAAGAAAAAATAGAAGCAAGCACATGCCTACTTAATGAATGTATTTTCAACTTGACACAACTAGGAGAATAAATTGGATGCAAGTATCACATACGTATCTCAAGTTATCTCTCTTTTGCAAGTGATAATCCCATTTTATGGTCTTCCAAGAAGCAACCTACTGTTGCTTTATCTTCAACATAGGCCAATGCTACTCAAGAGGCCATATGGATCAGATTGCTATATGCAGACTTGGGATTACATGCTAACTCTCCAATGCTTTTTGAAGATAATACAAGTTCTTTACATCTTGCAACAAATCATATCTATCATCCTGGGAGCGTTCCACTATCATTATGTGAGAGAGAAGCTATTGAGCAAGGAAATTCAGTTGGCATATGTATCAACTAATATGCAATGTGCAGACTTATTGACCAAAGCACTTGATGGTACTAAACTTTGCAGGTTTAAAGCTATGATTGGATTGTAGGATATTCAAGAGGATTGATAAAGAAGACCAAGCCAAGATGTTTGGCTTGAGGGGGAGCTGTTGGTGCAAGTTCCAAGCCTATACACTTTGCTAGGCATGAGAAGTCTTTATGTGCAAATGATTGAAGACCCATGAGAACCATTGCTTATGGATTTTTATCTTTAACCCTTAGTAAAAGTCAATTGACTTGGAAGAATCTTGTAAATCCAATAAACTCATGGATTTAGATAGACTGAAAAGCTACAACTTCATTTAGAGAGAATATCTCTTAGATTAAGGGACCACTTTTTAAGTGAGAGCCAAATTTCAATTCAAATTCAAATTTGATCAAAGCATCTACAAAATGATTGTAAAAAACTCACGAGAGAAGCTCTCCATTCTAGTGCCTTATTTTATCACATTGTAGAGAGTGTGTGGCTCATTCTTTAGCCTACACTTCTCACTATCATTGGGCATTGTTCATCATGCCAATGATCATGTATAACATTGTCATATAGTACAATAGTTCATTAATCATTTCTATTGGTCTCTCTATCATTGTCACTCAGAACAGTGTTTTGTCTTGCTCATATCTCACTCATTACTCCACCATTTTCAATGTTCTATAGCTCATTTTAATCATCTCTAAGTCAACTACATGCGGAAGTATTTTGAGCACATTTCATTTAGTGGAGTGGGAAAAAATCTCCTCAACATTGTCACTAGTCATTCTCTGCAACGGTCTTAAAAAGTTAGGGGTAATGTTTCACTTGCTAGATTGATTGCTTTGATTATAGTCAATCATTGTACATGATTTGACTTGGAATAATTAGCTCTTTAACCTAGTTAGATATCTCCAGAAGGAATTTTTCTAATTCCTACTGTTCTGGGAGCACTGAGCTTAACAAGTAGCAGGTGTGTGAACCCAAATAGAAGCTTTTTGATTATTTGTGAATTGTGAAGTTATCTGTTTTGAATCAGTCATAACATGGATCATCTCCAAAGTACATAGGCACTTATTTAGTGTCATTGGAAAGCTAAAAAGGCCTACAACTCAACCCTGAAGTGAAAGAGGGTTGGTACATAGTAGGGATTAGCAGTACCAACTCATTTCTTGGAGTGTCCATCTAGCTTTCTCAACAAAGATGCATATGGTTCGTACCACCTAAACGAGGGGTAAGATTATCTATTACGATCTATTACCCTGTTTGAAGGTTCACATATGACTCTTTCCCGGATTTAAATAACCATCTTTCAGTTTGTTTCCAAAGTGTTCTTTGATCCTAATACACTATTTTGATATTTTTTTCCCAAATGAATGCATCATTCATCTATTGCTTTAAATTCCAATCTTGATGGATAACATTCTATAAGTAAGAAAGATTTATGAAACCAAAACGTTTGTGTGATTGAGTAGAATTCAGAAATGAGTCAGACATGATTATCAAATTGAAGGTGATACGGAAGTGACGTATAACCAAAATAACATTAGTTTTTCTAGTTTAGATGGTGGGCTTACAAAAAAAGAACGAATTGATCTAGACATTTAGACAACAAAACTGGTTGATCTTTCATATTTGGGACTCAATCAACATGAAGGCACAATGAGATAACAACAAGTTGGAAATCTACACGTGTTGAAAACCAAGACTTGGAAAACAATTACGAGTCCAACACTTGGACCAATCATATGATGAGTTGTGATGTTATACAATCAGTTAGGAAGGTCCGTCAAACCAATCAAACCACTACCTATATTTTATGTCACCGGATTGTGGGAAAAAAGGAAACTTTGTTTAAATTGAATTCAAATTCACATATGTATCCCCATTAGTATTGTTCCTCTCTATCATGTTGTGATTATTCTAATCGACTCCATGAAGTAGACGCATGGCTTAAGCATACCCCCTTCCTATTTCCATCCATATTTTGGGTCCCTCTATCTATACATGTAGGTATACAATTTCTTCTTTAGGTATCTATGAATGCAGTGTAGAGTTTCTACTCTTATTATAGTGCATGTTTAGTATAAGGCAGCTTTTTACTCCTCATATAATGTCTCAAATTGTGCCAAACACATTGGTTTAATCTCGATGTGATTTGTGACAAATAATGACATTAGTGAGGCTATATATGTCCACATATCCAAGGGCATTGAGTTAAAGTAGAATGTGTTGGAACGGATGTTCCCCATCGATCAAACATCCGATTATAATCATTCACAATGTGTTGTAGATAATAGGGCCTTCTTGAGGTGTATAGAAGCACAAGTTTATCTTTTGGTTGGGTTCATAAAATTTCACAAAACATAGGTCAACTATCTCTATTTCGAGTGCTTATAAAAAACATCCACCTTACAAAGCTACATTGGGATGTTGATATTATCTCCCATCATTGTTATAAGAGCTTACCAAACCTTCGGGACATCAAAGTGCATATCACGAAAGAATTCAAAGGATAAAACCAACTCAAGGAGTTGAGAGGAAAATATATCATCAATCAAGAGGATAGATGGGAGATAAAAGGAGATAGATCATGAGGATCATCAAATGATCAAAGGGGATTAAATGAAAAGCTATCAATGGTTAATATCTACACACTTTAGTTATTTAATACACATGAAAGATTAAGAAGATTACACTTTATCTTAACACGGTAAATTTTAATGCACAAATAGAGAAGTTCGAAAAAGGAAAGTATGGAGATTCTACCTTGGAATGGTAGCAAAGATATGTTGTAAGTGTAAGATGCATATGAGGATGTAAGTGGAAGATGCATATGAGGAAAAGAAGAGATATAAAGAGCAGCAACAAAGCATGGAGTTAGGTAGCCCAGCCACTTCACTTAATAGCCTTCATCATGGCAAGGGAAGTTGAAGAGAAGAATCAATTCACATGAAGCTTGCAGAAATAATTAGACCAAAAGGAACGAGAAAGTAGATGATGGTTAAACATGGATTCAAATAGTGATGAAAAGTTAAAGAAATTAGAGACTCTAGGTGTCATAACATCTAAAGCTAGGAGAAGAAGATTTCTACCACCGAGAGGAGGAGTAAGATTATTTACTACAATCTATGAACCTAATCAAAGGTTGACATATGACTCTTTCATAGAAGAGCATTATGCATGCATGAGTCAAGCGATTGCATCTGTTTTGAAGATACAAACAAGCACAAGGAATGGAATGAAGCAATGAAGGAGGACTTCAAAGAATTTAAGGGCAATCGTCTTGCACTTTGGTACCAAGAAATAAACCAATGAAGATCATCTCGAAAACGTGGTTTTGTAAGGTAAAGGAATGTAGATGGGAGCGTTTCAAACTATAAAACAAGATTGTTTGCCAAAAATTTTGTAGAAATCTATGACATACAGTCTAAGGAGCCCTTTAGTAGAATAGCCAATATGATTGTCATCACAGGGATACTCAAAATGATTTAATGAGGCATTTTCTCAAACCACACGGATGAATACTTACTCATGAAAAGTGTACAATTTATCACATGGAGCTCAAATCAGTAGCCCTAAGTGTAGACCTATAGGAGGACATACATGTGTCTCAATCATTAGGATACGAGGCTATTGAAGACGATGGCAAGGTTGCAATCCTCTTGAATTATTTTCCTCCATCATATGACCATATTTTGATTCTCTTAAGGGAAAAAGAACCCTTTCACTCTCTAGAAAATGCGAATCACTTTGTATAAGAAAATGAAAAGAAGGATACAATGGACAAAGCAACGGATAGTGCTTATGTCGTATCCTAGTCTTTTTCCAAGTAGTTTTCAAACTATGGACTAAGGAAACTTGCACTTTGAAAATTCTTTAAGATTTTGAAGTGTTGAAATACCTCTTAAAGATGCAAAGGAAAATCCCAAATTTGGAAAAAAGAAATCATATATGTTTATGAGGACGACCAAGCAAAGAGAAGATGATCAAAACAAGGATGAAGAATTAAAGGATGGAAAAATTTAACATGTGTATCAACCAAAAAGAAAGGGCTTAAAAGAAATGAAAATGCGTGTTTGTGTTTTTTGCAAACTGTTGTAGTAGTGTGTGGCATTTAGCTCTACATACAACTAAGGAATCAATATCTTTTAACATATAAGAATTCAATTTCAAAAATTCAATCATATATATATCAAGAACTTAGAGAACAACTAGCAGCATAGAATTTTCTTGATAGGGAGATGATAGACATGTTCATGACTCTTATAAAGATTCTGTGAGATTAAGTGGAAAGAATCATTATTGGAAATCAATTGAGGAGCTTGTTTTATGTTGTCCTCATATCTGTATACCAAACATTAATGGGTTGTCAACCACAATTACCACTCAAATTGGATATCTATATCTAACATCTAAAACATTATGTCTCTTTCTCATGGGCAGACTTATACACTAATGAAAATAAGCACAAAAACAAAGAAAATGTTGCCCTGATTGCAAATTCAAAAGGACCTAGAGGTTATACTTAAAAGATGAGGAAGAAAATGAGGAGCTAAAACCCGAATTTCACGAGATGATGCTTCCACTTGAAGATGAGGGGCTATGGAAAGTGAAAGGAGCTAGCCAACACATCAAAATGAATCATTAGGTTGATATTTCTTGTTTTTCATGGTTCTTGGAAAGAGCTAGCTCTTATCCAATGAAAAGAGAGGATGAATGATATATTTCATGACAATGTCTATCGGGATGCACGAAAGCGAATTTAACAAATAATATAGGCTATCCTCTAGAGGATGCAAGTATTGTTTTGTTGGTTGATTATAACGAGAATATGAAGAGTCTTTCAAACGTCTTATATGTTCCATAAATTAAGAGAAAATTGACCTCGAATGTATTCTTAACTAATGAATATCATGAAGTATCTTTCAACAAAGCAAGAGAAAAGATGATGAAAAATCACAATAACATTCTTTGATATTGGCATTCAAAAGGGATGCCCTAAATAAATTTTACGACTTTACAATCTCTATAGGTTTCAACATAAGTGAGCTATGGCATGAGATATTCTATAGAATGAGATACACCATAAGGGTATGGTTGTACATCTACCAATGATTGTAGGCATGGACGAACCATGTGAACCTCACACAATTGGAAATCAACAAAGGAAAATATTTACTTTAAAACGTCAGAATATAAAGTCCTCTAGGGTGGTGCATGCTACGTTTTGACGTAGGCTGCTACAAGAAGCCATGGGTGGATATTCATACCTCATGCTAAATGTCAAAAACTATAGTATCAAGTTATGGTAGTAACTCCTCTATGATAGGGCTCAATATTTCAAAGTTTCAAAGAATGTATATAATTTGTTGAAAATCAAATAGTGAAGATTATCAGACAAGCTAGATTATAAGATAGTGGTATTGTACTTTCATCAAATATGAGAGAATGAATCAAGCACAAGGTGATAAAATCTCATACACCTCAATGAAAGGGTGGGAAAAAAAACTTGAAATGAAATCTCATATGCATGAAGAGTATAATAATATCATGCAAAATGAAACTTGGGAGCTAGTTGACTAAGATCCTCCTACCGCTTACCAAAAAAGAAGTAAGAGTGCGTCTAAAACAAGTGGGTATCGAAGGTAGTGTACATGGCTATTGGTAATTTGGAAAATTCCCTTGCAAGGAAAATTGAATAAAGGAGGGAATGATTCTGATGCAGCATTCTCCCAGAGTGCAATGATGACTACTATTCAAGCTCTATTAGTTATGAGACCTCATATAAAGTTTATAGTTATCATGATTGCAGAATGGAAATGTCAAGCAGGCCATAGATACGTCTCAATCACTAGGTATTGAGGCTCCCCATTTATAGAACAAGGTCTATAAAGTGAAGAATTCATTATATGGTTTCAATAAAGACCATTCACCTATAAAGACCAGTCTTGAATTTAAATCTTGAAAAATATGCTTTGGATGCTAACCTATACGTTGTAAAACAATATGGAGAGACAATTTTGATTCTACTCTATGTTGATGACATCATATTGTAGCATATGGTGATATTCTTTTCTAATAAAAAGAACATTTTTTTAGTTTAGATCCTAATATGAGACTCTTAGGTTTCATACACTATTTTTTATGCGTTGAAGCATGGTAGGACTCAAGGATGAATTTTATCTCTCACCAAAAATATTATAATGAAATTCTAAATTCATGCAAAATGAAAGATTGAAAGGACATTTCCACACCGATGAGGGTGAACAAAAACTATATACTGAAGATACTTCATGAGAAGAAATAAAACGTAGTTGCAGATCACATTTTCTTTGTGAGTGGCAGAGCTATTAGGGAAGCACTAGATTGTGCCCATTCACTAGACTACACAAGATTTTGGAATTATACTTTGGATTACAAGATCACGCACAACCCAGGAGCGATAGGTGTGGATAACTTGACTAGATATGATACAAGAGATCCAACACAAGATCAATAGTATAAAGAAACATATTTGTATTACAAGAACTCCCTTCATAGAGATGAACTAGGTACAAGAAATAACTTGATAGGATCTCCTACTACAAGATTACAATATGACAAGGCAAGATGTTCAAGATGCTAGATTAGACAAGCCTCTATAGAACAAAGAACAAGACTAGAGCTTTAACTCTAGCTTAGAAAGTACTTACTTCAAGATTGCAACTCCTTGAGCTCCCAAGACTAGCATTGGAAAGATTGAGAATATATATGGCCAGCCCCTCCTTATATTGATTTTCGAGGGAAGTTCATCAATAGGAGTTATGAATTGATGATGTCATCAAGTGAAAACAAGACCTTGGGGTGTTAGAATCAGGCAAGTAGATAGTCAATCTTAGGGTTCTTAGCACATTCCGAATGTGATGGTAGGACTAATTTCTTCAAATTTTGAGTCAAGCATGAGATATAAAAATTTTCATAAAATCTAAAGTCTAGGAAGGTTTATTTTGTGTCTATGATATCACCTCCCCCTCAATCAGTGAGTTCCATGAGGAGTAGTTATGTGATTGTGAGATATTCTAGAGCTTGAATTTTCATAGCTCTTGGTCCTCTTAGAGTTCTTCATATGTGGTACTAGAAGAGGGTGGATGGATATACATGAAAAAACTCGAAACTCTCAAACAAAGGCCTTGAAATGATACAAAATATTCATATTCTTCTCAAGGATAGGTGCAAACCATGAACGAGAAAGGCCACATCATAGACTTCCTATTACTCCTACTTGAGAAGCATCATCTAGGTACCTCTCTGGTTGCATTCTTATGAGTAGAGTCACTTGTTGTAGAAATCCCAAAAACTTTGATCTTGTCCCATCAAGTTCCTATAGCATGCTAACTTTTGGACTTTTCTTCATCTTGTTTGCCAAGGCGGTACTTGAAGAAGATTGGTTTGCAATGATCTGCAACTTTTGGATTTGCCTTTGAAGTTTTGTGATTACATCTTAAATATTCTAGTGTTTAATGGAGTTTGAGGTCTTCAGAAGCACTCAAATAGCACAAGGAAGAAGAACAAGCTTGGAGCACAACACACAATACTGAATGTATTACCAAGAGAATGTACAATGATAATTAACCCATTAGGGTTATAAGCATATATACAAGCTAGGGGAAAAAATATCCGAAAGAGACAAAAAAGTGCCCCGACAGTCCTAGTGTGTTCACACACATCTTTAGTGAAATATTTCAACAAATCCCCATACACGTGATGCAATGAAGAAGGAGTTGGCACTCATGTATAAGGAAGTGCTAAGCTATGTGGAATCAATCCACAAAAGGAAGTAAGCCCAACGCTATGCAGAATGCTTCAAACGTCTCCCTAGGTTGAGCCTTTGTCAAAAGGTCTGCAATGTTCTCCTTTGTGGGCACATATGTAAAACTAATCTCTCCAACAGAGAACCTCTCCCTGACATAATGATAGTGCACCTCAATGTGCTTAGTGTGAGCATGGAACACATGGTTCTTTGCAACTGCTAATGTGCTCTGAATGTGAGTGAAGATGGTGTTGGGAGAAGACTAACCAACACCCAAATGAGCCATAAGGCATGTGATCAACAATAGTCACTCTGAAAGCTACACTATACTCAGCCTCACAACTAGAAGTGGCTAGGCCTCTTCTTGTTCAATGAAGATATGCATGAGCTACCAAGCATGAAGCAAAAACCACTAGTGGACACATGAGTGTCATAGCAACTAACTCATTCAAAGTCAAATTAGCATGTAACTTTGGTGGTAGTGATCCCCCTTATGATAAAACAATCCAAGTAGCTGGGTACCACTCAAGTAGCGAAAGATGTGCTTAACTGCTTGCCAATGCTTGACACATGGGCAATGCATAAACCTGCTCATCTATGAGACAAAAAGCTAAATACTTGGCCAAGTAATGCATAAGTAAATCAAGCATCCAATATCTTCTTGATAGAGAACAACATCAAATGCATCTCTAGCATCATGAAGACTCAACCATAAACCTCTTTTGAAAGGAGTGGAAATAGTTTTGCAATCTTCAAGGCCAAACTATTGTAATAGTGTGTCAATATATTTTATTGTACACAAATATATTCCACCATCAACTTGCATAAACTGAATGCCCAAATAATCATGCAAATACCAGAAATCTAACATCTCGAATGAGGCATATAAATCAGCTTTAAGATCAGCAATATGCTTCTCATGAGGACCAATGAGGAGCATGTCATCAACATAGACAACAATGATCAAAGGCACATCATTTGCACACTTAACATATAAGATTCTCTCAGTTTTCCTATTTTTAAAACCATGTGCAATCAGGTAAGCATGTATCTTTTCATACCAAGCATGTGGTGTTTACTTCAAACCATATAATACCTTTTTTAATCTAGATCCTTTTTTCTCATGGCATTTCTACACAAAACCATATCACTAAAAAATATACACTTCTTCATGCAAGTCATTATTCAAAAATGAAGTTTTCATGTCCAATTGATGTATGTTTTAACCATATAAGCTGGAAGTGCACAGATGCTATGAATAGTAGTCATTCGGCATGTAGGTGCAAAGGTTTTATTTAAATCAATGCCTCTTTCTTGAGCATATTCTTTTTCAACAAGGCAAACCTTATACCTGTCAACTATTCCATCATGATTATGCTTCAGCTTGTATACCCACTTAGTGCCAATGGCCTTCTTGCCACGAGGCGAGTCACATAAAGACCAAGTACCATTTTTCATAATAGCCCCATATTCTTATTGCATAGCAACCATCCAATTTTCTAAATTTTATGTTTCATCGAGTGAAACTAGCTCATTCTCATCACAAAGACTAGAGGTAGTCATAGTGTTGACGAGCGTATCCCGTAGAGCACACACATAGCAAATACACGAGACAAGAGAGAGAAAAGAGAGGACACAAGATTGGGTGCAATCTCCCTCGACATACTCTCATGGACACTCTATGAGAGCATGCGTATTTATAGGCAATTCATATTATGTCCTTGATGGAAGATACATGAGGGCCACACTAAAAATAGTGTGCTTTTGCTTTATTTACAAAAATAGCTAAAAATAGCTAAAAATAACTAATAACTTATTCTCTTCAAATATCTCCAAAAAGTATGTGAATAAATCCTCTTGCGTTCACACTCGTTCACACTTGAACTTATTAAACCTTCAGTCCAAATATTCCATAGACTATAACATGCCCCCCAGTTGTCGAGCAACTGACCTCAGTTGATAAGAATAAAATAGACATGGATGGCCAAATCACATGTCGCATCACTGAACAAAACATGCCCCCCAGTTGTCGAGCAACTGACCTCAGTTGATAAGAATAAAATAGACATGGATGGCCAAATCACATGTCGCATCACTGAACAATCATAAGCTAAATCAAAACACATTAAACTCCTCAAGGCATTAAACCTTCAGTTCAAATATTCCATAGACTATAACATGCCCCCCAGTTGTCGAGCAACTGACCTCAGTTGATAAATCAAAACACATTAAACTCCTCAAGGCATTAAACCTTCAGTCCAAATATTCCATAGACTATAACATGCCCCCCAGTTGTCGAGCAACTGACCTCAGTTGATAAGAATAAAATAGACATGGATGGCCAAATCACATGTCGCATCACTGAACAATCATAAGCATGTTCCATGTAAAAACACATGCATGGAACTGGAAAACTGGAATTTAATGTGAATGTGAATGATAAGCAGGGTTTAAGTCAAAATGCAATCCAAAAGTGACGATAAAAAGGAATATTGCGATGTGATAAAATAATAGTCGATGTATTAATCATGAATTTATACTTGAATGCATGTGCATACAAATTTTGTAAAAATTTTGGCAGCATAAGGACGTGATTTTGAAAACCGGAAAAATTCCAACAAACAATTTCCATGATCCATAAAGAGACCGAAAGGGGATTCCACACCCTGACAATATATATATTTTCTCCTCGCAAACCTGCAAGCAAATTCCTACATGTCCCTGCAAGAAGAATACATGCACAAGACGAATCCATGTCGAAACTACGCGTTTATTCTAGGTACGAGGCAAAACTCGCATGTTCAAAATGTAATTTGATGCAAAAAGAAGGCAACGATGCATGTAAATTGACAAGAAACTTATCTGAAGGTTCAAAAAATAATTTTCCAATGTGCACAAGTGCTGAAGATGGTCCATACTCTATTGAAATAGTTCTGCAAGTCTCATCCAATTAATTGTGCTTCAAAACGATGCTCGAAAAAGAATTGTTGAAGAGGTATGTCAAACTTTACACTTTTCAAATAATTCAGATGAAAGCCAAAGTGTGGCTTGCAGCCACTCCATGGAAAGTGCTTTGAGAGAGCTTGCTAGAGCAACAAAGATTACCAAATTTGGATAAGAGATTCTCAAGTTATGGGTTAAAGAGGTGGAAAAAAGATAGGTGAACTTGGCTAGATTATCAAAGCTAAAGCTATGGATTCTAAGAAATAATCCCGAATTTGGAATTCAATCCAGAGCGCATATGTATAGTGAAGATGTCGGGATGCTTTAGAGGCCGATGGATTATCCCATACGGAAGGCTGGCAGCTTGGCATAAGGACATCTCTCATACATAGGCGTGTATAGTGCGCAGCCTTGTATTATCCCACATATGCATCTAAGACTGCGAGGAATTATATATACACTCAAAGCAGGCAGTTCACCCTAGAGAAAGACATCTCTCTCAGTTCTCGGAAGCTATTTAGAGGTACTATTTTCCAGTGTCTCATTGCAAAGAGATAATCGTAGCAAAAAGGTTTGAATTCTGTTGCGAGCTGGCCGGAAAATCTGGGCAGGATGTATGTAGGCGTCGCCTGAGGGTCAGTCTAAGAGGAGTATTGCTCTTCCCACGCAGCGCTGTACCCAGGTTTCCTGAGAATTCGGCTAGTCTTCAAAAGGCGTAGGTGACATCGAGGTCTCGGTGATCGTGGCCCGTGGGCAACACTTGAACAGCGGCTGGGCTACCGGACAGTCGGGCAGAAAACGAAGAACGCTCGGGCAGGCCTAAAGAACCTTGCTAACGCGCGAACGCCTGTGAAGGAGAGATTCGGACGAACGCTTATGAAGGAGAGGTTCCCATAGAGCTTCCCGAAAAAAACGTTAAAACGCAAATTAATGACGATGCACGATGATGGAGGTCTCGTTTTGTGAGGATGATGATGTTGAAAACTCGAAAATAACTCTGCGGACACCAAGCTCTGATACCATTGTTGACCCCGAATTCCACAGACACACGAACGCAGAGAATAATACACCAATAAATCACAAAAAAAACTCAGAGATAGAAAGAGACAAGAGATGACACCAAATTGGGTGCAATCTCCCCCCACATGCTCTCATGGACACTCTATGAGAGCATGCGTATTTATAGGCAATTCATATTATGTCCTTGATGGAAGATACATGAGGGCCACACTAAAAATAGTGTGCTTTTGCTTTATTTACAAAAATAGCTAAAAATAACTAATAACTTATTCTCTTCAAATATCTCCAAAAAGTATGTGAATAAATCCTCTTGCGTTCACACTCGTTCACACTTGAACTTGTTCATACCCTCATGGATCTCCACCTGCTAAATCAAAACACAAAAAACATTAAAATCCTCAAGGCATTAAACCTTCATTCCAAATATTCCATAAACTATAACACATAGCATAGTAATATGTTGCAAAATAAGCACTCTGAGAGCCTGAATAAGTACTACATGATAGAGATGCATCTAATTTGCTATCTTGCAAAGCTTGAAATATCCATTTAGGCATAGTTTTTGCCTCCTACATATAAGTTCTATCATCAATAAGTGCATCATGTAAATTTACATCAAGATTTGAATGACATGCATCTTCATGTGAAACATGTAAAGGCTGAGAAATTGCCTCATTTGGACCTACACTAGACTCTCCACCTATAAAAAGAGGTAACAAAATATCATACATATCTTTGGAGCTAACAGATGTATCCTTAGTACATGAAAGTAATGGCTATATAACATCCTCCAGAAAAACAACATCACACCTAACTAAAACTCATTTAGTATGTGGATGATAAAGACGATAACCTTTCCTTTCAAAACTTTACCCAACAAAAATACATTTCACTGCTTTATCATCCAATTTCTTACGTTTTTGGTTAGGCAATTATGCATATGCCAGACAACCAAAGACATGGAGGTGAGAAAAAAATGTCTTGCCACCATGCCAAGCCTCATATGGAGTGATAGGCTACAATGCTTTAGTGGTACATCTGTTAAGTACATATGTTGCACACATAACAACCTCAAGCCAGAAACTATGTGGTAAACCCTAACTCTTGACCATACACCTCACGATCTCCATGAGTGACTTGTTCTTCCTTTCAGCAATGCCATGCTATTGAGTTGTATATGGCACTATACATTAATGTTTTATCCCATTTTCAGCAAAAAATGCATTAAAATTAGAAGACATATATTCCCCCCTCGATCAAAATGGAGGCTTCCCATTGTATATGCTTAGAGATTTTTAGCCAAAACCATAACTTGTATGAAGCACATACACACTCTAGACTTTTCTTTCAATGGATATACCCATGCATGCCTAAAAAATCATCAATGAAAGTCACAAAGTAAAGATCGTTACCATAGGAGGATGTCTACATAGGACCACAAACATCAATATGAATAGGTTGCAATTTCTAAGTAGCTCGAACTCAAGCATCTTTTGAGAAGGAGAAACACTATATTTTTCCCAAAATATAGCCTTTATAGGCATGTTTATAGGTCCCTCAAGTTTGGGCAAAGAGGAAACCATTTCAAATTTATGCATGCATAGCAAACTATCAAAATTCAGATGACCAAAGTATGCATCCCAAAGTTTTGCATCTGACATAGCTTGAGAATCTTGAACTGCACATGCTATATCATTCACTGATTTTGAATAATCTATGAGCTTATACACCCATGACATAAAATGCCTCAAGCAATAATGATGTCAGCATTGGACATATCATGAACTATACATCTATCATCAATAAATTTCACAACCAAGCCAATCTTGGCTAATGCTAAAAATTGATAACATATTTTCTTGATCCCTGGCAGAAATAAAGCATTTGAAAATGTAAATGGACTACCATAAGCAATAGAATTCTCTTACCAACTTCCATAACAGGATAAGAGGAGTTGTTGGCGCATGTGACAGTATTCTCTATAGGGGCAAGCTCAAGTCAAGTGAAGAAACTACGTAATGAGGTAATATGTTTGGTTTCTACACTATCAAAGTACCAAACATCTACTTGTACTCCAGACATACACTGTTCATGAGAAGATGGGTAAGAATCGCAAACATTAGTAAACACCCATTCTTCATTTTGCGGAAGTTTTGTAGACTCTCATCTGGGTGTAGAGGCTTCTACAACCGTTGTAGCCTCTTTTTTCTTTGACCCTTTTGCAGCCAGTTTTGGACAACTCTTTAGGACATGGTCATTTCTTTTGCACTATGAGTAAAACAATTTTTGCTTTTCTATTTTCTACTCATCTTTGTCATCCTTCTTTGATTGTGTAGAATTAGTAGATTTCTGCTTACTATTAGATAAGCTCCATTTACCTTTGCCCTTTTGTCTAGCCAAGAAAGCTTGATCTCCAACATGCATAATGGACTTGTTTTTCCTAGATTGATCTGTTTACAATAGAATAGAGAAGAATGATTTAAATGTGAAGGCATTTCGATCACCTTTCATCATCGATTAAAGAGTAGAAAACTCTGCTGAGAATTTAGAAGACCATTCAAAAGACTCTTCACAAAAGAATTGCCAAGCAAGACTTCATTAGCAAAAATCAAATGCTCCTTCAAATATTTGATCTTTGTCAAAAAAATTGTGGATGGAATCTCTTTCATTCATGTGCTCACTCTCTAACTATTTTTGGAGCTAAGCAATACGGCCCCCATTCCTCGCCTGGTATAAAGTCATAAGTGTATCCCAAGCATCCTCTGCTGTTCTGCAAGAGCGAATGTGAGGAATAGTGGCATGTTTGACAGACAAGGCTATCAATGCATGTGCCAGAGCATCTCTATAGTAACCTATAGAATAAAGTTTCTCTATAGTAGATGCAACAGGAACCACAACACGAATAGGAACCTAAAGAATATCACCATCTTCAATGCCATCTATATCACCTTCAACAATTGTGTTTGCAGGCTTAATATGACATTTTTCAACCTATGCACATTATTCCATAGTCCTTTTGCAACCAAAACATGATGCATCATATAAGCCCATAATGGGTAATTGGTACCATCCAACTTATTCTCAACAACCAATATATGGAATACATCACTACTTACAGCCATAGCCATTGATTAAAATACCCTGATGCAAAAAAATGACTGTATGTAAAAAAGTTGAACAGAACTGTCCTACCGAGATCTACTAAACCTAAAGCAAAATTTGAGACACCTATATTGGAAAACCAATAGTGTGATAGAGTATGTTTGACCTGAGTATGTTCACCAATTTTTGTGGGATTCTCAGAGTGTGACAGGAGGGGTGTTGATGATGTCGACCTGCTCTAATACCAACTATTGGAGTTGAGGTCTAGAGAAGCACTCGAATAGAACACAGAAGAAGAAGAAGATTGGAGCACAACACATAATACTGAATATATTACCAGGAGAATATACAAAGATAAGTAACCCATTAGGTTTATAGGCATATATACAAGCCAGGGGGAAAACAACCTCCTAAAGAGGGAAAATAGTGCCCCGATGGTCCTAATGTGTTCACACAAATCACTACCAAAATATATAAACATTGTGAATTCTTTCTTGGTTTTCTCATATCTCTTGGACTTGTTGTTGAATAACTTTAAGTGCCAAAAAACTTTCTTCGCAAATAATCTTCATGGTGGTTAGTCTTGATGAAGGTAGTTGTGCCAAAATGGCAAGGGACCACAAAACTATGCCCTCTAACTAGACTAGACAAGATTTGAAAATCTTATTGTTCATTAGAAGATTGCCCCCATAGGGAAAATAAAACAAGAATATATTATTGATACGAGAAGTCACACAACCTAGGACTGATAGCTATGGATAACTCGACTAGAGATGATACAAGAGATCTCACAACCGGGGATCGTACATATAAAGCAAGATATTTGGATTACAAGATTTCCCTTTAGGGAGATGAACTAGATACAAGAAATAACCGGACACAATCTCTTGCCATGTCATTAAAATAGGACAAGGCAGGATGTCCAAGATACTACACTATGTTGGTGCATTTTAGCCAAGCCTACATGCTTGATATCATCCTCATTTGTAAGTCACATGAGTAGTCATGTGAACACCTCTTGTAAAAGAGTTCATTTTTATCTCTTGTATTTGAAAAAAGAAAAAAGGAAAAGGATGGCTTACCTCATGCATGATGTAAAAGCAATTTCGTGGCTCTAACTACCAAAACCCACGACTTTTTGAGCTGAGGGAATATCTCCTAACTTTGGGGATCACTTTTAGGTGGAGCCATTCGAATTCGAATTCAAAACTCCCTCCAAGAATAGCTATAAAAGGAGCAAGAAGGAAGAGGCGATTAGCAAGCCTTGTATGTGACCACTTCATTTCATTTTGTAGAGATTGAAGAGCTTAATCCATAGCTCTATCATTCTACTCCCATCGTGCAAAGATTCATTGCCAATGTGGTTGTAATCATATGTGAATCTATACATTTATTATCATCTACTTCTCTGTTTTGTTCTCTGCTATACTCACTCAGAGCAGTAACTTCAGAAGGTCATATCTCGAGTTTTACGGAACTTTTCTCAGTGATTTAAATTGCGTTGGATAGCTCATACTGTCTACTATCTAGCTCTAAATTCTCAAGGTCATTGGATTAATAATTTTGAAGATATCTGTATTTTACTGCTCACTGATCTATCTCTGCAGAGCCCCGAGAATGGTGGACATGTTCCAGAAATTGATGAAACTTGTTCCCAGTGCTAAGTCCATCATTTGAAGTGTTTTAACTTGGAGGGAAGCTTGCTAAGTCTATTTGCTATGCCCAAAAGGAGTTTTTCTAATTCCTACCAGGTTGAGAGCACTGTTCATTTTTTCCAGCAGGTGTATGTCCAAAAATAGCAAGTTTTGGGAGCTAGTCATTTCGCAACTAGTCTGTCTTGACTTAAACTTTTGGGATACATGTTCCAAAGTACTTGGCTGATATTTTGGTGGATTTAGGAAGCTCAAAGGGTCTACTAATCAACTCTGAAGTCTCAGTTGGTTGGTGTGAAGCTGGTTGTAGCGGCACCTACTCATCTTTGGATTGCATCCACCATCTCTCTTACAGTGGTATCAGAGCATAGTCAAGCAACATGGGAGATGGATTTCCATCAACAATTGACAAATTGGATCGAAACAACTACCCGGCATGGTCTCTAAGGATGGAGGCTTACCTTCAAGGGAGGAATCTATATGGATTCATATCCGGAGATGAAGCAATGCCAACCATGAGGAACAAAGGGCAACCATCACATGAAGAAGTGGAAGGACTTTCGAATTGGTGTTCGAAGGATGCACTTGCAAGGTCCTATATTCTAAACTCAATCTCTGATTTTCTTTTACCTCATGTCAAGGGATGCAAGACATCAAGAGAGACCTGGAATGCACTTGCTTCTTTCTTCTCTTCCAACACTCGAGCAAGGAAGAACCAATTGTGGATGGAGTTCACAACAATGAAGAAAAGCCCTAAGCAAAATGTGACTGATTATGTCACAAAGATGAAGGAGATTTCCGACCAACTTGGAAGCATTGGAGAGGTAATTGAAGAGGAGCAAATCATAAGACAAATCATGAATGGAATCAAAGCAGATGACAAGTGGGAGTCATTCACAACAGCCATGGATTTATACATGGATATGCGTGTACCCGACCTCAACACACTCATGGGCCAACTCTTCACTCATGAAGCAAAGATTAGCAAAGGTGGTGAGTCCTCAAGAGGTAATCAAACTTCTGCCTTATATTCTGATAAAGCTAAGGTCAAGGACAAGTCAAAGAATAGGAAGAATGAAGATGAAGGAAGCTCTTTCCAAGCAAACTTTGCAGGTAGAGGAAGAGCTAGAGGAAGAGGCAGAGGTGGAAAGCAAGGCAGGGGGAGATTCCAATCATCTCAACCTTGCAACATATGTGGCTTATCTAACCATACTACTGAAGAATGTTTCAGGAACCCGAGAAACTCAAGAGGAAGAGGATTCAATAGAGGTGGCTATGGATCAAATAGAGGTAGATACAATGGAGGCTACAACAACAACAACTACTACAACAACAATTACAACAACAACAACAACTATCAAAGTGGCCATAGAGGAAGAAGAGATTACAATAACTATGCAGAGGACCAAAGTCAAGAAGATTCATTATTGATTATGAATCTATCAGTGAAGAAGGGTAAGGATGATGATCACATATTTTACATTGATTCGGGATGCTCGAACCATGTAGCAGAAAATGTGGCTTTACTTTCTGATTTGGAAGATCCTCATAACAAGCATGAAGTGCAGACAGGAGATGACACAAAGCACTCAGTGGAGAAGATAGGTAATGTGAAGACATCAGATGGGAATATGAACCTCTTAAGCAAAGTCTTATATGTCCCTACAATTACCAAAAATTTAATAAGTGTTGGACAGATTGTTGAAAAAGGATTGCAGGTTAGATTCAATCGATTTGGAGCATATGTTGAAGAACCAAGGCAAGGCTTTCGAAGGATTACCAAAGGAGAAAAGACAGGAAGGCTCTTCACCTTTGAAGTGGAAGATACAAAGAGCATAGCTTTGTTTAGCTATGGATCTCAAACTCTAACAGAGTTGGAGATATGGCACAAAAGGCTTGCTCACATTGGTGAGAGGACACTCAAACAGATTTGCAGGGACCAAAGTGTACTTGGTTTGCCTAATATCACAAGGCAACACATGATCTATAAGTGTGAAGCTTGTCAACTCGGCAAGGCTCATAGACAACCTTTCAATAAGAAAGGATATATGTATCAAAATCCTTTGGATCTAGTGCATACGGATGTGTGGGGTCCAAGTAAGGAGCCATCTATATCAGGCTCAAGATATTATGTGTCTTTCATAGATGATTGTAGCAGGTGGACCATTCTATTTTTCATGAAGCACAAGGATGAAGTGTTTAATTGCTTTAAGAAGTATATTGCTCTTGTTGAAAACCAAACAGGTAGGACATTGAAACGACTCAGATCAGATGGTGGAGGAGAAAACTTCTCTTCTGAATTTGATGCCTTCTTGCATGAAAGAGGCATTAAAAGGGAAGTCACTACAAGGTATACACCCGAACTCAATGGTGTAGCAGAGAGGAGGAATAGAGCTATTGTCGAAGTTGCAAGGTCCATGCTCAACGAAAAGGGATTGCCAAACTACCTATGGGTAGAGGCTGTGTCTACAGCCACATATCTCATAAATAGACCTCCTAAGTCACTAGATGGAACCACTCCATATGAAGTGTGGAATGGAAGAAGACCTAGTCTAGAGCATTGTAAAATCTTTGGATGCTTAGCCTATGCTCAAATTCCCTCTCAAGTAAGAGAGAAATTGGATCCCAAGGCAGAGAAGTGCATATTTATTGGTTTTGACCAAAACCAAAAAGGATATAGATTGTACAATCCAACCAATAAAGGATTTTCTGTGAGTAAAGATGTAATTTTTGATGAAAACAAATCATGGTTTGATGATGACAGGAAAGTGAAGCTGCCATATGACTTGGATGAAGATTTTCCATCACTTCAACCAAAGGAGCCAAAGCAGATTGAAGAAAGTGATTCGGAGATTGACCTAGAAGACTTGGAAAGACTAAAGCTATGGAAGAACAAAGGTAAAGCAAAGATGCAGGATGCTACATATGGACCCGAGAGCTCACATCAACCACTTAGAAGGTCTTCGAGGGAGAAGAAACTAGAGAGGTTTGGTTATGATACTTCTTTGGTCACCAAGCACTCAATCTACATTGCAAAGGATTCAACCAATGAAGAACCTACCACATTTGAAGAAGCACAAAGCAAGAAAGCTTGGAGAGATGCAATGGATGAAGAAATGGAAGCCTTGAAGGAGAATGACACTTGGGAGCTTGTACCTAACAAGCCATCTATGAAGATAATCGGATCTCGATGGATATACAAAATCAAGAGGAATCCAGATGGAAGTATAAATAGACACAAAGCAAGGTTAGTTGCTAAAGGGTTTGCTCAAACCCATGGTATTGATTATGAGGAGACTTTCTCTCCTGTTGCAAAAATGCCTACAATTAGGGTTCTCATTAGTCTTGCTGCATCTAGAAATTGGAATCTTTATCAACTTGATGTAAAGAATGCTTTCTTGAATGGATGGATTTCTGAGGAAGTGTATATGGCACAACCTCCTGGATATGAGGATGCACATCATCCTAACTATGTATGCAGACTAAAGAAATCTTTGTATGGATTGAAGCAAGCTCCAAGAGCTTGGAATTTCAGATTGGTGACTTATTTGCAAGACCAAGGATTCAAAGCTAGCAAGGTGGATACCTCTTTGTTCATAAAGAGGAATGGATCTGAAGTGATCTATTTATGTGTGTATGTTGATGATATTGTTATCATAGGCAATGATCTTGAAGGAATCAAACAAGTAAAAAGTCAAATGAAGGAGGAGTTCAAAATAAGTGACCTCGGACCACTCACTTATTTTCTTGGATTGGAGTTGATCTACACAGATTCAGGTACACCTATGGAGAAAAATCATAAGCTTAGTGCTTATGAAGGAGAGCCAATTGAAGACATCACAAGCTATCAAAGCTTGGTTGGAAGTTTGAACTATGCAACACTCACAAGGGTGGATATATGCTATAGTGTTAGCATATTGAGTCAGTTTATGCATAAGCCGAGAAGACCACATATGGAAGTGGCAAAGAGAGTCCTCAAGTACCTAAAGGGGACCATGAATGAAGGTTTGTTCTATTCATATACTTCAGATATTGAGCTAAAGGTCTACTCTGATGCAGATTGGGCCGGATCTAAAGATGATAGAAGAAGCACATCAGGGTATATATCATTTGCAGGTTCAAAAATCATTTCTTGGTCATCGAAGAAGCAACCAACCGTGGCATTATCTTCTACCGAAGCCGAATATAGAGGTTTGGCTAATGCACCTCAAGAAATCATGTGGTTAAAGTCTTTGTACACAGATCTTGGACTTCATTCTTCAACACCTCACATTTTTGGTGACAACACAAGCTCACTACATCTAGCAGCTAATCCGGTATACCATGCTAGAACCAAGCATATTGAAGTCCACTACCATTACGTAAGGGAGAAGCTAATAAGCAAGGATATTCAACTATCCTATGTCTCTATAGATATGCAATGTGCCGACATGTTGACTAAAGCTCTTGATGGTACAAAATTAAGTAGATTCAAGTTGATGATTGGCTTGCAGGAAATCAAGGACAATTGAAGACTTATTTGAAGGCCAAGCATGTTAGGCTTGAGGGGGAGCTGTTGGTGCATTTTACCCAAGCCTACATGCTTGATATATTTGATATCATCCTCATTTGTAAGTCACATGAGTAGTCATGTGAACACCTCTTGTAAAAGAGTTCATTTTTATCTCTTGTATTTGAAAAAAGAAAAAAGGAAAAGGATGGCTTACCTCATGCATGATGTAAAAGCAATTTCGTGGCTCTAACTACCAAAACCCACGACTTTTTGAGCTGAGGGAATATCTCCTAACTTTGGGGATCACTTTTAGGTGGAGCCATTCGAATTCGAATTCAAAACTCCCTCCAAGAATAGCTATAAAAGGAGCAAGAAGGAAGAGGCGATTAGCAAGCCTTGTACGTGACCACTTCATGTCATTTTGTAGAGATTGAAGAGCTTACTCCATATCTCTATCATTCTACTCCCATTATGCAAAGATTCATTGCCAATGTGGTTGTAATCATATGTGAATCTATACATTTATTATCATCTACTTCTCTGTTTTGTTCTCTGCTATACTCACTCAGAGTAGTAACTTCAGAAGGTCATATCTCGAGTTTTACTGAACTTTTTTCAGTAATTTAACTTGCGTTGGATAGCTCATATTGTCTACTGTCTACCTCTAAATTTTCAACGTAATTGGGTTAATAATTTTGAAGATATCGGCATTTTACTGCTCACTGGTCTATCTCTGCAGAGCCCCGAGAATGGTGGACATGTTCCAGAAATTGATGAAACTTGTTCCCAGTGCTCAGTCCATCATTTGAAGTGTTTTAACTTGGATTGGGAAGCTTGCTAAGTCTATTTGCTATGCCCAAAAGGAGTTTTTCTAATTCCTACCAGGTTGAGAGTACTATTCATTTTTTCCAGCAGGTGTATGTCCAAAAATAGCAAGTTTTGGGAGCTAGTCATTTCGCAACTAGTCTGTCTTGACTTAAACTTTTGGGATACATGTTCCAAAGTACTTGGCTGATATTTTGGTGGATTTAGGAAGCTCAAAGGGTCTACTAATCAACTCTGAAGTCTCAGTTGGCTGGTGTGAATTTGGTTGTAGCGGCACCTACTCATCTTTGGATTGCATCCACCATCTCTCTTACACACTAGACTAGACTAGAACAAAGAACAAGATTAGAACTTGAATTAGAACTTTGAAAGTACTTATTTGGAGATCATGATTGCTTGATCTCCCAAGAATGGCATTATCAAGACTCATAATATATGTGGCCAACACCTCTTTATATATGTTCTTAAGGGGGGTTATTCAATGTCAATTATGAATTGATGATATCATAGATCATGTCATCAATCAAATCAAGACCTTTGGGTCTTAGAATCAGGCACATTGTTGATATATTTTGGTAGTGATGTGTGTGAACACACTAGGACCACATGGGCACTTTCTTCCATATTTAGGAGGTTTTTCCCTTGGCTTTTATATATTTCTATAACTCTAACAGGTCACTTATCTTTGTACATTCATTTGGTAACACATTGAGTATTGTGCCTTATGCTCCAATCTTATTCTTCTTCCTTTGTGTCGTTCTTGTGCTTTTGTAGACCTCATACTCCAACCATTGGTACCAGAGCACATCATTGCTTTGTCTAGGGTGTTGTGGACACCCCTCCAGTCACAATCTAAGAATGCCCAATTATAGTGATTGTGCCAACAATTTTGTCCTTTTGCACCAAACACATAAACAAGTTTTGTTTCATCACTACAAGTGCCTTGAAGTCTACTCCTGGTTTAGGAGAGCTAGATATAGTAATTTTGTTCAACGTTTTGAGATTTAATCATTTTTCTACATCAAGGTATTTTAGTCAATGGCCATGGCTGAAACTAATGATATATTTGGTATGTTAATTGTTGAGGAAAAGTTGGATGGAACTAATTACCCATTATGGGAATATATGATGTCTCATGTATTGGTGGCAAAACAACTCTGGCATATTGTGCAAGGTGTTCAAAAATGACCTAGTACACCTATAAATATAATTATTAAAGTTGATGCAGATGGTGTTGATGATGATGATGTTTAAATTCCTATTCTTGTTGCAGTTCCTATTGCACATACTACACGGCAACTTTGATGGGATAGCAGAGATGCTCATGCAAATGCATTGATAGCTTTCTCTATCAAACATGCCATTATCCCTCATATTCACTCATGCAAAACAACAAAGGCTGCTTTGGATATCACTTTATAAGAATCAAGAAATGAGGATCATGTTGCTTACCTCCAAAAACAATTGAAGAGTGATCATACAAATGAAGGAGATTCTATGGATAGTTTTTTGAGAAAGATCAAAGATTTAAAAGAGCAATTGATTTTTGATATGAAGTCTTGTCAGATAGTTCACTTGTGTAGATTGTTCTTACAAGTATTCTTGATTCATATCAGAGCTTTACTTCTACTCTTCAATTGATGATGAAAGGCAATCCAACTACATTGATATTTTGGAGTTCGTAGATCAAACTTTCTTAGCTAGTGAGAAGGGAAAACATAAATGGAGGTCATCTACTAGTAAGTAGAAATCTACTAATTTTGCATAGTCAAAAAGGGAAGACACAGACAAGAAGAAAATAGAAAGGAAGAAAAAAATCTATAAATATTATAAAGGAAATGATCATGTCATAAATACTTTCCCAAAATTGGCTACAAAAGAGGCAAAGAAGAAGTAGGGTGGAATGGTTGTTGTAGAGGCCTCTAGACCTAAAACATGGTGCACTAATCTTGTCTAGAATGAAGAATAGGCATTTACTATTGTTTGTTGTTATCACTCATCTTCTCATGAATAGTGTATGTTTGTAGTAGACTTAGACGTTTGGGACATTGACAAAGGGGTAGCCAAACATATTTCTTCATAGCGTAGTTTCTTTAGTTCACTTGAGGTTGCTCCTATAGGGGATACTATCACATGTGCTAACAATTCCTCTTATCTTATAATGGGAGTTGCTAAGATTGTTCTAATTATTGTTGATGGTAGTTATTTCACATTGTCAGATGCTTTGTTTGTGCCGTGGATCAAGAAAAATCTGTTGTCCATTTCAGCACTAGCCAAGATCGACTTGGTTGTTTTGTTTCATTTATTTGATTGAATAATTAAAAAGTACCGAATATGTTCATTTTATTTGGGGTTGTCCGAATAAACACCGAAAAAAAAACAGATAGGGATTCTCTTTCAATTGAAAATCTTTCGATAAAAAATTCTTTCAAAGAAAAAACTTTCGATCGAATGTTCTTTTGATCAAAATTTTATTATTGAAAAATCATTTCACACATGTTTGAGAGTCTATAGAGCTCTAATTCTACCATAGAGACTTTTCTTCAGAGGTAAAATTAATGTTTTTGTTTTATAGATTTGAAAGTACATGTATGCATATGTGTGTGTATGTGCATGTCATATACACATATGCATACACACACAAACATGCATACATATACACATATATACATACATACACGTATATGCATACATACATAGACACATGTATACACACACATGCACATACATACATACATACATATGCATATACACACATGCACATACCTACATATGCATATACACACATGCACATGCATACATATGCATACACACACATGTGCATACATACTTACATGCATTCATACACACACATGCATATGTATACATATGTATACATATGTACACACATGCATATGTATATATACATAAATACAAGCACATGCACACAATAAATATCTTGAGCCTAAAACAAAAGGGAATTTAACAATTCAAATGATTCAAGTTAACAACTGATAATGATCCCCTTTTAATGGGAAATTTCTACCTTCATACTCAGCTCAAAATCAATCAACCTTCAAAATAACCTATAAAAATATAAAAAGTAAAAACTCATTATTATGTGCTTGAAAAATATTAAACTATATCATAAAAAGTAAAATCTTTTATTACCTATTTACATCTCTTTTGTCGTAAGTATTGAAAGTTCGAGTGCATAAGTTGATTTCTATCAAAACTTGCCATTGCAAGTCCCTCCTGATGCTATTATCTCAATAAGCTCATTTCTTTCCTCCCAACAAGTCCCTCTTGATGTGATTGTCTTGATGCCAATATCTCAGCTAACAAAAGGTTCGTCTTGTATCAATACAATACAACTTCCTAAAGAAGATCTATGGATGTGTGAAGTTATATTGTATTAATACAACACAAACCTTCTGTTAGCTGATATACATTGTCCAAGATTCCATTGATCTTCACTTATTGATACCTTCTCAACCCTTGAATTATCAAAAAGAACATAAAGCCTTTTTCAACAATTACAATAGTTCTCAATTCACAATCATACACACACATGCACATACACAATCATATTTGATTTTCCTTCGCAATCATATAACATACATGCACATACACATACACACTTGCATACACATACTTTCCTGTGCACATACATACACACATACATACACGTACTTTTATGCACACATACACATATATATATAGATACTTGCACATATACATACACACATGGCCACACATACACATACACTCACATGCATACATACACACACATATGCATACATACTCACATGCATACATACACACATGCATATGTACATGCATACATACACACATGCATATGCACATTCATTATTATATGCTTCAAAAAATACTAAACCATGTTATAAAAAGTAAACTCTTTTTTTTACCTGTTTGCATATTTTTTATCATAATTATCCAAGGATCAAGTGCATAAGTCGACTTCTATCAAAACTTCGTCATCCCTCTCAATGCTATTGTCTCACCAAATCGATTTCTTTCCTCCCAAAAAATCCCTCTTGATGCTATTGTCTTGATGCCAAGGCCCAACATCTTAGCTAAGAGAAGGCTCTTGTTGTATCAATACAATTCTAAAGAAGATCTATAGATCTATGAAGTTATATTGAATCGATACAACAAGAACCTTCTCTTAGCTAACATCCAGCCCTGGATGCCTTTGATCTTCACTTTTTAATACCTTTTGAACCCTTGAATATTAAAAAAAAACATAAAATCTTTTCCAACAATTGCAATAGTTTTTAATTCACAATCATACACACACATACACATGCACATACACAATCATATTATATTTTCACTCACAATCATATAACATACATGCACATAAACATACACATACGCATAGTATTGTGAACTAAGAGTCAATATTGATTCAAACAATCACAATACATTTTTATTCACAATCATACACACACATACATATACTATTGTGAAGTAAGAATCAATGTTGAATCAAACAATCACAATATATTTCATTTTTTATTATACACTCAAATACACATACATATACTATTATGAAGTAAGAATCAATATTGATTCAAGCAATCACAATACATGTTTACTCACAATCATACACAAACATACATATACTATTGTGAAGTAAGAATCAATGTTGAGTCAAACAATCACAATACTTTTTAATTCGCAAACAAATATAGTTTTCTTTATGATTTAAGTACAAAAGTAAATATTTATAGCAAGAGTTTATACTTTGTTCTATCTATGACACTGTAAGTTTGTAAATAACAAAGTAACTCTTATGAAAAATGAGTCTATTTGTGTTATTTTATAAAAAATTATTCGACCAAATTTGTTTCGATCGAAATCTAATTTGATCGAAGACTTTTCAACCAATTTATAAGCCAATTTAGATGGGGCTTAAGGGATGATGTGAAGGACCTTCTACTCAGGATGCTAGAGGTGAAGACATTGAATGAATACATCAACCAAGCCATTCAATGTGATAACCGCCTTTTTGAAAGGAAACAAGAAAAACATGTAGAAGGAAGACCTCACCAATGGAAACCTTTCCAGCCTACTCCTAGAGATATATCCATGCCCGAACCTATGCAGATAGACGTGACTAGGTTCCAACCTCTAACACCACAAGAGAAACAAAGGAGGGATAACAAGCTATGTCTATATTGTGGAAACCCTGGCAACATTGCACTTAATTATCCCGACAAGAGAACAAACTCCAAAGTCGCAACCACCCTTGTAGAGCAGGGAAACGAGGAACTCGAGTTGTAAAAGAGACCATACAGCCGGACCATGATATAAGAAAAGGTCTCATAGTTCCATCCACACCTCTAGAAACATGTCTTGTCCTTGTCAAGTTAATCATGTCTAAGAAGACCCTTTCCCTTATAGCTCTTGTAGATTCAGGAGCGTCCTCATGTTTCATTGATGAAGGACTCATTAAGAAACATGGAATTCTAGTACTTTGGAAGAACAGACCAGTAGTAGCTGAAGTAGTAGATGGACGGCCTCTAGCATCAGGGAATATAACCATGGAAACCATACCACTAAGAGTACACCTTGGTGACTATGATCCACACATATGTTTCAATGTAATATTGAGTCCAATAAATATGGTTATCATCAAAATGCCATGGATAAAGAAACATAATCCAGAAATTAATTGGGAGAATAATAAAATCACCCCTCGAGATATCCAGAAGAGCCCAACATGTGTCGGAGCCAAAGCCTTCATACATGCAGTAAGGAAGGAACCGACATATATGATCTATGCCATACCAAATCAAGAATCCAAGAAAGATGATCAAGTGGAGCTACCCAATTAGTACAAAGGCTTTGAAGATGTTTTTGAAAAGAAGAATGCAGACATCCTTCTAGAGCATAGACCCTATGATTATGCCATAGAACTTCAAGAGGGAGCACAACTGCCCCTTAAACCAATCTACAGACTATCCTCAGAGGAACTTACAGAACTACGCAAGAACATTGATGAGAATCTAGCAAAGGGGTTTATTAAACACTCAAAGTCTCCAGCAGGAGCTCCTATTTTATTTGTAAAGAAGAAGGATGGACTCTCCGGATGTGTGTAGACTATCGTGGATTGAATAAAGTCACTATAAAGAACAAATACCCTCTACCACTCATATCCGAGTTCTTGGAACGCCTTGGAAAAGCAAAATTCTTCACGAAGATTGACCTTTCAGGAGCTTACAACCTTGTTAGAATCAGAGAAGGAGACGAATGGAAGACAACATTTCGGATAAGGTATGGCCATTTTGAATATGTAGTTATGCCATTTGGTCTCACAAATGCTCCACTGTCTTCTAATATATGATAAATGATATCTTACGAAAATATTTAGATGATTTTGTTGTCATATACCTTGATGATATCTTGATATTTACCAAAAATCTAGAGGATCATGAATGTCATGTAAAGATAGTTCTAGAGAAACGAAGAGAAAAAGGATTATATGCGAAATTGGAGAAGTGCTCTTTCCATTAGACAGAAGTGGAATTTTTTAGGGTACATTGTATTAGATAAAGGAACTTTTATGGATCGTAAGAAGATTGCGACAATCCTTGATTCGCAACCACCTTCATGTGTTCGAGATGTACAATGTTTTTTGGGGTTTGCCAATTTCTACAGGATATTCATCAGAGATTAGTCCAAGATAGTGAAACCTCTTACAAAGCTTACAGGGAACTCCAAATTCTCATGGACCGAATAAGTAGAGAAGGCCTCTCACACCTTGAAATTAGCATTTACTACTGCTCCAATTCTAGTTCATCCTGATTCTAGTAAGCCCTTCTTCCTTGAGACACATGCATCAAACTTTTCTGTAGGGGCCATTCTTTCCCAATGTGGAGATGATGGACACCTACATCCAGTTGCATATCATTCAAGGAAGTTTTTCCCTCCAGAAATTAATTATGAAATTCATGATAAAGAACTTCTTGCCATAGTAGATGTGTTTGACACATGTGGTGTAGCTCAATGATGAGTAGCACCTCCTTTAATGTCAATCCGGGAAGACGTGAGGATGGTATGAAGACCTCGAGCAAGTGGCGGCACAAGTGCGTGAGTGAGAAGCACACTAGCATGCACACACATACACACACACGCGCACACACGGCAAGGCAAAGAGTGAGAATCAATGGAGTTCTTCAATTATTCTTCAAAAAGCTCTTACAAGTTTGTTTCTAGTACAATCTAACCTCAAAAATGAGCTCTCTAGCTCTTTTTATAGTTTTTGACTAGGTTTTGGCCCTGTCCAGACCTAGTGTCCGGCCTAGTTAAAAATTAGGTTCCAGGGCCAATTTGAGGGCTCAAACGGAGTCTAAAAAATACGAAAATTGATATGTAGGTACTTCTAAGGCTCCTCAAGCTCAAGGACTCCTTGGCTTGCACAAAATGGAGCTACAAAAATATGAAATGGTATTTACAATGATTGTTAGTGATAAGAATCACTGTTAAAAGATGTAGATTTGGGAAAAATTGAAGGGCCTATCTGCCAGATTTGCGTCGACTGCTTTGTCTACTTACTCCTTCACCTTGTTCTGACTCTCTCCGCTGGCTTCCTTGTCTAGTCGGTCCTTGGGTGCCCATACTGCTCTCAACACCCCCCCCCTCTCTCGCGTCTGTCGTCCCTGACAGACCCTTGTTGCTGGGAGTGTTGGATGTAATATTCCACAACCTGAGTGGCAAGCTGATGTTCTTGTATGCGTAGTCCTCTGGCCAAATCTGTCATCATACGATCCCAATCGATTGGTCCTGGAATGTCCGGATGTGGCAGACGTAACTGATCTGCATGGATCGCTTGTTCTACTGCGAATAGATGTAGCAAATGTGTGGGTCTGGGAATGAAAATTTCGGAATTGTATTCCCAGAATCCCGTAGAGAACATTTCCTCAAATGTCTGCTTGAAGCATGCGGGCAAGTACTTTATTCGTGCATGCCAAGCAAAGATGATAGTGACCGAGGGGGTTTGGCTCATGTCGTAGACTAAATCCTTGTTGCCTTGAGAGAATCCAGGGGTAGAGATGTATGGAGCTTGGACATTCCGAAAGGTTTTGAAGACAATGGTCATGAGCTCGAATATCTTCATACACATTTTCGCTGCTATGTCGGGTACATTATTTAGACGTGTAGACCAGTGCCGAATTGTTGATATCATGTAGGCTACGGTTGGGGTCCCTCGAGGTGGAGCAAAATATGGGTAGTTAACCCAAGCCGAGCACTCTTTATTGTTGCGTACCTTGATTGCAAATGCTTGCCAGGATCTGCGACGTACCACTGGACAATAGCATGGATTATACTTGATATATAGTGGCATGGTTGCCCAGGTACTCATCATCTCTGGGTAATCGGTGAGTAAACGTGCACGCCAATTAGGTTGGAAGATCGAGCCAGCACGTGCATCTGTCGGTAAATCCCCTATCTCAAATTGAGTGGCGAACGTGGGCTCCTTCCCTGTATGTCTTTTGACTTCTGCATTATAATCATGTAGTAAGACAAAATAAGGCATGTATTGCGATTCTGATGTTGTGATTAACCGTTGATGGGATAAATTTTGAAAGTAGGAAGACCGAAGGACAGTTTCTTCCAGATTTGTGAGAGATTGCATTTGCACGGCCACACGATCATCATGTGTCTTACCCACTTTCTCGACCCTTTTGACCCAATCTGGAACTTGAATTTCTAACGTGTCTTGTCCTTCTTCTGTAGTTCGACCACCAGGCGTCGGCATAGGCTCGTATGGCTCTTCATAGCTGTCATCAACGGGGATTTCCACTACTGTTTCAGGTTCTGGTTCTTCAATGGGCGAGGGTGGCCGTTCATATGGTAAGAGGCGTGCTTGGAGTTCTGCCACCTGTTTCCGGAGGGTCTCCATTTCTTCTGTAGAGTGTTGCAAGATTACCGGCTCCTATTGAGCTGTGGGGACACTGGCAATCTGTTTCTTGAGATCTGCACATTCGGTCTCTAGAAGGTAGCTGGTGCATTGGTAAGCCCAAATGGCATTACTCTAAAGGCAAAAATGCCCCATTCTGTGGCAAAGGCTGTCTTATGCTGATCCTCTGGAGCTATGGCTACTTGATTGTAACCCGAAAATCCATCAAGGAAGCTGTACACTTCCTTGCCTGCCACTCTTTCTAAGAGATGTTTTGTGATGGGAAGCGGGTAGTTATCTCGAATAGTGGCTGCATTAACCTTCTTCAAGTTAATGCACACGCGCAGTTTGCCATTCTTCTTGGGCACCACTACGATGGGTGATACCCATTCAGTGTGCTCAATTTCGTAGATAAATCCAGCTTCAACCAGTCTATCTATCTCTTCTTTGATCTTAGCAGCATAATTATCGTTATATGTATAAGGCTTTTGCTTAGAGGGTTTAGCGTCTGAAGTCATGGGGATAGTGTGTGAGCATATATCAGGGTCGACACCTTTTAAATCCTTGTAACTCCAAGCGAATACATCTCTGTATTCTCTTAGCAAGGCAATCAATTCGTGCTCTTCTTCTTCTGTCAGGTCATGGCCTATGTAAGTGCATCTCTCCTCTCCTTCTTCTAGGGCCACTACTATTTTCTTGGTGGTTTCTTTGTTATCATAGGCCTCTCCTGATTGTGCCTCTCGTTTAGGCATTCTTATCATGACTCTCCTGTCATCTATCTCATACTTCTTAAAATTTTCTGGGACCTCAAACAAAGATTCTTCCTCTTCTGGTGAGGCTTCTCTCTTCTTTCGATTCTTTCCTTCTTCCTTCGGGGTCACATGTGTTGCTAATCTTACGTCATTTGTAACCTCTCCATGCCTCTGGGGTTGAAATTCTACTTCATGGAAGTATTCTTCATCTGATGCAAATGGTGGGTCCATAATGATAGACTCGAGATCGGAATCACTTGCATCCTCAAATGCATCAGGGCTAGGTTCGCATTCTCATAGAACTGCCTCTCCCATGATTGGCTCTATGGAGAAGACTGAAATGTCATAGCCATCCTCATCACAGTGAGGTGTCCATTGTTCTTCATTGATGGCTACGTCCATGGTTGCTAAGATTTCTGCCCAGCCATGGGGTTCGAATTCCTCATCTGGAAAGACTATAGGTGCATAGGCTAGATCTTGAATGGGTCTATGAGTTTCGTTTGCACCTATTTCTCTGGCCTTTTCTCTCTTCTCTTCCTCTACTGCTACTTTGCACATCCATAAGTGGGTGTCTTCATGCATCCATGAGGATCCTGACCCTATGGAATGCACAGATTCCGTATCATCTTTGGTTCTATGGATGGGATTCCATTGGATAGGAGGGACATCTCTATGAGAATAATCCTTGAGATTGACTTTGGTTGTAACACCCAAGTGTTGCAAATACAAGGAGTTGGTTCCCCAATCCTGTACCACTTGCAATTGTCGCATAAATGGTCTTCCCAAAATCATCTCATAGGCATGATTTTTGCTGAAGTCACATATAGCAAATGTATGCTCAAACTCGACACCACAAGTGGTGAGAGTTATTCCTTCTAGCAATCCTAGGGGTCTCTCTATGTGACCATCGGCCATTTGCAATTTCATTCTCGTTGGCCTGAGTGCTGGCTTGCCCCAACGCTTCCATAGGGAAGTGGTGGCAATTGCAACTCCTGCGCCTGAGTCCAAAATTGCCTTGGTTGTGTACTCCTGGTAGGTGATGGGAAGATAGGTGTTCCCCTCTTCACCTTCACACATATCTCCTATCTTATCCAAGGGAATTTCTGGCACTGTCCTATGGGATCCTACTCGGGAACGTGGTTCTGCAACTTCAGTCACTTGACTGGCTACACATTTCCGCGCTTTTGGTCTATTCTTAGGCAGTTCTTCCAAAGTGAGATCTCGCTGCTCCCTGGCATTCTTTACTACCTCCGTGTTCCTAGGTATGACTGAGTCGTCGTTCCTTACCATGACTGTGGGTGCTCTCATACATGTGGACTTTGCTTCCCATGGGCCTGTGAAGTGGGGTAGCTCCTGTATGGAATTAGACTCAAAGTCCAATCTCTCATGAGACTGAGTACTCTCATGTTCCCCGTAAATGGATGGGATGTCTTGTGGGAATTGGTCGTGTGCATCGTTCACAAGTTCAAATGGAGGGGCGACTTCACTTTCGTTATCCCATTTGTCTTCTTGAATCTCTCGTAGGAAGTCTGGTGCAAACCGATTCATAGAAGAAGAAGTGTCTGGCTCCGTAGAATTAGGCGCATAAGCAACCTGGGAAGGAGGGCTTATTCTATCGTTGGCTCTCTCCTCGTTCCCATAGATGGCTGGAGCACAAGCTTCCTGGGGAGGATTACTTATTCCATTACTCTTCTGATCAGGCTCATACACGCCCTGAGAAGGAATGTAGGCAACCTGTGGAGGTACGTAAGCTTTCAAGGGAGGCTCATCTGCCTTTTGGGGGGGAAGATAAGCTTCTTGAGGAGGCACATGGGCTTCCTGAAGAGGTTGGCTTATCCGTTCTCTTGCCCTGTCCTTTCTTTGAGGGACAGGTTCCTTTTCCGATTGTGCAATTAGCCTCTCTATTCTTTCCAGCAGTCCATCAAAATGTAACTGCGTCTTAGCTGAGCTAGAGATGTTAAAGAGGCGGCTGGCCTCAAACATGGTCTGAGCCAATTCCACCATTTTGGCACAAATCTTAGTTCGTTCAAGCTCTAGCTCGGCTCTAGGGTAGCATTTTTCATGATCGGTTATGGTTGGCCCTTCTTGGATTCTGGCCTGATATGCTTTAAGCATCATGTTTAGGTCCTCGGGAGTGGGATCAGCTAATACTGATCCTGCTTGGGGTGGTGGGTGGGTTACGTGGGGTGTATTAGAGGGTGGAGGGATGGAGGGTGATGGGGATGGTAGCGGTGGGATTGTGTGAGAGTGCGGTTGGGATGTGATCTCTATGATTTTAGCCTTGGTTTCGCGTAAACTTTCCTCAAGTTCACTCATCTTCTTTGCCCATTGCCTTTTCATGCGTTCACGGCTATCTCTCCAAGCTCTAGTCCTTTTCTTGGTTATGCTCTCAGTTTCACTAACTGTTGGGCTCTTTTCCTGGTCTACCCCTTGGTTTTGCTGCAATGCTTGAGCTCTAGTGACTACCTGTACGGGAGCAGTGGAAGTGACACTTCCTGTGGAATCTACTACTAACCCAATAACGTTGATAGGCGTGATTTTTGGCATATTATTGGGGTTCTTTGGGCAATCTCCTAAGAGATGCTCTTTTCCACAGTCTTGGCAAAAGCCTTGGATGGTCACTGACTGGGGTTGTGTAGGTGGAGGCAAGGGACAATCACGAATGAGGTGATCTCCTTGGCATTTGTAGCACGGTCCTCTTGGGAATGGAGGTCTTACTTGTCTAGGTTGAGGCCTAGGGTTGGGGTTTGCATACATGACGTTTGTATAATCTGACTCCCAACTAGGTTCATTTGGCTCTTCGCTGTAATAGGACTCACCATGTTCTGGGGACTGCATGTAGTACGCCTGGGGACTATCAACATGTGTAGAATCAAAGCTATGGTCACTGAGGTCATTTTCAGAAAGCAAGGATGTTACCGGGACTAAGGCTCTATTCATGTTCTCTTCTGCAGCAGTATACTTTACCGGGATCACATTGGCTGGAGCTGGGGGCTGTTGTGCTAGCACCGGTTGAGGTCTTTGTTGGTTTTGATATTGTGGTTGATAATTTTGTTGTGGTCTGCCATATGACTGTGGAGGGTACTGGTTCTGGTATCTTCCCTGTGGTGGATAGGGTTGAGGATAGGTTTGCCTAACTATTTGCTTATTGTAGGGGCAATCTTGTGCAGTGTGATTGGTGTACCTCCGTTCTATGGTGCAGTACTGGCTACTAGGATTTACTTGGGGCTGAGCCATAATGGGGCACACGTTTGCCATATGGTCACCACCGCATGTATAGCACCTCTTCGCTGGGGTAAACCTCGGAATTTGTTTGCTAGAGACGCCTAGTTTTTGGGCCACTTTCTCTGCGAGTTCCTCAATTGATGTGGATTGCGTGGAAGAGTGACTAGATGCACTATCTGAATCTTTATAGATTTTGGAAAGCTCTAGTTCTTCCCCTAGGTTATCTTCAATGTCAATGCACATGCGTACACACTCCTCTATAGTCCTAGGGTCCTTCAGATACACATAGGATCTCAATTTCGTACTCAGCAATCCATCAAGGAATAAGGCCACTTGTTTGGCAGGTGTGGGTAGCTCCGAAACAGGGCACCTTTCAAGATATTGCCTAAATCTTCTTCCTGCAAGTCTCACGGTTTCTTGAGGGGTTTGCTTGAAGCTATGAATCAGCGAGGAGGTATTGTGTCTTATGCCACTCTTAGAGAATTCAATAATAAATGCTTCTAGGAGTTGGTCTATGCTCCTGAACTGGCGCTCATCCAATGGCTGAAACCATGTAAGTGCGATGTTCCTAAGGGTTAGACCGAAGGCATTGTACTGCGTGAATAGATCCTCCACTTGCTCAGCTCTCAAGACTTGCTTGAACTCCGCCACATGATCATAGGGATCTCCTGTGCCATCAAAGTAATTCTTCATGGACTTAACTAGCTGGGTTGGTCTCAACGTTCTTGTATGCTCTCTAGGTCTCGGTAGAGGAAATCCATCCACATTTCTTTGGTTCCTGTGAGCTCTAAGCATCTCAGGTTCTACCCTATTCGTCTCCGTTCTCGTTCTTTCTCTGCCCACTGGGTTGGCAAAACTTACTTCTGGTCTATCTCTACTTCTGTCTCTTTGCATACCATGAGCTTGGGAAGTTCCAGCCCCAGGGTGACCATAGGATACATTTGATCTTGGTTGGGGGAAAATAAATTCACCCTTCCAAGTGTAAGCATGCCTATCATTTTCCGTAACCGCAAAGATCCGTTCTGAAGTGTGATCTAAGTAGGTCACTCTACCTGGGCTATCCGGATCCTTAAACTCATAGATCATGATGTTTCCTATATCAGTTGGCTGATTAGATTTATACCTCCAGAAGGCTTCGTCGGTTTCTCGATTGAGGAGCAACTCTATGCTCTTGTTTACTTGGGGTACCCACTCAGGTGTGATAATCCTAGTGAGAACTGATTTACCTCGAGGGGTTCTAGGTTCCGCACCCATGTTCCCTTGTTCCAAGTCACCTAAGTCCGCTTCTGAGATTACATTCCCAAATTCATCTGTCCTATCCGGGTGACTAGTGACTACATATATAGTTCCTTCTTTGTCCAGGTATGCACCATTTTCAAACTTGACAGCTGGGTGTTCTAGTCCAATGGATTGATCAGGATTCTTAATCTGTATCACAGATCTTCCTAAGCCATCCTCATAGATGCTGGCACCTAATCGGTTGGTCCTAAGGTACTCCAACTGTGTTTTGTAAGGGCCTTCCACCCTGTACAAGTAAGGCACTCCTGAACTTCCCGTAGGTCTGTCCATGGCTTGAGACATCTCTGACTCACTGGTCTCAGAGCTAGGGTAGTACGAGTGGTGGCTCAACTGCTAGGCCCAGGACCTAGCAGTGTGGTTAACACTAGCCTCTGAAGATCTAAGGCTCTGTCTCTCCCTTACTAGATGTCGTCCCGATCTAAGGTTCATATGCCTAACTAAGTAGCCCAATTCTTTGCCCAGAGTACAACTTCGTTGCCGATCAATTGGTATCAGTCTCTTGATTCTTTTTAGTTATTTATCGTGTTTAAGGTCTTGTCTGATATTACGTCGTCGGAATACTTGAGTGTTCTTCGTACTTTCAGGTTGATCGTTCCACGTTAGGTTCTTTCCTTTATGTTACCGACAGTACAGAGATTAGGTTTTTAGCTTGAACTTGAGTTTTTAGGTGGTCTTCAACTTGATACCTGCTTATCGTCGCTCTGACTTACTCCTACCTCTCGTCGTTCTTAGCCTAAGCTAGGAATTGATAAAGGGAGTTGAGAATTTCCAACCTTTTGTTTCCTTCTTGGTTGCCTTGACTGCCCAGGAAGTGTGTTCCCAAGCCTGCACTTACTCTTGCTTAGAACGCCTTTCGATGCTCTCAAAGGATCTGTAAAAGTTCCAAAGTTAGCTTAAAGATTTAAATTCCAAAGACAAAACCAATGATTTTCATTCCTGTAGCACACACACTAGCTTGCATAGTGATTTTTAAGAGAACAATTCTAAAGACCCCTGACTTTGATCCCCCTGAGTATGGTCAACTTCAAAATACCCTATCTGAAAATCAATGCATTATCTTTATAAAAAACAGTTGAGGGCGTGTAGTATATGCCACGAGCTTTCCAACAAGCCCTAGAGCTCAAAAAATGGATTTCGTATGAAAAAGTTGTAACCGTTCAGGGTTCTAGGGTTACGACAGGGTTCAAACAGGATCACTGTGCAACAGGTTTTCCCCAAGTTGCTTTCCTAAGGCTTCCTCATGTGCTCAAGAGTATAATATTTGTGCCCAAAATTAGCCCAACTCTTCAATTAACAATCCCTAAAAAATTTGGCTAAAATTGGCTGTCAATCGCGATGGACAGGGTTGTCAATCGCGATGGACACTCAGTCAATCGCGATGGACAGAGAGTTCAGTCAATCGCGATGGACACTCAGTCAATCGCGATGGACAGAGAACTCAGTCAATCGCGATGGACACCCAATCAATCGCGATGGATAGAGAGTTCAGTCAATCGCGATGGACAGGCAATCAATCGCGATGGACAGAGAGTTCAGTCAATCGCGATGGACAGGCAATCAATCGCGATGGACAGAGAGTTCAGTCAATCGCGATGGACAGAGAGTTCAGTCAATCGCGATGGACAGAGAACTCAGTCAATCGCGATGGACACCCAATCAATCGCGATGGACAGAGAGTTCAGTCAATCGCGATGGACAGGCAGTCGGTCGCGATGGACAGGGGGTTCAGTCAATCGCGATGGACAGGCAGTCGGTCGCGATGGACTGGCAGTCAATCGCGATGGACAGAGCTGTCAATCGCGATGGACAGGCCTGTCAATCGCGATGGATTGAAATTTTGCAAGATTTTCAAAAATTTTGGTGGAAAGGTGGTGTGCAGGGTCTCTAGTCCACTGTGGTGCACTCAGATTTACCAAAAGGTGAGAATTTCTGTCAATCGCGATCGACAGAAGTCGGCGACTGCGAGACAGTTTCGTCGAGTTTCGTACCTGCGCAGGAAGCTGGGGATGGTGATGTGACCTGTACCTGCAAGATAGCTCAAGAAACATGCAAAAACAGCACACGCAATTTCGCTCTCTCGCTCTCTCTCACAAGTGAAATGAGGGAAATGAGGTGGAGGTGGGGATATAGTCAAAAAACTGAAATTTTCGCGATGATGGAGATGGAGGTGGAAGATGGTGATGATGATGATGATGATGATGGTGGTGAGGTAAGAAAGAGAAAATTAGGAAAAATAAAGAAATTACCTACAACTCCAACGCGTCAACTCTACGTCTTACCATCACACGCTCGTCCTCAAAGCTCGATCCCCGGCAACGGCGCCAAAATTTGGTGTAGCTCAATGATGAGTAGCACCTCCTTTAATGTCAATCCGGGAAGACGTGAGGATGGTATGAAGACCTCGAGCAAGTGGCGGCACAAGTGCGTGAGTGAGAAGCACACTAGCATGCACACACATACACACACACGCGCACACACGGCAAGGCAAAGAGTGAGAATCAATGGAGTTCTTCAATTATTCTTCAAAAAGCTCTTACAAGTTTGTTTCTATTACAATCTAACCTCAAAAATGAGCTCTCTAGCTCTTTTTATAGTTTTTGACTAGGTTTTGGCCCTGTCCAGACCTAGTGTCCAGCCTAGTTAAAAATTAGGTTCCAGGGCCAATTTGAGGGCTCAAACGGAGTCTAAAAAATACGAAAATTGATATGTAGGTACTTCTAAGGCTCCTCAAGCTCAAGGACTCCTTGGCTTGCACAAAATGGAGCTACAAAAATATGAAATGGTATTTACAATGATTGTTCGTGATAAGAATCACTGTTAAAAGATGTAGATTTGGGAAAAATTGAAGGGCCTATCTGCCAGATTTGCGTCGACTGCTTTGTCTACTTACTCCTTCACCTTGTTCTGACTCTCTCCGCTGGCTTCCTTGTCTAGTCGGTCCTTGGGTGCCCATACTGCTCTCAACAACATGGCATCACCATCTAGAAGAAGCAGCTCATAAATTCACTGTGTATTCAGATCACAAGAACCTAGAGTATTTTATGACCACCCTGATTCTCAATAGAAGGCAATCTCGATGGAGTAACATTTAATCCAGATTCGACTTTGTCATCACATACCATCCAGGACGTCAACAATGTCAGTTAGATGCCGTGTCTAGAAGATCTTACCTTGCACCAAAAAAGGGTGAAGAGGCCTTTGATCAACAAGAGAGTGTATTACTCAAGCCTGAGCATCTCCAATTAGCAGCTATCTCTTCAAGCCATCATGAAGACTGAGCCTTGAATGAGTTGATCCGTGAGAATCTACCACAGGATGAATTGTTTTGTAACATTAAGAAGAAAGCTCAAGAAGTAAAATTTGTTGATATATTTAGGTAGTGATGTGTGTGAACACTCTAGGACCGCCGGGGCACTTTTTTCCCTCTTTAGGAGGTTTTTTTCCCCCGGCTTGTATATACGCCTATTGCCCTAATGGGCTACTTATCTTTGTACATTCTCTAGTAATACATTCAGTCTTGTGTGTTGTGCCCCAAGCTTCTTCTTCTTCCTTGTGCTGTTCGCGTGCTTCCGCAGACGTCTATCTCCAACAATTGGTATCAGAGCAGGTCGTCGCTTCTTCTAGGGCACCGTCGACACTCCTCCGTTTGCAGTCTCAAATTCGCACGAAATTTGGTGAGCATACTCAGGGTGTTTTCGAGATCAAAACTGCTTTGCTCTGTTGTGCCGAAATCGCGATCTGAGCTCGTTTCGGCCTCCGAACGCACTATCGCAGCGCTTGTGCAGGCTATTTTGTCCTTTTGTGCCAAAGGTATATACCAGTTTCTGTTCGCCAGTTTAAGCGTCTCGAAGTCTGCTATAGGTCTAGCAGAACTCGTCTGAGCAGTTCTGTTCAACTTTTTGAGATTCAGTCAATTTTCTGCATCAAGGTATTTTAGTCACTGGCCATGGCTGAAAGCAGTGATGTATTTCGTATGTTGGCTGTTGAGGATAAGTTGGATGGTACCAACTACCCATTATGGGCTTATATGATGCGACATGTACTGGTTGCAAAAGGATTGTGGAACATTGTGCAGGGTGTTGAAAGACGTCCTGTTACACCTGTAACGACAGGTACTGCAAATACAGGTGTTGGAGCTGATGAAGATGGTGTCGAAGATGATATTCCGCAGATTCCTGTTCGTGCTACTGTTTCTGTTGCACCTACTGCAGAGCAGATTCGTTGGGATGGCAGAGATGCCCAGGCACATGCATTGATAGCCTTGTCTGTCAAACGTGCCATTATTCCTCACATTCGCTCTTGCAGAACAGCAAAGGATGCTTGGGATACACTTACCACTTTGTACCAGGCTAGGAATGAGGCTCGTGTTGCTTACCTCCGAAAACAGTTGGAGAGTGAGCACATGAATGAAGGTGATTCTATGGACAGTTTTCTTACAAAGATCAAAGACCTGAAGGAACAATTGATTTCTCCTGATGAGGTTATACCAGATAGCTCACTTGTGCAGACCGTTCTGAATGGTCTTCCTGATTCATATTAGAGTTTTGCCTCTACTCTTCGGTTGATGATGAAAGGCAATCCGAATGCCTTGTCATTTGAGGAATTAGTCTCTGTTCTGTTGCAGGAAGATCAGTCCAGGCAGAACAGGTCCATTATGCGTGTTGCAGATCAAGCTTTCCTGGCTAGTCAGAAGGGCAAAGGAAAATGGAGCTCTTCTACTAGTAAGCAGAAATCTGCAAATGCTGCACAAGCGAAGAACCAAGATAAAGATGAAAAGAAATCCGAAAAGCAGAAATTGTTCTGCAAGTACTGTAAAGGAAATGATCATATTATAAAGAACTGTCCAAAATTGGTTGCTAAAGAGGCAAAGAAGAAAGAGGATGGAATGGTTGTTGCAGAGGCCTCTACACCAAAAACAGAGTCTACAAATCTTGTGCAGGAAGAAGAATGTGCGTTTACTACTGTCTGCAGTTTTGACCCATCTTCACATGATCAGTGCATGTCTGCAGTAGACTCAGATGTTTGGTACTTTGACAGTGGGGCAACCAAACATATTACCTCGCAGCGTAGTTTCTTCTCTTCACTCGAGCCTGCCCCTACAGGGAATACTGTCACATGCGCCAATAACTCCTCTTATCCTGTTATGGGAGTTGGTAAGATCATTCCGACTACTGCTGATGGTAGTTCTTTCACTTTGTCAGATGCTTTATTTGTGCCAGGGATCAAAAAGAACCTGTTATCAGTTTTTGCATTAGCCAAGATTGGCTTGGTTGTGAAATTCGTTGATGACAGGTGTACAGTTCATGATCTCTCAAATGGCGATGTGATTATTGCTTCTGGCATTTTATGTCGTGGGCTGTATAAGCTCATAGACTATGAAAGATCTGTGAATGATTCGGCATGTGCAGTTCATGATTCTCAGGCTATGTCAGATGCAAAGCTTTGGCATGCACGCTTTGGTCATCTGAATTTTGCTAGTTTGTTACGCCTGCAGAAATCTGAAATGGTGTCCTCTTTGCCCAAACTTGAGGCACCTGGAAAACATGTTTGTGAAGGCTGTATTTTGGGCAAAATGCAGCATTCTTCCTTTCCAAAAGATGGTTCAGTTCGGGCTACGCAGAAATTGCAGCTTGTACATAGTGATGTCTGTGGTCCTATGCAGACACCCTCTTTTGGAAATTACCTTTACTTCGTGACTTTCATTGATGATTTTTCCAGGCATGCATGGGTATATCCACTCAAAGCAAAGTCCGAAGTGTTCATGTGCTTCAAACAGTTTTTGGTTTTAGCTGAAAATCTGTCAGCATGTAAAATGGGCACCCTCCGTTCTGATCGAGGGGGGGAATATATGTCTTCAGATTTTAATGCATTTCTGGCTGAACGTGGGATAAAACACCAGTGTACAGTGCCGTATACACCTCAACAGAATGGAGTTGCTGAACGAAAGAACAGGTCACTCATGGAGATGGCGAGGTGCATGGTCAAAAGTTAGGCTTTACCACATAGTTTCTGGCTTGAGGCTGTCATGTGTGCAGCATATGTACTGAACAGGTGTCCCACTAAAGCGTTGCAGTCTATCACTCCATATGAAGCTTGGCATGACCGCAAGCCATCTGTTGCTCATCTGCGTGTTTTTGGTTGTTTGGCATATGCATTAGTGCCTGAACAACATCGCAGAAAATTGGATGATAAGGTAGTAAAATGTATTTTTGTTGGGTACAGTTCTGAAAGTAAAGGCTATCGTCTGTATCATCCATAGACTAAATGCATTCTGGTTAGCCGTGATGTTGTCTTTGTGGAAGATGCTATTTAGCCATTGCTTTCATGTACTAAGGAGACATCTGTTAGCTCCAAAGACATGTATGATACTTTGATGCCTCTTTTTATAGGTGGACAGGCTAGTGCTGGTCCTAATGAGGCAACTTCTCAGCCTTTGCAGGTTTCATATGATGATGCAGATCATTCCATTTCTGATGCAGATTTACATGATGCACTTGTTGATGAGAGAGCTGATATTGAGCAGGCAAAAACTATGCCAAAATGGCTGGTGCAGACTTTGCGTGATAGCAAATTAGATGCACCTTTGTCATATCATACTCGTTCAGGCTCTCATAGTGCCTCCTTTGCATCATATTGCTATGCTATGGCTGCATCTAGTCTCTGTGACGAGAATGAGCCTGTTTCTTTTGATGAAGCACAAAATTCAGAAAATTGGATGGCTGCTATGCAATCTGAATATGATGCTATAATGAAGAATGGTACATGGTCTTTATGTGACTTGCCTCCTGGCAAGAAGGCCATTGGCACTAAGTGGGTATACAAGCTGAAGCGTAAACCTGATGGTACAGTTGACAGGTATAAGGCTAGGCTTGTTGCAAAGGGTTATGCACATGGAAGAGGCATTGATTTTGATGAGACCTTTGCACCTACATGCCGTATGACTACTGTTCGCAGCATTTGTGCACTTGCAGCCCATCATGGTTGGAATGTACATCAGTTGGACATTAAAACAACATTTCTGAATGGTGACTTGCATGAAGAAGTGTATGTTTTTCAGCCCCGTGGCTTTGTGCAGAAAGGGCATGAAAACCAGGTTTGCAGGTTAAAGAAGGCATTATATGGTTTAAAGCAAGCACCACGTGCTTGGTATGAGAAGATACATGCCTATCTGATTGCACATGGTTTTGAGAATAGTCCAACTGAAAGCACCTTATATGTTAAGCGTGCTAATGATGTGCTTCTGATCATTGTTGTCTATGTTGATGACATGCTGCTCACTGGTCCTATTGAGACACATATTGCTGATTTTAAGGCTGATTTGCATGCCTCATTTGAGATGTCTGATTTGGGGCATTTGCATCACTATTTGGGCATTCAGTTTATGCACGTTGATGGTGGAATGGCTTTGTGTCAAACGAAATATATTGACACATTATTGCAGTGTTTTGGCCTTGAAGACTGTAAGCCTATTGCCACTCCTATGGAGACAGGTTTACGATTGAGTCTTCATGATGCTGGAGATGCATTTGATGCTGTTCTCTATCAGCAGGCTGTTGGATGCTTGATTTACTTATGCATTACTCGGCCAGATATTCAGTTTGCTGTCTCACAGATGAGCAGGTTTATGCATTGCCCAGGAGTCACGCATTGGAAAGCGGTTAAGCGCATCTTTCGCTACTTGAGTGGTACTCGGCTACTTGGGTTGTTTTATCCCAAGGGGGGATCACTACCACCAGATTTGCATGCCTTTTCTGACTCAGATTGGGCTGGTTGCTATGACACTCATGTGTCCACCAGTGGTTTTTGCTTCATGCTTGGTAGCTCATGTATATCTTGGTTGAGCAAGAAGCAGCCTACTGTGGCCACTTCCAGTTGTGAGGCTGAGTATAGGGCAGCTTTCATAGCGACTGTTGAGTGTGTGTGGCTCAGACGCCTTATGGCTGATTTGGGTGTTGGCCAGTCTTCTGCCACCACCATCTTCACTGACAGTCAGAGCGCATTGGCAGTTGCGAGGAACCCTGTGTTCCATGCTCGCACTAAGCACATTGAGGTGCATTATCACTATGTCAGGGAGAGGTTCTCTGCTGGGGAGATTAGCTTGGCATATGTGCCCACGCAGGAGAACATTGCAGACCTTTTCACGAAGGCTCTGCCTAGGGAGAAGTTTGAAGCTTTCCGCAAAGCTTTGGGCTTACTTCCTTTTGTGGAGTGATTTCCACATAGCTTGGCACTTCCTTATACATGAGTGCCAGCTCCTTATTCACCGCATCACTCCCAGGGGGGATTTGTTGATATATTTAGGTAGTGATGTGTGTGAACACTCTAGGACCGCCGGGGCACTTTTTTCCCTCTTTAGGAGGTTTTTTCCCCCCGGCTTGTATATATGCCTATTGCCCTAATGGGCTACTTATCTTTGTACATTCTCTAGTAATACATTCAGTCTTGTGTGTTGTGCTCCAAGCTTCTTCTTCTTCCTTGTGCTGTTCGCGTGCTTCCGCAGACGTCTATCTCCAACAAAATTCCAAGAAGTAAGCGAATTTAAGGAAAAGGATGGGTTACTACTCTATAAGAACCTATTGTATGTCCCTCCAGGAAGGCCCAGGATCCAAGTACTTCAACAATTCCATGATAACCTTGCAGCAGGACATTTTGGAGTGAATAAAACAATAGAACTCATATCGAGGGACTTTTGGTGGCCTCAGATTTGGAAGGAAGTCAAAGAATACATTCAAACCTGTGATACTTGCAATAGATCTAAGGTACCCCAACATAAACCTCATGGCCTCTTGCAACCTCTACCTATTCTAGAAAGGCCATGGGCTTCATTGTCTATGGATTTCATCACAGATCTACCAAAGTCAGACAAGTATGATGCCATTCTTGTTATTGTGGATAGATTTACAAAGATGGCACACTTCCTTCCAACTACCAAGGCAATCACAAGTGCAACCACTGCTAGATTTTTTCTCAGGTATATATTTAGGCTTCATGGATTGCCTGATGACATTGTCAGTGATCGAGGCCCACAATTCATATCGAGCTTTTGGAACAGTCTTTGCAAGCTCCTTGGTGTTCAAGTTAAACTATCTACATCAAATCATCTGTGCAGACTGATGGACAAACAAAACGGGTGAATCAAGTCCTGGAGCAATATCTCCGTTGCACTAGCAACTTTCATCAAAATGATTGGTTTGAGATTTTACCCTTTGCAGAGTTTGCTTATAACAATAGTGTTCATGTATCTACCAAGTAGTCTCCCTTCTTTGCAAATTATGGACAACATCCAAGGATGGATATACAACTCTCAAATCATGTCAAGAACCCAGCTGCTAGAGACAAGGCCCAGTACCTGATGGACATTCACAAAGAACTCAAGGAAGAGATCCATAAAGCTCAAGAACAATATAAGTACTATGCAGATCAACATCGTGTCTAGAATCCATCGTATCAAATTGGGGATAAAGTATGGTTACTTAGAAACAATTTGCAAACCTCAAGACCTTGTGCAAAGTTAGATCATCAAAGATTTGGTCCATTTACCATCTTGGCCAAGACTAATCCAGGCACCTTTAAGCTCCATCTACCAAGTACTATGAGAATACATCCAGTTTTCCATGTATCCATGTTGGAACCAGATCAAATTTCACCATTGGGGGGGGGGGGAGGGAGAGACCTAGTCCTTCACCACCTATCAAGATTGATGATCATGAAGAATTTGAAGTCGAGCATGTCCTAGATTCCAGAATACCCTGAGGAAGATTGGAATACCTTACTCATTGGAAAGGGTATGACATCCGTGATCGTACTTGGGAACCTACAGAAAACCTTCAGAGAGCACCAATCAAGGTTCAAGAATTCCATAAGAGAAATCTAACAAAGGAAAGATCAAATAACATGACTGCTTCTCATGGAACTCGTTGCTTGAGGGGGAGGTGAGGTCATGGACAAAGGAACCCATCCTGAACCTTAGATTCCATATGAACCCTGTATCTCATGATTGTTTCAGAATTAGGAGAAACCAATGCTTCCATTGCATCCGAAACATGCCAAAACCCTAAGATCGACTGTCTACTTGCCTGATTCAGATATCTAGAGCTCATGTTTTGAATTGATGACATCATCGATGATATCATCAATTCGTAACCACCTTTCATGAACCGCCCTTGAAAACCTATATAAGGAGGGGTTGGCCACATTCATAATCAGTCTTGCCAATACCAGCCTTGGGAGCTCAAGGAGTCGTGACCACCAAGTAAGTACTCTCTAAGTTCCAGTTCCTATTCTTGTCTTGTTCCTTGTTCCAGTCCTATCTAGTCTTGTATCCTGGACATCTAGTCTTGTCCTCTTGTAATCTCGTAGTACGAGATCTTGTCAAGTTCTTTCTTGTATTCATTTCATCTCCCAGAAGGGAGTTCTTGTAATCCAGACACCTTGTCTCATACTTACGGTCCCAGGTTGTGGGATCTCTTGTATCATCTCTGGTTCAATTTTCCATACCTATTGGTCCCGGGTTGTGGGACGTCTTGTATCAAATCCTTCTTCTTGTATTATTTTCCCTACATGTGTGTTCTTCTAATCATAAGTGTATTTCCGAAATCTTGTCTAGTGAAGTCAGAGAGCACAATCTAGTGCTCCCCTGACAGTATGGTTCACGGTCCACTGAAATGTCATTTTCTCCATATGTTCGTGCTGCTTGATACCTGAATACACTCCCTTCGTTTGATGATGAGATCAAAGTCTCACTAGTAATGCGATCTTTAACAATCTCCTCAGCAGAAACTCTTTCACCATTTTCGGGCATAGGGAGCAAGTAAGTCGATATGAAAAGAACTATCTAAGGTTCTTCCTTCAGGTACACTCCTTGATGTCTCTTTAAATCTATCGGGGATGCTACCCTTTGGAATGGATGTATCATTGGAATCTTCACTATCCATTCTAGAACCTGAGATAGTCAAATAGTCGAATCAAACCTAATAGATTTCCTACTAACAACCTGATCACAAATCTCTATCAGTACCCTACAAGGAACAAAATTTAACATTAATAGAAGGTCATGAATAAGTGAAACACATACATTTATCTTATTCATTTCTTTATTTATTTATTACATCCAGACCAATTCATTTCTTGTTATTTATTTACATGTTTTTAATATATACACACATATAAATAAATAAATAAATAAATAAATAAATAAATAAATATATATCTATATATATATATATATATATATATATATATATATATATATATATATATATATATATATATATATATATATATATATATATATATATATATATATATATATATGTATGTATGTATGTATGTGTGTGTGTGTGTTTATATACGTATATTATCATATGATATAATTCATTTTAATCATTTTCTTTATCGATATCTTCATTTTCCTCTTCTCCACTTTCCTCTTCTTCATCTTCATTTATCATCATCTTATAATCCTCATTCTCTCTTCTTTTAACGAGCTTAACCCTCTTCCCAGCGATCGGTTCCTTTAACTTGGTCCCATCCAATTCCCTGAGTGAGTACGTTCCGTTGTCAAATACTTTACATACCACATAGGGACCAAACCATCTTTTCACCAGTTTTCATCCAGCTTCATTAGACAAGTACCGAGTCTCCTTCATTTAACCTTTTAGGTCTTAACCTGTGGGACTTGTCACATGCAATCTTATTTCTCTCTCTAGATGCTCTGAGCTTAAATGCAGCTTCTTCTACCAGATTTCTTCCTCTCTCCAGTTGAAGAATCTGCACTACTAGAAGATTTTCTCCTAACATCTCATCTTCCCAAGGCAAGGAAGTCCACGCTAAAGCATGTGACTCCGTCAGCAAAATAGGTTTCTGTCAATACATTATGTCTGCTGGCATATATCTAGTAGTCCTAGTGCATGTCATCCTGTCTGCCCAAAGGGCAAAGGGAAGGTAATTCGGCCAATTCTTTATCTTTCCCTCACAAGCCTTAGCCAAAGCTTTAATAATCGGAGGATGTCCGCGCTCAATTTTCCCATTGGCTTCAGGATTGTAAGTAGTGGTGAGTGATAATCGAATTCCATATTTTTCAAAGAAGTCTTTGGCTTCCTGAGCATCAAGCTCACCTCTATCGGCAACTATTTTCTCAACATAGCCAAATCTACTAAACACGTCTTCTAGTAAAAACTTGCGTACATTGTGTGTAGTTTTCGTCCTCCGAGCTCTTCCTTCAACATGGTTTGTTAGATCCTCTCTTGCTAGCACAATATACGTCATCTGTCACACCCCTAATGGCATTTTAACCAAATCAACAACCCACTTATAGTGGATAGTAAGAGGATATGTCAGATGCAACTCATCTCTATGTCTAACATTAGAGTACATCTGGCAAGGTTTACAAGTGGCTACATATTTTTAGACATCTATATACATCCCACGCCACCAGTATCTTTCCCTTATCTTTTAATAAGTTCCTTGAAAGCCCTTACATTTGGCCCATAGTGAGCTATGCATTTCACACATAATCGTACCTTTTGTTTCATTGCAACCTACAACTTGCTGGGGAATCTTACCTATTCCAATCTTCTCCTTCCAAAGTAATCCATCTTTTAGGAAGTAGCTACTTGACTTTCTCTGAATGGTACAAAACTTTTCTTTGCTCCAACTAGAATCAGGAGACTTCATGCTTAAATATCTCTCGATTTCCTTCCACTCATTTTCATATTCGTCTTCATTAAATCTTTCTGTTATTCCTATTTGAACATCATAAGGTTTCTCTTCTGTCCTTCTATTTTCTTTCCCACCCCCTAGGATTCTTTGAGCTTCTCTTGAAGGCTCAATACGAGTCCCAAGCTTTTCAATCTAATGCTTAGGCTCTTTTCTATTCAGAGAAGTAGATGCTTCATCTGAGCTCAAAGTATGTACATGTGAAGCATGAAAGTCCAGACCTATCTCTTCATCATTAGAAATCATCGAGTCTTCATTTTCATATATAGCTCATGATAGCATATCAACCACCACATTATTTCTTCCAGCTATATGAACAAACTCAGGATTTAGCGACTTAATGTATGCGATCCATCTTAACATGGCAATGTCTGTAGTGGAACAATTCACGATCATTCCCAACAATGGTAAGGAGTCTGTTTCCACTACAACATTTGCCCCAATCAAGTATTCTTTATCATTCTTTAGTGCAGTCACTATTCCCTGAATCTCTCACTTAATTTGAGGGCAACCTCTCTAGCGAACATTTAGAACTTTAGCTCCAAAACGAATTGCATACCTTTTTTCCTCATCATCCTCTTCGCCAATCGCCTAGCCTATACCTGTCGGAATCGTATCTATGGTGATATAAATTTGTTTATTGTCACTGTAATCAGCTTTTCTAAGCAGTGGTGCTTCTGCAAGTGGCTTCCTTAATTTCCTCATAGCTTGAGTATGGATGTCTTTCCATTGAAATCTTTGCCGCTTTTGATAGAGTGGGTCTGCAACATAGGCTAAATGAAGAGTCCATACAACATAGAAAACACATGCCCCAAGAAATCTCCTCACCTTAGTGATCAAAGAGCAGAACTCTTTCATGTGTTGAATGGCATCTACTTTCTTTGGACATGGCTTTCTTCCTTTAGGACCACACAGACTTCCTAAAATTAATACCTCTTGCACTCCAAATACTGATTTTTCTGCAGACAATGTCAAATGAACCTCTTCCAGTCGGCTGAGAATGGATTCGCAGTCTTTTATGTGATTTTTAATAAATTTTCTACATCCATCCTCGTCAAAAGTCTCATCTTTATCTTTTTCCTCACAGCCTTTAATAGGGGCATCATCAATGAACGACATGGTCAGATGTAGAATAAAATCCATAAGCACCTTATGCATACCATTCATCATATGTGGCACTGAGTTCGTGGCACCTTGTGGCAAAGTGCACATGCACACAAGCCCAAGTGGAGTCCTCATAGTCGTCAAGCCGCGGCTCTCGAGAGCTAGCTGGAATTGATCATACCTAGAGTGCAAATCTCCCATAGAATAAATGGATCTTCCTGCAAAGGCTTCTGCGTACTCATCTACGATCGGCCTAGTTTCCATATATTTGATTGTCACCTTATTTATCGGCTGTAGATTCTGAATAAATCTCAATGACCCATTTTTCTTTGGTACTGTAAACCATCGATTAGAATAGGGAGCACTTGATGGCTCAAGAACCCCATTCTAATCTTTTCATTCAACAGGTCAATTAGCTTTCAAATATGAGCTTTTGGTTCCAGATCCTTCAAAGATTCCAAGGTACATGTGGTATCGTGAAAATTATCATAGGTGTGACCACAGATGGATCTACAAATCCAATTTCTTGGGCATTGAAAGAGAATCCTTTCCATGCTTGAAGATCGTCCGGGAGAATACATTCTTCTGTTTTTCATTGAGGAAACCATCATTTCCTAATTGAATTTGCTCGAGTGTTTCTTTAGTGAATTCATGGCCTATTTTTCTTTTATCTTCGAGAGGTGCTTGGGTTTTTGCACCATCCATAAGTTTATTACTATCTTCAGGAAGCGGAACTGCAACTGGCTTTATCTTTTTATCAATCGTTTTGTATTTTGTTTCAACGAGGACTTCTTTTCCTTTTTCATCTTGCTCAAACTTTGCTATTTCCTTGTACATGGAAATAGAGTGCATTTGAATCACATAATCACTTCTTCTTCCTTGAATCAACTCTTGCAGATCAAACAACGTGTCTGCAAAAGATATCTCATCAAAGTCTCTAGAAATTTCCTCGTCGAAGTCAAGCACTCTACACCCATAAAAGTTTCTTTGAAGATCTACTATGTATTGTTTTTCCCATTAAAAAAAAACACGAAATTGAAATGAATTTGTTGAAGAAAGTGCTATGAAACTCGATATGAACATATTTACATTCGGGATCTTTTCATTTTCCAAGCTTCCATAGTCCCGATTTATGAAAGCTTCATTTAAAAACATTGATCGTCAAATTCTTCACGAATAGGTCTTGTCCAAAGAGAAGTTCTATTCGTGATGTGGTCTACACAAACCGTCATAAATTGGACCGCCTTCTTCCCATCCTTACTTCAAATTCGCGCATAGGCTGATCCAGCCTCCAAAACTCTTGTTTCCATTCTTAAGGCAGTAATGTATGGCTGCCCTAAAATCAACAAGTAGCTAGAATGATCTTGCATAAAGAAATTTTGATAATCGCTAACATCCCCAATTGTAACTAGTACTTGCGGGCATGCACCAAACAAATCACCTGGCATTGAATTTGCAGCCCTGATTCTCCATCTTGGCTGCATATCTATTGGCCATTTCCCCTTCATGTAGAGATCTTTGGACATTAAGTTAACTTCAGATCCGTGATTGATAAGAGCGAGGACTAGTGTACTGATTTTATCTAATCGCACCAATGTCTCAGTCATGGCTTGAGCCCAATGATCTCTAGTATAATGAGTCGAAGGAGTTATTTATGAAGAATTTCACTCCAAGAACATTTTCTCATGTGCGCATGGTTGTGCATTAGTTTAAGTTGGTTCAAGTATTTTTTTTAGCTCTTGTACTTGTGCTTGCATGGCATGAACAGGAGTCTCTTTATCCATCTTCTCAGTCTCTTGCATGTCAGCTATTGGTTGCCGTTTTCTTCTTAAGAGGTCGATTATTACTTCTAGAAATTCCCTTTTTGCTATTCCCAATAACTCACCTAGTGTAAATTCGATTACACTATCAGGCACTCTTTTCTCAAGAACTTGTTTTAAATCTGTGGCTTACTCAATATTCGATTTTAGCATGTATGATGGATTTTTCACTCTTCCTTGACCTTTCCTTACAGGTTTCATAACTTGATCTTGTGGAGGGTTATAAACTTGAGTAGGAACTGACATCTCAGCAGAAGAAGGGTTTTGAACTTGAGTTGGAATTTGATTTGGTTGGATTATTGTTGGTTGTGATGGTGGGATTACTTGAGTGGGTAGGTTTGTTTTTATTCGTTGATTTTGATATGGTATTTGAGATTGTTCTTGTGAAACTTCTACTTGATGCCTAGTTCTTCTTTTCTCTTCTTCACCCTCATTGGTTCTCCTCCATTTCTCTTCCACTCCTGCCTCATGCTCTACTAAAGAGCATAGATAAGTAACAACCAAGAGAGTATCTACACGATCATTCCATCTGCTTACCCCTCGAATCTCATTGCTTGCTGACTTTAAGATTTCATGATGCATCTTTCCCAGATCTAGGGACTTTATCACTTTAGACCACGATTCTATATCATTATTTTCATCAATTACTTGACATGCATATGTATACGATGTTGAAGCAACATTACTAGATGTGCCAGGGAAGAACACTCTCATGCCTCCCCGACCGAAGTTAATATTTACTTTTTCTCCGGTCTTTGAGTCATAAATCATCTCTTCCTTTATGAACACTAGATTCTTTGCCAACGCTTCTTTAAAGCTCTCACACAAATATCTCTTGTGCTCTAAAGAGTCACACCAGATGCATCTTTTAATTTTGGGAGCTTTTGGGTTTTTAGCTGTTAGTGCATGTAAAGATTGAGATTCGATCATTTGTTTCATACTTTGGACCATAAGATCACTAAATTTCTTAAACATATCTTCCATTGTATTAGCGAGCACAACATCCTTTGGCATTGGTGGGTTCACCTAAGGGTTCTATACAGGTTGCTAAACAGTCTAGGCTTGTTCCTCCTGCATTTCATCATGCCAGCTTTGCATAAACTTAGACAAAGTTCTTTGTTTTTCAACGTATTCTCTAACAGCTTCATCCACATTATCCCAAGCTTTAGTAAGACCAGTCTCAGTTCCTAGATGTTGAAACTATGGAAAAAGTTCTTCTCGAGCTTTCGCATCTATAGCCCAGAGAAATAAGGATACCTTTTCTTGAGCTATAACCCTCCTATCATATTCAGATAAGTCCCCAAATGGCTGATCAAACTCTCTTTTTATGTCTAAAATGGATTGGTCTTTAGGTTTACGTATCCATTTTAGAAATTTTGACCTAGTCACTTTTTCATCATCAAGTGCAAACATTCTTGTGAGTATTGTCTTATATTGTGACCATCATGATTACCTTTCTACAACTAGTCGGGATGCATCCACAACTATTCGGTCACGCAAATGCAATTGTGAAACATATACAAAATTATCTATAAGTTCTTGGTCACTTAAGGACGTAAGGCCTGTGCCAAGATATCATGCCTCTAATTCATACTTCTTACAAAAATGAGTAACATTTTTGCCATTGAAATATCTGCTCCTTTTGATCACTCACTCATGGAATGCTTGGATGGCACTCCGTCTCTTTTCGTCCTGCTGGAAGCGCAGGAGTTGGGTTATAACATCCATTATAGTGTCACCCATAAATGATCAAGCACAATGAGCTCTCTCAACCGCACTACTAGCTAAACTAGGATCAGACTCTCTACACTCTTCTCCTTCACGTCAGGTTCACCAGGTTTGTCACAGAGTTCGTAGAAATGAGCGACGAAGCAAAGACACTAACATCGTCTTGTCAACAGTTAGATCCACATTTGATTGAGGAGAAGGGAAATATTAATTCCGGTATGTTTAGGTAGTAATTCATTGCTCAATAACAATGAACTCAACTTAAAAGTATTGCAAGGAAATAGAAAAATTAACTCAAATTTATTTACAAATTACTATGTCACATAAATGTTTATACTATGTAATTTCGTCTCACATATCTCAAGAAACCATGTAAATCATTTGCATTCACTAAGAACCTCACTTACGGTGCATAAGATTCGAATTTCAAATTGGTACTCTATGAAGTATATGCACAGAGGAAAACTACATGCTTCTTTATCTCAAGCACGCGAAAACATAAACGTAGAACTTGAGTCTCTATATATAAGAAAGGCTAAACAATATGAACTTGAAGATTTATGTGCTGAATTGTTCTTCGGTTATTTACACTTCAAATCGTCACATAGAAACGTTCATATGCATGCATCAAATCTAGTGCATCCACTAGTCAATAAAATAGAAATTTAGCTTTTTGTTAAACTATTACAAGTATATCAGATCGTACGAATTACAACAAACTCTCAAACTTTTTTTTTAGTTCCTTTTTGTTTAGATTTTTCCCGTTGATAGTCTGACATTTTTATTAAAAAGTCGAAAGTAAAACAATTGCACATTGTAATAGGATGGAGAGAAGATTCATATTCCTTCCAAAACTGCTATTGGTATCCATAAGAAAGTAGCTTAATCAGATTAAGCGAGTCTCAAGTTTGAAGTAGGCCTATAATTGTTTGAGTCATTTGACTGCTAACCGATTTTTGACTTTAATAGGCTGTACTATCACTACAATGTTTTCTCTCCTCTGAATGATTCTCATATTCATACATAAACTTGATGATAAAATATTTGTATCATATGTGCAGCGCAACAAAACAAATTCAATGTAAAGCAAGAGAATGAACCGCTAAAAGGTGATTTCTCGCAAAAACGTGTTTGCACTCAAAAGCTCAGTGGTTTCAAGAGGTAATTAAACTGGTGACAACCGATATTCATAAATCAAACCCCATTACTCAGATGCCTCTTTTTATCTCTGTGGCTGAATAAAAGCATGATGAAAAGGTCAGCACTGAACCTATTGCATTACAATCCCACGAGCAACACAAAATGAAGATTTCAGTTTGCATGCAAAAGTAACACTAAAAGTGTAAATGATAAAAGTGAAAGTAGAAGAATGACTGTTGCCGCCAACCATTCATGACGACTGCCTATTTTTGAGGATCCAATTCAAGATTGGTGGCATATTTGATCTACCCTTCCAATTTTGGGCAATCAATCGGCGCTCGATCAGTGGACGTGAGGAATTGACAAGGCCCTCTTGGCCTATTGGAGCCTATAAAATCAATGGATTTATGTTCATTTGGGACATATACAGAGACACACATATACATACGTACGTACAGGGGTCATCTCTTTGCACTCTATGGCTACACGCCTACTGTAGGAAGTCACTCTGTGACGAGGATACAGAGCGTGTGCTTTCGAGTGGAGGGCTAATAGCACTATAGTGGGAAGAGAGTGACTTGGTTTTGTCATTGAGTGTGAGTTAGTGGTATTTTCATGCTCTTTCCCTTAGAGCAAGTCTTCATACTTTGTATTGATCCGTGCTAGTCTGCATCTAGTTGTGTTCATTATACGGATTGGATGAATCTCTTGTATTGATGCTGTTTAGTTCTGGAGTGGCATGTTAGCCCAGAGCATCATCATTTGTAGCATTTCCTTGGCTTACATTGTAATCATCTGTTCAAACTAAGGAGTGGTTTGGTCTCTCAGTATTATTTGTCATTAATATTGTAATCTGCCTGCTCACAGAAGTGTTAAAGGGTATATTTCCCTAAGGAGAACCTCCCTTGAGTAGGCAACGTACTAGAAGTGCATATTCTCTGCTCTTGTTAAAAGTGGATACCCCAGTACCTCCTCTACAATACATAATCTTGATGATAAAATTTTTGTATCATATGTGCAACACATCAAAACAAATCCAATGTAAAGTAAGAGAATGAACAACTAAAAGGCAATTTCTTGCAGAAACTTGTTTGCACCGGAAAGGTCAGTGGTTTCAACAGGTAATTAAACTGTTGACAACCGATATTCATAAATCAAACCCCATACTCAGATGCCTCTTTTTATCTCTGTGGCTGAATAAAAGCATGATGAAAAGATCAGCACTGAATCTATTGTATATAGAAAAAAACTAAGTTCTTCCTGGAACCAAAAGAAACCATGGATCTGTTCTTTTTCTTTATACCTTAATTGATCCATATTAGGAGACTTACTTTTCAAATATTTTATGAGACACATAAATTAGGTTCCACCTATCAATTTTCAACCTCCCTCTGCATAACTCCAGACAGAACTTAAATCATTCTTCCCTTATCTTTCTATACATCATATCATGAATGGAATTACTCTTTCTCTTTGCGATAGTTACACATTCCAATAGAAGTTCAAATAATCACACTATTACATAAACTCACTGCTTTCTCTCATATCTCTTTCGTGTGTAATGATCAAGAAACATGCGTAGGCGACACTTTCTCACTAAAACATATATAGACAATATGTGCGTATAGAGGATTCCTTACAACATGTGTGTGGCAACACTTTATCATTACTTCACAAGTAAAATTCCTTCATATTGTATCATAAATTTCCGCTAACCGTAAGCATAAACTGAAATCTCGAACTGAAAGTATAGTTACCAAGGAAGTTATGTAGCTACCATTCCTTGGAACAATGCCATGGTTTCGTGTTTTGGAATGCTCCAAAGTATCTCTTGATTCATCCTCGAACTGAACAACAACACATTGCAGCTAAGTCAAGTCCTTCTATCAGAATGGACTTTTTCTATCCTCTAAAGCTCAACACTGTAGCTAAACCCACCTTTTGTTTCCCGAACATTAACAGTTGGCCTTTTTGTATATCAGCACTATTTTGCTTATCGTCCCCATCATCTGTAGAACTAGTCCTTCCGCATCAACAACAACTGATGTCATACTTCTCTTCGAGTCCCTTCCATGCTTTACCACACACCATTTATTTCATAAAAAACTATGTACATCATGGATTATTCTCTTTGCCTGCCTCGTTCTCCGAGTCATGCCTAGGGAAAGAACTAGAACTAGCACAAAATCCCTCTTAAATCTACCGCCTTCCTTTCTTGGTCTCCCTTTCTTGATTGCGCGTGAATATCCCTCAGATCATGGATTGTTTGTCCCCCATCCGGATAACTTCCAAGCTCCAGAATATGTGCACGTGATTTATGATCATTTATATTTCCTTTCCTTATAGGATAATCCTGACTGTACGCTCCACTTAAAACACATTTATGCATATATATTAATCCATACATATACATGTTCATGCATACACACATAAGTCACACTTAAATTACATGCTCTCACATTCTCGTTATGTTTATATATCCACATGTAGTGCCTTTACGCACATGCATTCCTATGCATGTTCTTCAATAGATTTATAAGAACTCATCCGAGTAATAAACACACACACATAAATGAATACTTAACATTCATAATCTCATACGCTACATTCAATTTTCCTCATGCATTGCTATGATTATTTCATTGATACTCTCGGTTTCAAAGTGATCAAACAACCAAAGTCACCATTCAATAACAAGAAATAGAAACAAAATATATCGAGCACTTATATGCAATCAGATCCACATATAAGGATAGATTTCATCGGTATTAGATATGTTGATAATGTCCATCTCAAACATCATATTCATAAAATTCATTTTTATTAGGGCTTTGTGTTGGTGTCTGTAATTTGATGTCCAAGGCTTGAATCCAAATCACAATGACAGTGCTCCATGAGGAGTTATGTAAACCAAATGGATTTATGACATCCTGATAGCTAGGCCTGGCTGTATATTCCAAGCATCTCTAGTGAAATTTGACCACTTACTATCTATGTATCTCCATGCATGGAAATCAATAGACACTCGCATTACATCATCTCTAGATCTACTCTTCCCATGCCATGACATTAACTTAGCTATGGATTTGCATCTGAACATGCTCTTAATTCTTGGGATGATAGGAAAGTGGCGAAGAACCTTTGTGGGGATTGCTTCCCCCACAAGGTCTTCTCTGAACATTTCCACTCCAAACTTTGGACATATGTGAAGGTGCTCATACATGTTGGGAAAGAGAACACAATCATTTGGAAAAGCATGAATCTTTGTGTAGTCTATACCCATGGATTATAAAAGCTTCTTCGCATCTCCATGTGTTGGAGCCATGTCATTACCAAGAGGCAAAAAATGATATTTCAAAAGCCTAAAAGGGATAAGAAATTACAATGATATTAGTAAATAAGCTTATTTTGATACAACAATGAAAGTTTATTTCAAATCCACAGTTGTTGTTGTTCAGGCACTAATACATATGCCAAAGACCCAAAAACATGCAGATGAGCAACAGATGATGTATGACCATGCCAAGCCTCATATGGGATGATAGACTGCAATGCTTTAGTGGGATACCTATTAAGTACATATGCTGCACACATAAAAGCCTCAAGGTAGAAACTATGTGGAAAAACCTGCCTTTTGACAATACCCTCACCATCTCCATGAAGACATGTTCTTCCTTTTAGCAACTCCATTCTTTTGAGGTGTATACGACACTCTACACTGATGTTTTATCCCACGTTCTGTGAGAAATTCATTAAAGTCAAAAGGCATATATTTCCCCCTCGATCAGAATGGAAGGTGCCCATTTTACATGCTCATGTATTTTTAGCCAAAAATCGAAATTGTTTGAAGCACATAAAAACTTCAAACTTTGCTTTCAATGGATATACCCCTGCATACTTGGAACAATCATCAATGAAAGTCATAACCTAAAGATAGTTTGCAAAAGAGGGGTGTTTGCATAGGACCACAAACATCAGTGTGAACAAGTTGCAATGTTTTAGTAGCTCGAACTCAACCATCTGTCCAAAATAAGGAACATTTCATTTTATCCAAAATACAACCTTCACATACATATTTACTAGGTGCCTCAATTTTGGGAAAGGAGGACACCATTTCAAATTTCTACAGGCATAGCAAACTAGAAAAATTCAGATGACCAAAGCATGCATGCCAAAGCTTTGCATCTGACGTAGCCTGAGAATCTTGAATTGCACATGCTGAATCATTTATAGATTTTGCTTAATCTATTAGCATATACAACCCATTACATAAATTGCTAGAAGCAATAATGATGTTGCCATTTCACAGATCATGAATTGTACATTTATTATCAACAAATTTCATGAAGAAGCCAATATTGGCTAATGTTGAAGCTGACAACAATCTTACACCTGTTTCATGTTTTGAACAATTCTCTGAGCACAACAGCAATTGACTTAATTCCCTTTGGGGAACTCTAATTAACTTACTAAGCTATCAATAATTAGTGATTTCATAAAAAATGATGGACTATATGCAGAGAAAGAAGTTTAGCAAGTCACAGCTCCATCCTCATGTTCATGGGCTATAACAGTCATCTGACCAGTGAGCAAGGATATGCTGATGTATGACAATCCTTAGAAGCAATGCTAATGAAGCTTTTTAGGATTGTAATAGATACTATGCTGATTCTACCATGCTTTAAATCATTGCAAATGATCAACTACACACTGTGAACAAGCTCTAAGAATATCACTGTTCTGATGGAGTTATGATGGATAAGTAAGATAAGAATGTAATGATCATATATCTATTAAACATGTACAAATACAATGTCATTGGCACTCAAACATTGCTCAATCTGTGCGATATGAATGAGATATAAGGTGAGCTCTCGCTTCACAATGGATGTACTAAAAAATGATCAGTGTTAATCTGGAGATGCATACTGCTCTTTTAGATCCTCTTCTTATGGTTGAACTTGGAGCCAAGTTTTGAATTCAAATTCAAATTTCTACTTAAAAGGTGAATGCTAACATATAGGATATATTTTCTCATTGATCAACAACCAAGTGATACGTGATTTAAGGCTTCCTAACTCCTAGTGCATGTAATCCACTTTTACAAGGATAAATGTGAAGTAATTTTACAAGAGGTTGATCATATGAAGGCTTTCATAGGTTAAGCTAATAAGTTAAGCATTAGCTAGTTAACCTAGTATGTGGGCTTGGGTTTAATTGCGCCAACATGTCCCCCACAAGCTAATATGCTTGGTCATTAAGGGAAAAAATGAGCCCTTCATGGGCCTTGTAAGGATTCGGATTAAAAAGCTTAATCTAGGAGATTAAGGGGCATTGCAAAACCACTACTGGTATTCCCAAATAAACTATTATTTCCCAAAACATTGTATTCAAATTCCAAAAAGGAAGAAATTGAGGCCTTTGGATGCTTGAAATCGATGACTCATATTCAAATGGATGTAACTTTAGTGAGAAAGGATCTGACAATGTACTGATGGTGGACGGACCTCTCCCATGTTTTTTGGTTCTCTCTCCACGTTTTTCAACCTTAGATCAAGGGAAATTCAAGGGCATACCGCGTTTGGGGCTGATGTAGAAGTTGGAGCTGCCGTGAGCCATTGGATTGGCCTTTGATCCAATGGAGGAGGTGAAAAGGCACCTTTTCCTTCGGGGCTTCAATCTCAGCCATCACATCTTCTATGCATCCAATGGTCCATAATGTAGGCGCTCAAACTTCCTTGTTTTCAAGGATCTACGTCCAATTTTAGCCTCAATCCAAGTGTCTACATTTAATGGCACCTTTTGTAGGAGGAAATCAATCTTCGCCATTGATAAGAAGGCCAATCCAAGGGCCCATGTTGAATGCCGCCTTGACTGTTGCGCTTCCACCTCATCCCTTGGATCATCTACCCAATCTAAGGGCTCAAATTGATTCCCAAGCAATTTGAAAACCATTCATGTCTAAAAATACTACATCTATGTGGTTTTTTGCTCCTTTGACCACACAAAACCAAGGAAAGCCTATGCCTAGTCTATGTGATTAAGGGACTAGACTGTGGCCACCACTCTGTTCTCATTGGCCCATCACTAATCAGCCCTCAAGCTAAAAGGCCCAAGGAGGGTTCATTTTTTCCCCTAATGTCTTCATTGCTCCTTGCTTTTTTGCAAACCAATCATCAATTTGAACTTGTTCAACTTTGTTCCATCCAATGCCCTTGGGAGTATATTGGCACATTGTAAATGAGTTAATACATAGGATAGTTGTTTGAACTTATAAAGGATAGGTAGCCTGAAGTGCTCCTCCTATCATCCTTGCAGCTAGCCCAATCTACATCAGAATACATCCTTCTATCTATGTCAGAAGTGAAGGGATAGAACAACCCTTCATTAATTGTACCCTTTAGATACTTAAGCATCCTCTTTGCAGCTTCCACATGAGGCTTCGTTGGTGCATGCATAAACCAACTCAATGTACTTACTCCATAGGAAATATCCACTCTAGTTAGAGTAGCATAATTGAGGCTTCCCACAAGTTGTTGATAACATGTAACATTATCAAGTAGTTCACCTTCATGTGAACTCAATTTGTGGTTGAGTCCCATACGAGTACCTACGATTTTAATGTTCTCCATCTTAAACTTTACGAACATATCATGTATGTACTTCCTTTGAGTGATAAATATACCAAAGTCTATATACACAAGCTCTAAGCCAAGAAAGTAGGTTAATAGACCAAGATCACTGATTTTGAATTCCTTCATTAATTGAGCCTTGACCTGCTTGATGTGATTAGCATCATTCCCTGTAATAATGATGTCATCTACATAGACACATAAGTAGATAACTTCTCATTTGTTCTTCTTAATAGACAAAGAAGAATCTGCCTTGCTTGACACAAATCCTTGGTCTTGCAAATAAGTAACAAGTCTGTGGTTCCAAGCTCTAGGAGCTTTGAGACCATACAGTGCCTTCCTAAGCTTGCATACATAAGCTACTTTATCATCATCTTCAAACCCTAGTGGTTGTGCCATATACACTTCTTCTGATATCCATCCATTTAGAATGCATTCTTGACATCTAACTGATATAAATTCCAATTTTTAAAAGCAGAAAGACTTACAAGAACCCTAATTGTTGGCATCTTTGCCACACGTGAAAATGTTTCTTCATAGTCTACTCCATGATTTTGGGCAAATCCTTTCGCCACTAACCCTGCCTTGTACATGTTTATAGAGCCATTCAAGTTTTTCTTTTGATTTTGTATATCCACCTTGAACCAATTACCTTCATGTATGGCTTCTTGGGAACTAGATCCCAAGTGTGATTTTCCTGTAATGCTTCCACTTCTTCTTGCATAGCTTCTCCCCATTCTTTCTTCTTCCTAACCTCTTCAAATGAAAAAGGCTCTTCTACCATAGAGTCTTTAGTGATATACACAGATTGCTTGCTGACTAAAGATGTATCATATCCATACCTTATGGGCTTCTTACTTTCTCTTTCTGATCTCCTTAATGCTTGATTTGAAGACTCTGGTATGTCTTCTATTTGCTTGAGCTTGACCTTGCCTCTTGACTTGCAAGCCTTGAAGTCAATTTGCTCTTCATCTTCTGAGTTAATATCTTCTACCAATGCTTGATCTTCTTGTATGAGGGTTGGAAAATCATTTTTCAAATCATATGGTAACTTGACTTTCTTGCAATCATCTTCAGCTTTGCCAAATTGGCATGCTCCACATTTGTATATCATATGTTTTGTGTCCACATTGGTAATGCCAAGCACACTTTGATCCTTGCACATTTGATTCAGAGTTCTTTCTCCTATGTGTCCTAGACTTTTGTGCCATATTCTGAACTTCAATAAGGTTTGATCTCTATAACTGAATAGTGCTATGATCCTTGTGTCTTCAATTTGAAATGTGAATAATCAATCTCACTTCTCACCTTTGGCAATCCTTTGAAGCCTTGATGGGGGTCTTCCACATATGCTCCATGCTTAGTGGATCTGACCTATAAACCTTTCTCAACAATCTACCTAACATGAATTAGGTTTTTGCTTAAAGTTGTCCCACACAGAACTTTACTCAAAAGGTTCATGCTACCATAAGATGTTTTGACATTTCCAATTTGCTTGACTGAGTGTTTAGTATCATCACATGGTTGTACTTCAATTCTTCCCTTTGGGTTCTTCAAGATAAGATAATAGAGCTACATTTCCAGCCACATGGTTGGAACATCTTGAATCAATGTAGAAAAGATGTTCATCATCTTTACCTTGCTTGGATGTCATGTTCATGATGAGTAGAGAGTCTTCTTGATCTTTAGTATAGTTGTTGTAGTCCCTTGTTCCTCTAAAGCCTCCTTGATATTTTTTGTTGTTGTAGCCTAGATTGTATTTATGGTTGTAGTTGCCTCCACCATTGTTGTATCTGCCTCTAGATTGTCCATAGGTACCTCTATGGAAGCCTCTTCCCCTTTGGGTCCTTGTATTCTTGAAGAATTCTTTTGTAGTGTGATCGTTAAGACCACATATGTTGCATGTGAATTGTTATAGGGTCTCCCCCTGCCTTGCGTTCCTCGGCTTCCCCTTCGTCTAGAACCTCTTCCTCTTCTTGCATAATTAGCTTAAGAGGTAGCAGCCTCTTCTTCATGCTTCTTGCCTTTAAATTTATCCTTAGCTTTATTCTTATCTGTATAAAGGGCAGAAGATTTGTTAGCTCTTGAGTTGTCACCATTTCTATTGAGCTTTGTCTCATGAGTGAAAAGTTGCCCCATCAAGATGTTGAGGTTAGGTATTTGCATATCCATGTAGAGATCCATTTTTGTGGTGAAGGACTCCCACTTGTCATCAACCTTGATTCCATTAATGATCTGCCCCACCATGTGTTATTCTTCTATCTCCTCTCCAATGCTTGCAAGCTGATCAGCCACATCTTTCATCTTGGTTACATAATCCACCACTCCTTGCTTTGGTTGTTTCTTTAGGGTTGTAAATTCCATCCACAACTGATTCTTCCTAGCTCTTGTGTTTGAGGAGAGATATAATGAGAGTACTTCCCAAGCGTCTTGGGAGGTCTTGCAATTCCTACTATGTGGCAACAAGAAATCAGAGATTGTGTTTATTAGATATGACCTCACAAGAGCATCCTTTGCACATCATGTGCTCAACTTCTCTTGCTCTTCCCTTGTAGGTTGATGGTTGCTCTCGAAGATTGGCATCTCTTCATCTCTTGAGATGTATCCATATAGACTTCTCCCTTGAAGGTAGGCTTGCATCCTTAGTGACCATGCTGAGTAGTTGTTCCTGACCAATGTGTCAACGAAGGATGGAAATCCATCTCCCATCTTCATTGTTGTTGCTCTGATACCACTCTTGGAGGAGATGGTGGATAGTCAAAAGAGATGAAGTGGTGTAGCTAGATCCTGCTTAACACCTTCTAAGAATAGTTGGAGAGTGTAGTGGGCCTTTTTATCTTTATAATGAACACAAACAAGTTGCTTGGAAGATGATCCACTAATTGATGGATCAAAACAGATATGTTTGAGTTGACTCAAGAACAAAAAACTTGCTATTTTTGTTCTTACACATATTCACTGTTTTGAGGAATTCTCTAAGCACAGTAGCAATTGACTTAATTCCTTTTGGGGAACTCTAATAAACTTAGTAAGCTAACAGTCATGAGTGATCTCATAAAAAATGATGGACTATATGCACAAAAAGAAGTTTAGCAAGTCATAGCTCCATCCTGACATTCACGAGTTGTAACAGTCATGAGACCAATGAGCAAGGATATGCTGATATGTGACGATTCTGAGAAGAAATGCGAATGAAACTTTGTAGGATTATAACAGACAGCATAGTGATTCTGTCATGCTTTAAATCATTGCAAATGATCAACTACACACTAAGAACAAGCTCTGCGAAGATCACTATTCTGATGGATTTATGATAGAGAAGTAAGATGAGAATGTAATGATCATATATATATTCAACATGTACAAATACAATGTCCTTGGCAATCAAACATTTCCCAATGTGTGAGGTGAATGAGCTATTAGGTGAGCTCTCACTTCACAATGGATGTACTACAAAATGATCTCTCAACATTGAGATGCACATGGGTCTTTTAGGTCCTCTCTTATGGTTGAACTTTGAGCCAAGATTTGAATTCAAATTCAAGTTACTTCTAATTAAAAGGTGAATGCTAACATATAGGATAGATTCTCTCATTGCTCACCAACCAAGGGATACGTGATTTAGAGCTTCCTAACTCCTCATGGGTGTAATCCACTTTTACAAGGATAAATGTGAAGTACTTTTACAAGATGTTGATCATATGAAGCCTTTCATAGGTTATGCCAATAAGTTAAGAAAAAGCTACTTAATCAAGTATGTGGGCTTGGGTTCAATTGCACCAACAAACAAGATATCAAATAATTGTATAAATTAAACATAAAATTATGATAATCACCTTATAAGCAATCCAAGATGATAAATCACATCTCATACTCCTTTTTGTTGCATATCCATCGATAACAAGAGATAGAATGTGTTGATATATTTAGGTAGTGATGTGTGTGAAGACTCTAGGACCGGGGGGCACTGTTTTCCCTCTTTAGGTGGTTTCTCCCCCCCCCCCCCTTGTATATAAGCTTATTTCCCTAATGGGCTACTTATCGTTGTACATTTTAGTGGAAATACATTCAGTATTGTGTGTTGTGCTCCAAACTTCTTCTTCTTGTTCTTCCTTGTGCTGTTTGCATGCTTCCTTAGACCTCTAACTCCAAGAATTGGTATTAGAGCAAGTCACCACTTGATCTAGGGCATCGTTGACACCTCTCTGGTTGTAGTCTCAGAATCGCACAAATTTTGGTGAGCATACTCAGGTTGTTTCCGAGATCAAAATTGCTTCGCTTTTTCATGTCAAAATCATGATCTGAGCTGGTTTCAGCTTCCAAACGCACTATGGTAGCACTTGTGCAGGCTATTTCATCTTTTTGCACCAAAGATATATACCAGTTTTGGTTCGCTGCTATAAGCATCTTGAAGACTGCTACACGTTTAGCAGAATTTTTCTGGGTAGTTCTATTCAACGTTTTGAGATATAGGCAATTTTCTACATCAAGGTATTTTAGTCACTGGCCATGGCTGAAAGCAATGATGTATTCCGTATGTTGGATGTTGACGATAAGTTGGATGGTACCAACTAACCATTATGGGCTTATGTGATGCAACATGTATTGGTTGCAAAAGGACTATGGAACATTGTATAGTTTGAGAAGGTGTTAATAGGTGAACTAGAACTTTCTAGGTCTCTAGATGTCTTTATCTTGTAGAATTATTAACACCTTCTCAGAACCTTGAATTGTAAAGGGATCCAATGAAGTTTCATATGATAGTATGTGTATGTGCATATGGGTGTATAATTGTGAATGAAAATCTATTGTGATCGTTTGACTCAACAATGATTCTTAATTCAGAATAGAATGTATAAGTGTTTGTGCATATGATCAAGAATTTAGAATCTATTGTGATTGTCCAAATCAACATTAATTCTTACTTCACAATAGTATGTGTAAGTGTGTGTGCATATGATTGAGAATTTAAAATCTATTGTGATTCTTTGACTCAACATTGAGTTTTACTTCACAATAGTATGCATAAGTGTATGTGCATATGATTGAGAATTTAAAATCTATTGTGATTATCTCAATCAACATTGATTCTTACTTCACAATAGTACGTGTAAATGTATGTGTGTGTATGATTGAGAATTACACTATTGTGCTTATTTGACTCAAGCATGATTTTTACTTCACAATAGCATGTGTAATTATATGTAGGTGTATGATTGAGAATTAAAGTATATTGTAATTGTTTGACTGAACATTGATTCTTCTTTCACAATTGTATATGTAATTATACGTGTGTATGCAGTATGATTGCAAATTAAAATGTATTGTAAATATTTGACTCAACATTGATTCTTACTTCACAATAGTATATGTAACTATATGTGTGTATACAATTGAGAATTAAAATCTATTGTGATTGTTTGATGCAATATTTATTCTTATTTCACAATGGTATGTGTAATTGTATGTGTGTGTATGATTGACAACTAAAATCTATTGTCATTTTTTACTCGACTTAATTCACAATAGTATGGGTGTGTATGATTGAGAACTTTAATAAATACAAAATGTGAATACATAAATTAATAAATTAAAAAGCTTTAAGAGAGATTAGAGTAGTCTGTATATATTTTAAGATATATATTTAGTGGAATGTATATCTTATTTGATATTGATTTATGTTGTCTTTTTGTAGATGTAAAGTCTTCATAAAGCAAGCACTAAGGGAAAAGGAAAATAATGGTTATGTGTGAATATTCATCAAGAGGGTTAAACAATCTCCACAATACAATGCAAATGTTGTTGACATCATTATGTATAAAAGAGCAGCTTTTTAGTACAAATAATAATGTTGCACGATGATCTAATCTACATAATGATATACAGCTACACTTTGAAACTTATCCAAACAAATGTAAATCTCAAGGTATCACATCAAAAATATTTGAAATCATGAGTAGTTCACAACACTCTCCAAGTAGTCTGGGTGTAGAGAAAGAACAGGTAGATGCATCAATGACAATAGAGGATCCTCATTATATTTCTACTTAAGTGTCTTAAACTATTTTCAAGAATAATTGAGATACAAGTACTCCATTTTCTCTAGCTACATCAAAAAAGAGTGGACCTGGTGAATGTAGTAGAAATGGTGGATCTAATAATGTGTCACCATGCTTTGTTCATACTAAATCACAGAATACAATAACTATAGCTTTTGAAGAGCAAGATTGTCTCGAGATTCATCTTAAATAGACTCAAGCATTTTTAGCATGTAGGGGTTCCTTTCAATGTTACTTGCAATCCTATTTTCAAAGATTCTTTGATGTCAACTCCATGGAAATGATTCACCATGCCAGATTACAATAAAATGTGAACAGAGTATGTAGATAAAGTGGAAAAAAAGTATTGAAGCTATTTTAAAGCAAACAATGCTTGATTATGTATCCATGTATGGATATACATTAGCATTGGATGGATAGACAAGTTGTCAAAAGAATCCATTGATTAATATGATGGTTATATGTCCAAAGGGAAGCATGTTTTTGGAAGTTGTTGATACTTCTCTTAAAGAGAAAAGCTCAGCTTTTCTTGTAAAGACATATAAACATGATATGTCACATGTGGCTGGTCCAAAGAATGTGATTTTGATAGTGACTGATAAAGCATCTATTTTTTATAGTGTTGGAATTGCAATTCAAAACAAGTATGAAGTCATTACTTGGGTTCCATGCACAACTTATATACTAAATCTATTATTGAAAGATATAGGTGATTATCTTTCATTAAAAAAAGTTTATTAGATGCAAATCATGTGGTCAAATTTATAAGTGAGCATCAATTTTCATATTCGCTCTTTCGTTCAAAATCTCCAAATAAAGCACTTCATACCTTTTGTGCTATAGGATTTGGAATTCCGTATATTGTGCTTAATGGATTTTTGGAAGCGAAGCCAACTCTTGTAGAAATGATTACTGATCGAAGATGGGAGGCATGGCTAGAGAGGTATCCTTCTTATCAAGTTGCGGCTTTGGAGTGTATGTCTCTAATATAGCCAAAGAATGTTTGGCTAGTCTTGAAAAAAGCATTGGTATTACTAAGCCTTTTGTGGAACTTTTATGAATTGTTGATAAAGTTTGTGATAGGAAACATTTATTGGATTATGTCAAAAGCTATTCAAAACGTGAAAGACTTCAATCAATTTTTATTACAAGAAAAAACATAGGTTGTATCATTAGTAGAGAAAAGATGGATGCAAATGCATACTCATTTACATGAAACAACCTTCATCTTGGATCTAGCATTTCAACTCAATGGTCAAGCACCAAACAAAAAAGTCATGGTAAATGTCAAAACCTCATGTCAATTAATACTTCCAAGTAGAGATGGTTGAGATCCATTCCACCAAAGAGTAGCTTATGTAAATCAAGAAGGGTATTTTGAAGACTTATGGCACATTTAAGCGATTCAAAAGCATCTACCTCCTATATGGTGGAAAGAGTACGGAGGTGAAGCAATGGAGTTATAACATATAGATATGAGAGTGCTTTCAATAATAGCTTCAAGCAGTAAGTGAATGAAATTGGAGTTCATATGAGTTTCTTGATTCAAAACAAATAAATCTCTCAAGTGTATCACATGCCAATGATTTGGTATACATTTTTTGAAATATTCATTTGTTACATGCTCCAAACAAGATAACTTCTACAGTAGCACAAAAAAATCTTGGAGAATTTCAAACTCATGAAAGTTTTACCAAATGATTCATGGAGTGATCATGATTTAGATGTGTCATGAGGAAGGAGATACGAAAGAGAGCTCACACACACACTCTCACTCTCAAGGAGAAGCACATAGAGAGTGAGGAAAGGAAGAATGATCTTCTTCTTGTTGTTCTATTACATAAAAAGGAATGTACAAGAATGACCTAAAAACAAGAATACAACAAGTGCAATATATAAAGATCAGTACACATGGAAAAACCTAATGTCCGGGAATGAGTGATCTGGTAAGGAACAAATGTGCCATCACTCTCGGTAGATAAATCTAATAAAGCTCAATGAAGTATCCCTGACATATACCCGCGTGACCAGTATACATGTGAGAGAAATGAAAAAGTGGTACGTGTCATCTTGGATCATCACATGTTGGGCTTGATATCTCAACACTCCCCCTCAAGCTCAATGCCATATCCTATAATCCAAGCATCTACCGAAACTTCTTCAACTTCTCAGGTCCAAGTGCTTTGGTGAAAATATCAGCAACCTGCTCATCTATTCTCACATAAACAAGATCAATATCAATACCTTCTCTCTGATGAAGTGATAATGTACATCGATATGCTTTGATCTAGCATGGAAAATAGGGTTCCGTGCTAACTGTATGCTGCTAAAATTATCACAATAAATGGTGATAGGCATTTGCACTTCCACACCTAAATCTACAAGTAGCATCTCCATCCATGATACCTCACATGCTACCTTTGCAGCACCTCTATACTCGACAAATCAATAGTGGGTTGCTTCTTGCTGCTCCATGTAGCAGGTTCACTTCCGAGTGAGAATAGAAAACCACTAGTAGATCTTCTATCTGGAATGCTACCAGCCCAATCGGCATCGGTATATCCATAAACTTGCAAATATGCACCAGCCTCATAAAACAATGCATAATCCAAAGTAGCACTCATATAACATAGAGTGTGCCTCAGAGCATCCAAATGTGGCTTCCTAGGAACCTGCATAAATTGACTTTCAAGTCCAACAGTATAACTTAGATCAGGCCTTGTAATTGTGAGATATATAAGACTTCCCACAATTTTCCTGTACATAGTAGCATTTTCCAATGCTTCACCTGATGTAGTGTCCAACTTCAAATTCTGATCTAATGGCATAAAAATTGGCTTACAATCAGCTATACCATACGTTTGCAGCATATTCAAGGCATATTGCCTTTGCAACATCCATACACCTGTTTTTGTATGTATAAACTCAATGCCCAAGAAATAGCGCAACGCACCAAGATCTTTCATGTCAAATTCTTGCATAAGAAGTTTCTTTACCTCATTGATGCTTCCTTCATGATCACCACCTACAATCGTTCATCAATATAAATAGCCAAAATAGTGATGCCTTCATCAGCCTTCCTTGCATATAGTGACTGATCTGCATCACACATAGAAAACCTAATGCTAGTTAACTAATCAACAATCCTTGCATGCCATGCACGAGGGGCTTGCTTCAGCCCATACAAAGCCTTTTGCAACCTGCAAACATATTCTGGATGCTTTCAATCTTCATATCCTTGTGGCTGGTCCATATATACTTCTTCCTGTAACTCACCATGTCGGAAAGCATTCTTCACATCCATCTGATGCAAAGTCCATTCTTTTGCTGTAGCTAATGCAACAAGTGTTCTGATAGTAGAAATTTTAGCTACAGGGCTGAATGTTTTCTCATAATCAATACCGTATGTCTGTGCATATCCTTTAGCTACCAATCGTGATTTATACCTACTTATGCTACCATCAACATTATGCTTTACCTTGTAAACCCATTTGCATCCTATGGGTTTCTTTCCTTTTCGAATGGAACCAACTTCCATGTATCATTTCCATAAGATGCATCCATCTTCTCATCCATAGCTTTTTCCCATTCTACAATTCCAACTGCATCTTCAAAGCAAGAAGGTTCAGCATCCTGTATTACCTTTGTCATGTAGGCACAATGATGAGCCATATAACTGCCATACGTTGATCGTTGCACTGAATTCCACATCCTCCCAGATCTTCTTGGTCCTGGGTCACTTCTCGTTGTATCATCTACATGTGCCCTTCTTACTCTTGGAGGCTTCACTGAGGGCTATCCAAGTTCCTTGTCAAGACTCTTTTCTGAACCGCTTGAATCTCCATCAATGTCTTCAGAACCTACACATGTTTTACTACTAGAAGAAAGCCTTTCTTTACCTTTCTTGGATGTATTTGATGAATTTGCTGGACTGAAATTTCCACGCAATCTTCCACTCCATGGATTTGAGTAGGTGATGCATCCGGTCCACTCAAAACATGAGATTCTACACTTGATTTTTCAGCATTTTCTTTGTCATTTGGTTCAATATTTAGTCCTTCTTTAGCATCTGCATAGAAGCTTGAGATTTCATCAAATACCACATCTCTGCTCACACGTACCTGTCATGTGAGTAAGTTATAATATTTATATCCCTTTTGCTCAAGGGAGTATCCAATGAAGACACACGTTTCTTTTTTTGGATCAAGCTTCATCCTCAATTCATCTCGGACATGTACATATGCGATACAACCAAAAACTTTCGAATGTGATAAGTTTGGCTTTTTACCTATAAACTTCTCTTCAGGTGTAACTTGATGTACAACAGCAGTCGGAGTTCTGTTCATGATGTATACAACAATATGCAAAGCTTCTGCCCAATAACAATGATGCATATTCCGCTCAGCCATCAAGGCTCTTGCTATTTCTGCAATATTTCTATTTTTGCATTCAACAATACCATTCTGTTGTGGTGTGTACCTGCATGAAAACTGACACCGAATTCCATGATTTTTTAGAAAACTGCTGAACTCATTTGACATGTATTCACATCCTCCATCAGATCTTAATGTCTGAATGTACTTCTCTGTCTACTTTTCCACAATAAATTTAAAGTTCTGGAAGTGAGTGAACACCTTGCTCTTCTCTTTCATGAAATATATCCATACTTTGCGTGTATGGTCATGAATGAAAGTAACATAAAACCTACAACCGCCCATAGATGTGGTCTTTGCTGGACCCCCAACATCTGTATGTACTATTTCTAGTACGTTCTCACTAACATGCTTGTCATGTGGAAATGATGCCCTTGACTTTTTACCAAATTGATATGCTCCACATGCCTTTTGCATTTTTGCAACTTTGAAATTTGGTAGTCCATGGATAATCTCCTTTGATTGCAGCAGTTTCTGCCTTTACAGATTTACATGTCTAATTTGTTTGTGCCAGATCTCTATATCAGCAATACTACAAACATGGCTGCATTCATTTTAGGAATCTTCACATTTAAGGTGAACATCCTACCCACTTTGTTTCTTTTGGCAACCAATCGTCCATCCTACTTGTACTCCTCTACATATAATCCATTAGCATTGAACCTCACTTGTAATCCATGCTCAACCATTTGTCCAACAGAAACCAGATTCTTTGTTATATTTAGGACATGCAGCACATCAGCAAGATGTTTTACCTTTCCATCCTCCATAGATAGTGCTATGTTTCCTATATGCTCAATAGGATGTGATTTGTCATCACCTATTTCAACATATCCAAGAACTGGCAATTTTTGCAAAGTTCTAAACCATTCTACATGACTGGTCATGTGATTTGAAGCACCTGAATCAACATACTAGACATTATCATTCGATTTTGAAATGCTATCATTCGATTCTGAAACACCAACAGACATCATATTCATCATGTGATGTTGAACCATAAACAGCTTCTCAGAATCATCTGCACTTGTGGATGCATAGTTGTTTTGCTGCCTTCTGTTATTTTGATTCTTCAACCTACAATCATGTTCAAAGTGTTCAGGTTTACCACAATTCTAGCATCCTTTACTATCATTACCTATATCATTTCTTTGGAAATTTCTATGACCTCTTTGGCTCCCCTTCCCTCGAAACTGTCCTCTTCCTCCTACATGATTGTGTTGTTGAACTTGGTCTTGGTTACTGTTTCCTCTTCCAGTTTCGAAACCTCTGCCTCTTCCTCTGCCAGAGTAGAGTACCTGCTCAGAACTGGGCTTTCCTTGGGAGTTTGAATCCTCACCAAGATTCTTTCCTTCAATAATCAACATAGATACTAGATCAGCAAAATTTGGAATATTTTTCCTAATATGTATAGAAGTTTTGAACAGCTCATATGCAACTCCTAAACCACGAAGGCATACTTCCACCTTATCATCATCATCTACATTCACTCCAATAGATGCAAGTGACTCACATATGCTTTTGATTTTCAGGGTATAGTCACTTACCAACATGCTCTTTTTCTCCAAGGTATGCAACTCATTCTTGAGTTGCAATTTCCCTACCTTTGTATTGGTCTCATACAATGTGACCAAACTGTTCCAAGCCTCTTTCGGAGTCTTGGCATCTTGTATGTGCCCAATCATGCTATCTTGTATGCTAATAGATAGCTAATACATTACCTTTCGTACTCCTTGATTCCATTCCTCATATGCTCTTATCTGTTCTGTAGTCCGATTCCTCTCTGGTAACTGTGGAGCATTTTCGTTCTCTCCTTTGATGTACTTCCAATAGCCTTTTCCCAGTAGGAAATTCGTCATTCTAAATCTCCAAGCATGGAAGTTATTCTTCTCTAGCTTATTGCTCATATGCTGACTCATTCCATCTATGTTTTCCATTTCTGCAGCAATACACAACACTGCAAACCACTACAAGCCACACTTCTATTTGAACACTATCACACTATGACCTAACAACCCGATCTCAGAAAAACACAGTTTTCGTGTATCAATAGTATACAGAATCGCTTGAAATTTTGGATCTGGAATATATGAGTGTTGCCAAACACGATGCAAAGTTATAATTTCTTGAAACTGACCTATTTTTTCTATGAGCCCCACCTTACGGGCTCGAAACAGAGGTCTTCTACCTTCACACTAATTTTCATAGCAAATGGAGGTCGTTTCTGAATCACGTTTTCTCCATGACTTGCTGCATACTCTTCACGGTTGCCTTCTCCATGAGCTCTATAGCCACGCTAGCTCTAATTCCATGTCATCACGAAGGAAATAAGAAAGAGACCTCACATACACACTCTCAGTCTCAAGGAGAAGCACACATAGATTGAGGCAAGGAAGAATGATTCTTCTTCTTCTTCTATTACATAAAAAGGAATGTAAAAGAATGACCTAAAAACAAGAATACAATAAGTGCAATATATAAAGATCAGTACATAAGGAGAAACCTAATTTCTACAAATGAGTGAGCTAGCAAGGAACAAATGTGCCATCACTCTCGGTAGGTAAATCTAATAAAGCTCAATGAAGTATCCTTGAAATATACCGGCGTGACCACTATACATGTCAAAGAAACAAAAAAAGTGGTATGTGTCATCTTTGTTGAAGATTCACTCACTAATTACGCATAATGACATGAAGATAAAGAAAAGCAGAAACAACGTGTTCAGTAAACCAAAGCCTTAGTGAAGGGACAAATTCACGACTGTAATATACAATAGAAACTTCCAGAATTAATGTTTGTTGAAACCGGATCAAAATGTATATAAGAGAGAACATAGAACCAGAATGCAGAGCATGTAGAGCAGTAGAGAGAGCGCATATGAGATAGAGAATAGAAGTAAGAATAGAAGACGCCAGAGATCGCGTATGTAGAGATGAATGACTAAACCTGAACAGTTGGTTATTCATATGAGAGAGATGGTAAGGAGAAACTACTCAATATAGGAGAGTTCTTATGACTATGAGCAAAGTGAGGCCGAGTCAGTTTTTGTACACATCTTCTCTAATAGAAAACACATGTTCATGTGGAAGTTGAGCGCATTCTTTATATGTGAAGAGAACTGAGTAATTTCATGTTACTGTGAAAGTTAGTTGACAGTTAAAGTTTTCTCAGTTAAGTTTTTCCGGTACTTCTATGAGTTAGATCTCGAAGTACAGTGTAAATTTTTGTATGAGATATAGCTTATCTTGTAGCTATAAGTCTCAACTATAAGTTGATCAAAGATTTCGGTGAAATGGACATGTACATACAGTACAAAGTCTGACCGGAAAGAGGTATTCAGAACTGGTGAAGTTTTTATCTAAACTTTAGAGAGAGTTCATTCAGTGAAGAAAGTTCACATATCACTCCCTTACTTCATGTATACACATTTGAAGTAACTACAAACAAAATTGCAGTTGATTTCGGTAGGATTCCGGTAAGATTACGGTGATATTCCAGTAACAGTCCGGTGAAGTTCCAGTGGAACTTTTTGAACTAAAGCTTGAAGAAAACAAGAAGATTTCTGTAAAGTGATTTTTCAGTGTTCACTAAATACAGTTATAAGTTCTCAGTTTCAGAAAGTTTGCTAAGCTACTGATGATTATAGAGGTGTTCTAACATCACTCTAGCTTAGTTTCTGTGGTGTAAGCGAATTCCGCAATAAGCACTACACCAACAGTGGTATCAGAGCAGGTTAACCACCATAAGTGGTATCAGAGGCTAGAAAGGTTCTGAAGAGCAGAAAAGGTTTCTCAGAAAAAGAAACGGAGAGAGAATTTGAAGAATTCTCATAAAGAAAGCTGAATGCTGAAGTGATCAACAACAAACGGTGTCCAGAAGCATTCCGAAGTCATTCTTGAAGATAAAGGTTTACAAAAGGTAAAACGTTTTAACATTACACTCACCGGAAGTAACAGAAACAAGAAGATCATGGCAGATCATGTCTCAGTTGATAAATTGGACAGAGATAATTATCCAACATGGGTAATGCGCATGGAAGCTTTACTTATGAGTAAAGACTTAATGAAATATGTGACCGGAGAAGAAAAGAAGCCGACTTTCGAAGATGATAGTCAACCGAAGAAAGAAGAATTAGAAGTCTTGAAGCTGTGGCAGAAGAAAGATGCAACGGCAAGAGCATACATCTATAATATAGTTACAGATCATCTACTACCGCACATTAGAGGTCTGGAGAAAGCAGAAGATATATGGAGAGCGTTGGAAGATCACTTCCAAAATACGCCGAAAGCTAGAAAGGCTAGCTTATGGTCGGAGTTCACAACATTCAAGAAAAAGCAAAGTCAAAGCATTAGTGATTATATCACTAAGATGAAGGACTTGGCAGATAGTCTTGGATCGATTGGTGAAGATATCTAAGACCACAGGTTAATAGCGCAAGTGCTTACAGGTTTGAGAGGAGATGAAAGGTGGAAACCTTTTGTACTCTCAACTGAACTGTCTTTAAATCATTTTGTACCAGATTTAAATCAGTTGCTTGGACTAATGCTAACGTTTGAGCAAGATTTGAAGACAAATGGAGAAAAAGGACATAGTTCGGCTATGTATGCAAAGAATAAAAAGAAAGGTGATCAAGGTAAAGAAAAAGATGAAGAAGAAGTGACTGCTCAAGCAAATTTTGCAAGAGGACGAGATAATGTCAGAAATAAAAGTAGAGGTAATACAAAAGGAAGAAGTAACAAGAAGGCTTGCTGGATTTGTGGATTAAGCAATCACTTGGCTCATGATTGCTGGCATAATTCATAAGGATCAAGTCAGAATCAGAACAATAATAGTAGAGGCAGAAGCGGAAGATATCAAAGAGGAAGACAAAGCCAAAGAGGCGGATATGGTAGAGGTGGAGCAAGAAGTTGGGGACAGAATCAGTCTCACAACACTACCTACTACAACTATGCAAATGATACGCAGAATAATGACGATCATACGATGTTGATGATGAACTCAATAAGTACATCAGAAAATGAAGACCTCAAGGTATTCTATATTGACTCTGGTTGTTCAAATCATCTGTCAGGAAATATAGAATTATTATCAGAATTAGAAGGAGGCATTTCAAATCATATAGTACAGACAGGTGATAACACAAAACATAATGTAAGGTCAATTGGAAAGGTAAAATGTAAGAATGGAGCTAACCTACTAACAAATGTTTTGTATGTTCCAACAATCCCAAAGAATCTAATCAGTGTGGGTCAAATAGTAGAAAAAGGTTTTCAAGTCAGGTTTACAAATGAAGGAGTATTTAATGAAGATCCAGAGAATGGATACAAACAGATTGTCCATGGTAAAAAGGAAGGTAGACTTTTTACTCTGAAAGTACAAGGGAATGTTGGTCAAGCCTTAATCACACATGGTGATGAGGTATTTACAGAACTAGACCTCTGGCATAAGAGGCTAGGACATTTTAATGAAAAGGGAATCAAAGCTATGGTAGAGAAACAGTTCGTGAGAGGATTACCAAATATGAAGAACCAACATATGATTCACAAGTGTGAAGCCTGTCAGATGGGAAAAGCCCACAGGTTACCATTTCAAAAAAATGGTTACAAACATGATGGTGTGCTAGAGCTCATACATACAGATGTATGGGGACCAACGAAAGAAGGATCTATCAGCGGATCGAGGTATTATGTTCTTGTCATTGATGATGCAACAAGATGGATAACTCTTTATGTTTTGAAAGAGAAATCAGAAGTGTTTGAAGCTTTCAGACATTTTCACATATATGCTGAAAGACTTACAGGACAGAAACTCAAAAGACTAAGATCTGATGGAGGAGGAAAATATTTTTCTCGAGAGTTCAATGATTATCTGTGGAATGCAGGAATCAAAAGAGAAATAACTTGCAGGTATACACCGCAACAAAATGGAGTAGCAGAAAGAAGAAACCGAACTCTAATTGAGTTTGCAAGAGCAATGCTAAAGGAGAAAAACTGTCCAAACTATCTTTGGGCTAAGGCTGTAAATACAGCGACATACTTGGTAAACAGATTACCATGTACAACTTTAAATGGGATGACCCCTTATGAAGCTTGGTGGGGCAAGAAACCAACACTTGATCATTGCAAAGTGTTTGGATCAGTTGCTTATGCTTATGTACCATCACAGTCGAGACATAAGCTTGAACCAAAAGCTGAAAAATATGTGTTCATCGGATATGATGAAAAATAGATGGGTTATAGGTTATGGAGTCCTCTAACCAAACAGTTTATTGTTTCTAGAGATGTAACATTTGATGAAGGAAAAAGCTGGTATACAGATAAAGAGCATAGTGTTGAAACACTTGAAGAAGAGATAAGAAGAAATGAAAAAGGTAAATCACATATGCAGGTAAATGGAGATGAAGATCATATGCAGGCAAGTATGTCCAAGATTGAATCAGGTATGAGAAATGAAGATGGATCAAGATTTGATGAAGATGTGTATTCAGATACACATGAAGAATATGAGCTAAGAAGGTCAAATAGAGTAAGGAAACAACCAACAAGGTATTCTTATGAAACTTCTTATTTGACTCAGAAAAATTATGCTTACTTAGTAAAGGAAGATGAAGAACCTCAGAGTTACAGTGAAGCAAAAGGTAAGAAAAAATGGGAAGAAGCGATTAAAGAAGAGTTCAATGCTCTTGAAGAGAACAAGACTTGGGAACTTGTTTCAAAACCAAATGGTAAGAAAGTGATTGGAAACAAATGGGTTTACAAAGTCAAGAAGCTTGCAGATGGAAGGATAGCCAGATACAAAGATAGACTGGTTGTCAAAGACTATGCTCAGACATATGGCATAGATTATGATGAGACATTTAGTCCGGTGGCAAAGATGTCAACCATAAGGACATTGATTGCTATAGTAGCATCAAAAGGATAGAAGCTAAGTCAGCTCGATATAAAGAATGCATTTCTGAATGGATATATATCAGATGAAGTATACATGGAACAACCTGAAGGGTTTGTAAGTTCTAGATACCTAGAATATGTTTGCAGATTAAGAAGAGCTCTCTATGGATTGAAGCAAGCTCCAAGAGCTTGGAATTATAGACTTGTGAAGTATCTAAATGACCTTGGATACCAAAGTTCGAAGGCAGATGCAAGTCTACTCATAAAGAGAATAGATGAAGGTATGATCTACATTTGTATTTATGTAGATGACATAATAATCATAGGAACCTCATATAAAGGAATCAAAGAGGTAAAGAGACTGCTTGAAAAAGAGTTCAAGATCAGTGATCTAGGGAAGTTATCATAATTTCTTGGAATGGAACTTACATATACAGGGTATATATGTTTCGCAAGAAAGGTATCTCCTAAACTTACTAAAGAAGTTTAACATGGAGAATTGCAGAGAAGCTTCAACACCGCTTGAAGTAAATCATAAACTCAACAAATATGGTGGTGCAGAGTTTAAAGATATAAGGAAGTATCAGTCGTTAGTGGGAAGCTTAATTTATGCTACACTAACAAGACCAGATCTCATTTATGCAGTGGGAGTTCTCTCACACTCCATGCATTGTCCGAAGGATCAACATTGGGTTGTAGGACAAAGAGTTCTTAGATATATAAAAAGAACTATAAAGGAAGGATTATATTATCCTTATACGTCAAATATAAAGTTGAAAGCATACAGTGACTCAGATTGGGCAGGAAGTCAAGATGACAGAAGATCAACACATGGGTATATGATATACCTAGGAGATAAGCTTGTAAGCTGGTGTTCAAAGAAGCAACACACAGTAGCTTTATCGTCAACAGAAGCAGAATATAAAGGACTTGTGGAAGCAGCTAAAGACGTGATATGGATGCAGACCTTGTTCAAAAGCATGGGTATTGATCAAGGTATACCTATCATACATGGAGACAATATGAGCTCGTTATATCTTGCAGCAAATCCAGTATTTCATGCAAGAACAAAACACATAGAGATTCAATATCATTTCCTAAGGGAAACGGTAGTAGAAAAGGAGATTGAATTGGTATTCACTCCTACAAAAGATCAGATTGCAGATATTTTGACAAAGAACTTAGATGGAATAAAGACAAGCAGATTCAAAGAAATGGCAGGTATAAAAGAAAAGAAGGATATATGAAGACCGGAAGATGCAAATTAGTGATTGAGGTGGAGCTGTTGAAGATTCACTCACTAATTACGCATAATGACATGAAGATAAAGAAAAGCAGAAACAAAGTGTTCAGAAAACCAAAGCCTTAGTGAAGGGACAAATTCACGACTGTAATATACAGTAGAAATTTCCAGAATTAAAGTCTGTTGAAACCGGATCAAAATGTATATAAGAGAGAGCCTAGAACCGGAATGCAGAGCATGTAGAGCAGTAGAGAGAGCGCATATGAGATAGAGAATAGAAGTAAGAATAGAAGACGCCAAAGATCGCGTATGTAGAGATGAATGACTAAACCTAAACAGTCGGGTATTCATCTGAGAGAGATGGTAAGGAGAAACTAATCAATATAGGAGAGTTCTTATGAATATGAGCAAAGTGAGGCCGAGTCAATTTTTGTACACATCTTCTCTAATAGAAAACACATGTTCATGTGGAAGTTGAGCGCATTCTGTTGATATATTTAGGTAGTGATGTGTGTGAACACTCTAGGACCGCCGGGGCACTTTTTTCCCTCTTTAGGAGGTTTTTTTCCCCCGGCTTGTATATACGCCTATTGCCCTAATGGGCTACTTATCTTTGTACATTCTCTAGTAATACATTCAGTCTTGTGTGTTGTGCTCCAAGCTTCTTCTTCTTCCTTGTGCTGTTCGCGTGCTTCCGCAGACGTCTAACTCCAACAATTGGTATCAGAGCAGGTCGTTGCTTCTTCTAGGGCGCCGTCGACACTCCTCCATTTGCAGTCTCAGATTCGCATGAAATTTGGTGAGCATACTCAGGGTGTTTCCTAGATCAAAACTGCTTTGCTCTGTGGTGCCGAAATCGCGATCTGAGCTCGTTTCGGCCTCCGAACGCACTATCGCAGCGCTTGTGCAGGCTATTTCGTCCTTTTGTGCCAAAGGTATATACCAGTTTCTGTTCGCCAGTTTAAGCGTCTCAAAGTCTGCTACAGGTCTAGCAGAACTCGTCTGGGCAGTTCCGTTCAACTTTTTGAGATACAGTCAATTTTCTGCATCAAGGTATTTTAGTCACCGGCCATGGCTGAAAGCAGTGATGTATTCCGTATGTTGGCTGTTGAGGATAAGTTGGATGGTACCAACTACCCATTATGGGCTTATATGATGCGACATGTACTGGTTGCAAAAGGATTGTGGAACATTGTGCAGGGTGTTGAAAGACGTCCTGTTACACCTGTAACGACAGGTACTGCAAATACAGGTGTTGGAGCTGATGAAGATGGTGTCGAAGATGATATTCCGCAGATTCCTGTTCGTGCTGCTGTTTCTGTTGCACCTACTGCAGAGCAGATTCGTTGGGATGGCAGAGATGCCCAGGCACATGCATTGATAGCTTTGTCTGTCAAACGTGCCATTATCCCTCACATTCGCTCTTGCAGAACAGCAAAGGATGCTTGGGATACACTTACCACTTTGTACCAGGCTAGGAATGAGGCTCGTGTTGCTTACCTCCGAAAACAGTTGGAGAGTGAGCACATGAATGAAGGTGATTCTATGGACAGTTTTCTTACAAAGATCAAAGACCTGAAGGAACAATTGATTTCTGCTGATGAGGTTATACCAGATAGCTCACTTGTGCAGACCGTTCTGAATGGCCTTCCTGATTCATATCAGAGTTTTGCCTCTACTCTTCGATTGATGATGAAAGGCAATCCGAATGCCTTGTCATTTGAGGAATTAGTCTCTGTTCTGTTGCAGGAAGATCAGTCCAGGCAGAACAGGTCCATTATGCGTGTTGCAGATCAAGCTTTCCTGGCTAGTCAGAAGGGCAAAGGAAAATGGAGCTCTTCTACTAGTAAGCAGAAATCTGCAAATGCTGCACAATCGAAGAACCAGGATAAAGATGAGAAGAAATCAGAAAAGCAGAAATTGTTCTGCAAGTACTGTAAAGGAAATGATCATATTATAAAGAACTGTCCAAAACTGGCTGCTAAAGAGGCAAAGAAGAAAGAGGCTGGAATGGTTGTTGCAGAGGCCTCTACACCAAAAACAGAGTCTGCAAATCTTGTGCAGGAAGAAGAATGGGCGTTTACTACTGTCTGCAGTTTTGACCCATCTTCTCATGATCAGTGCATGTCTGCAGTAGACTCAGATGTTTGGTACTTTGACAGTGGGGCGACCAAACATATTACCTCGCAGCGCAGTTTCTTCTCTTCACTCGAGCCTGCCCCTACAGGGAATACTGTCACATGCGCCAATAACTCCTCTTATCCTGTTATGGGAGTTGGTAAGATCATTTTGACTACTGCTGATGGTAGTTCTTTCACTTTGTCAGATGCTTTATTTGTGCCAGGGATCAAAAAGAACCTGTTATCAGTTTCTGCATTAGCCAAGATTGGCTTGGTTGTGAAATTCGTTGATGACAGGTGTACAGTCCATGATCTCTCAAATGGCGATGTGATTATTGCTTCTGGCATTTTATGTCGTGGGCTGTATAAGCTCATAGACTATGAAAGATCTCTGAATGATTCGGCATGTGCAGTTCATGATTCTCAGGCTATGTCAGATGCAAAGCTTTGGCATGCACGCTTTGGTCATCTGAATTTTGCTAGTTTGTTACGCCTGCAGAAATCTGAAATGGTGTCTTCTTTGCCCAAACTTGAGGCACCTGGAAAACATGTTTGTGAAGGCTGTATTTTGGGCAAAATGCAGCGTTCTTCCTTTCCAAAAGATGGTTCAGTTCGGGCTATGCAGAAATTGCAGCTTGTACATAGTGATGTCTGTGGTCCTATGCAGACACCCTCTTTTGGAAATTACCTTTACTTCGTGACTTTCATTGATGATTTTTCCAGGCATGCATGGGTATACCCACTCAAAGCAAAGTCCGAAGTGTTCATGTGCTTCAAACAGTTTTTGGTTTTGGCTGAAAATCTGTCAGCATGTAAAATGGGCACCCTCCGTTCTGATCGAGGGGGGGAATATATGTCTTCAGATTTTAATGCATTTCTGGCTGAACGTGGGATAAAACACCAGTGTACAGTGCCGTATACACCTCAACAGAATGGAGTTGCTGAACGAAAGAACAGGTCACTCATGGAGATGGCGAGGTGCATGGTCAAAAGTCAGGCTTTACCACATAGTTTCTGGCTTGAGGCTGTCATGTGTGCAGCATATGTACTGAACAGGTGTCCCACCAAAGCGTTGCAGTCTATCACTCCATATGAGGCTTGGCATGACCGCAAGCCATCTGTTGCTCATCTGCGTGTTTTTGGTTGTTTGGCATATGCATTAGTGCCTGAACAACATCGCAGAAAATTGGATGATAAGGCAGTAAAATGTATTTTTGTTGGGTACAGTTCTGAAAGTAAAGGCTATCGTCTGTATCATCCACAGACTAAACGCATTCTGGTTAGCCGTGATGTTGTCTTTGTGGAAGATGCTATTCAGCCATTGCTTTCATGTACTAAGGAGACATCTGTTAGCTCCAAAGACATGTATGATACTTTGATGCCTCTTTTTACAGGTGGACAGGCTAGTGCTGGTCCTAATGAGGCAACTTCTCAGCCTTTGCAGGTTTCATATGATGATGCAGATCATTCCATTTCTGATGCAGATTTACATGATGCACTTGTTGATGAGAGAGCTGATATTGAACAGGCAAAAACTATGCCAAAATGGCTGGTGCAGACTTTGCGTGACAGCAAATTAGATGCACCTTTGTCATATCGTACTCGTTCAGGCTCTCATAGTACCTCCTTTGCATCAGATTGCTATGCTATGGCTGCATCTAGTCTCTGTGATGAGAATGAGCCTGTTTCTTTTGATGAAGCACAAAATTCAGAAAATTGGATGGCTGCTATGCAATCTGAATATGATGCTATAATGAAGAATGGTACATGGTCTTTATGTGACTTGCCTCCTGGCAAGAAGGCCATTGGCACTAAGTGGGTATACAAGCTGAAGCGTAAACCTGATGGTACAGTTGACAGGTATAAGGCTAGGCTTGTTGCAAAGGGTTATGCGCAGGAAAGAGGCATTGATTTTGATGAGACCTTTGCACCTACATGCCGTATGACTACTGTTCGGAGCATTTGTGCACTTGCAGCCCATCATGGTTGGAATGTACATCAGTTGGACATTAAAACAGCATTTCTGAATGGTGACTTGCATGAAGAAGTGTATGTTTTTCAGCCCCGTGGCTTTGTGCAGAAAGGGCATGAAAACCAGGTGTGCAGGTTAAAGAAGGCGTTATATGGTTTAAAGCAAGCACCACGTGCTTGGTATGAGAAGATACATGCCTATCTGATTGCACATGGTTTTGAGAACAGTCCAACTGAAAGCACCTTATATGTTAAGCGTGCTAATGATGTGCTTCTGATCATTGTTGTCTATGTAGACGACATGCTGCTCACTGGTCCTCTTGAGAAGCATATTGCTGATTTCAAGGCTGATTTGCATGCCTCATTTGAGATGTCTGATTTGGGGCATTTGCATCACTATTTGGGCATTCAATTTATGCAAGTTGATGGTGGAATGGCTTTGTGTCAAACGAAATATATTGACACATTATTGCAGCGTTTTGGCCTTGAAGACTGTAAGCCTATTGCCACTCCTATGGAGACAGGCTTACGATTGAGTCTTCATGATGCTGGAGATGCATTTGATGCTGTTCTCTATCAGCAGGCTGTTGGATGCTTGATTTACTTATGCATTACTCGGCCAGATATTCAGTTTGCTGTCTCACAGATGAGCAGGTTTATGCATTGCCCAGGAGTCACGCATTGGAAAGCGGTTAAGCGCATCTTTCGCTACTTGAGTGGTACTCGGCTACTTGGGTTGTTTTATCCCAAGGGGGGATCACCACCGCCAGATTTGCATGCTTTTTCTGACTCAGATTGGGCTGGTTGCTATGACACTCGTGTGTCCACCAGTGGTTTTTGCTTCATGCTTGGTAGCTCATGTATATCTTGGTTGAGCAAGAAGCAGCCTACTGTGGCCACTTCCAGTTGTGAGGCTGAGTATAGGGCAGCTTTCACAGCGACTGTTGAGTGTGTGTGGCTCAGACGCCTTATGGCTGATTTGGGTGTTGGCCAGTCTTCTGCCACCACCATCTTCACTGACAGTCAGAGCGCATTGGCAGTTGCGAGGAACCCTGTGTTCCATGCTCGCACTAAGCACATTGAGGTGCATTATCACTATGTCAGGGAGAGGTTCTCTGCTGGGGAGATCAGCTTGGCATATGTGCCCACGCAGGAGAACATTGCAGACCTTTTCACGAAGGCTCTGCCTAGGGAGAAGTTTGAAGCTTTCCGCAAAGCTTTGGGCTTACTTCCTTTTGTGGAGTGATTTCCACATAGCTCGGCACTTCCTTATACATGAGTGCCAGCTCCTTGTTCACCGCATCACTCCCAGGGGGGATTTGTTGATATATTTAGGTAGTGATGTGTGTGAACACTCTAGGACCGCCGGGGCACTTTTTTCCCTCTTTAGGAGGTTTTTTTCCCCCGGCTTGTATATACGCCTATTGCCCTAATGGGCTACTTATCTTTGTACATTCTCTAGTAATACATTCAGTCTTGTGTGTTGTGCTCCAAGCTTCTTCTTCTTCCTTGTGCTGTTCGCGTGCTTCCGCAGACGTCTAACTCCAACACATTCTTTATATGTGAAGAGAACTGAGTAATTTCATGTTACTGTGAAAGTTAGTTGACAGTTAAAGTTTTCTTAGTTAAGTTTTTCCGGTACTTCTATGAGTTAGATCTCGAAGTACAGTGTAAAGTTTTGTATGAGATATAGCTTATCTTGTAGCTATAAGTTTCAATTATAAGTTGATCAAAGATTTCGGTGAAATGGACATGTACATAGAGTACAAAGTCTGACAGGAAAGAGGTATTCAGAACTGGTGAAGTTTTTATCTAAACTTCAGAGAGAGTTCATTCAGTGAAGAAAGTTCACATATCACTCCCTTACTTCATGTATACACATTTGAAGTAACTACAAACAAAATTGCAGTTGATTCCGGTAGGATTCCGATAAAATTATGGTGATATTCCAGTAACAGTCCGGTGAAGTTCCAGTGGAACTTTTTGAACTAAAGCTTGAAGAAAACAAGAAGATTAACTGTAAAGTGATTTTTCGGTGTTCACTAAATACAGTTATAAGTTCTTAGTTTCAAAAAGTTTGCTAAGCTACTGATGATTATAGAGGTGTTCTAACATCACTCTAGCTTAGTTTCTGTGGTGTAAGCGAATTCCGCAATAAGCGCTACACCAACAATCTTGGATCATCACATGTTGAGTTTGATATCTCAACAAGATGTACATCACAACGATGTTTTAGAGATGGACGAAATAGATAACATGGTACGGATAATAGATGATGATATTCAAAATGAAGAAAATGATTTACTTTCAATACTTTGATTAGATTCAATTGCAGAATTGATGGCTATATAATATAGTGATGTCTTTGATTACAAAAAGAAGCTTCTGTATTCAGTGTTTTGTTGATTGAATAATTCATTAGTAGTGAACCGATCAAAAGATGATGATGCCTTTGAGATTCATCCATATCTATTCTCATATGAATCAAAAGATATTTGTAAATTTTTCACTTGATTTTCTAAATCGTAAATCCTTTTTTGTTGATCATCAATTGTTCTTTATAACCGAGGGATTGTTAATCCTTCATTGTATAATTTTTCTCCCTATGATGACAAATCATGGATAAGGTTATGTTCTTTGGGTAGCAAAATGTAGATCCCCTTTTGAGGAAGAGGGACTTTGTTTCCTTGATTATGAAATTCTACCCGATTTTGAGGATGACCCGAACCTATACCTGCATTCTTCGAGTGATTATCCCAATCTACACGTCGATGAAGAAATATCTTGTACAAAAACTTTTTGAATGAAATATAGTGTTATTTGATTATTATTTGATAATGATCTCTCAACTTGCACAAAGCATCGAAGTAGACTTTCTATTAATCCTTTATGTTGTAAGTTAGGTTTAAGGGTTTTATTTCGTTTGCCCTTCCTATAACCTGAAGGAGAACATCATGAACAAAATGATTTGGAAATAGATTTTTTCCTTCTTTCATTGATAATGGTTCTCCTTCAAATCCCCTTGGCTCTAAATCTTTGTGGAATAAAAATGCTATCCCAGATTGCACAAATTGAGCATTCTTCTTGGACAAAATCCTTTCAGATTTAGCGTGATCAAGATCATTATTCACATCTGGCATTCATGCGATGTTTTACTTTCAAAATTGTAAAACAAAAACACTAATTTTACCTTATAAGAATCCACATAACGCAAATGAATCCACATCATTGAACCCACATAATTCAAATGATACCACTTCATTTAATCAACATAATTCAAATGATACCACTTCATTATCTACATAATTCAAATGTTACCACTTCATTCAATTCACTTAATGCAAATGATACCACTTCATTTAATCCAGATAGTCCAAATGAATCCACTTCATTGAATCCACATATTACAAATGATTCCACTTCGTTTAATCCACATAATTCAAATGATACCACTTCGTTTAATCCACTTAACTGAAATGATACCACTTCATTGAATCCACTCAACTCAAATGATACCATTTCATTTAATCTACTCAATTCAAATGATACCACTTCATTTAATCCACATAACTCAAATGAATCCATATCATTTAATCCACATAGTTCAAATGACACCACATCTTTTGGTCCACATAATTCAAATGAATCCACATCATTTAATCCACATATTACAAATGAATACACTTCATTTAATCCACATAATTGAAATGATATCACTTAATTTAATCCATATAATTTAAATGATACCCAATTCATTTAATCCACTTAACTCAAATGATACCACTTTACTTAATCCACATATTACACAAAATTTACTCCACTTAATGCAAAGGAATCTATATCATTTAATCCACATAGTTCAAATCAAATACATATCGTTTTCAATATGGTCTTAATCCATCCGTCATGGATATCTTTAAACTACACCGAGTTATATTAGAGAATACTCTAAGTAGTTCATGTGCATCTACTCTTTTTGATACATCTCTATCAAAAGCTAGTTCTAAAGCATATTTGAGCTTGTAAATCACATTTCTATTAATAGGATAACTATTTAAATCTATAAATTTCAAGAGTTGCAATAGGAATATCAAAATCCTAAATGTATCCTGACTTTTATTAAAAGCTGGAGGGCTAGTGGATATACATTCAGTCGAAATCCACCACTACTTTATACTCTACACATTTAGTCAATATTTTCAAATGAAGTAGCTTTGGAGAAATGTTTTTGTTGGTAAATATGTTGCTCTACCAAAATTGTATAATCCGATATAAGCATGCTCAACTTTAAAATGCAAAAAAATGTTGCTTGGATGGAGATCATTATGGGAAATATTATAAGTGTTTAGAAATGATATTATTTGCAACAATCTGTTGATCAACTTCCAAATGTTTATCTTTACAGTTGTTATGTCTCCTTTTCTATCTTTAACACATTTGCTTCATGGTACATTTAAGTACTCTCTTTTCATTTTGTCCAGCTAGATTTCTAATGTAGCACTATTCCACAATTTGAAAATGAGAAATGGGCTTTTGCTATGATGCCTAGCTCACCCAAGTGGACTGGTAATTCCACTCTGTGTAATAGATGAAATTATCGCTTCATTCATGGCTTTTTTTCCTCGTGTTTGTATGTCAACACCATGTAATTTGAATAACTTTGGGAAAAATGTTTTATTGATGAATCTTGAGTGGGTTATTTTGGCTTTATGGATCATTCCATATTGTCCTTCAACCACGAGGGCTGCATCTTCAAAATGAATAGATGAATATGGGAGCAAAAAAAGATTATTCAATATTTGATCTCCCATATTCACATGTATACCTGTTGTATATCTCTCTCCATATACACTCCTGTTGAGTCTCAGTAGCTTTCCTCTCTACATTGTTTGATAATATAAATTTACAAATATGATTTTGTCAATGAATCCATGCATTGTGGTGGTATCCACTACCGATGACTCTGCTACTTTGTTGATCTCTCCAAGGATACGATTGAGATCTTTGAGCATTTGCTTATCTAATACCTATGATCCACTAAAAAGATGCCAAATGTATCTTTCAATATCGATATATGTTGTTCTAGATAATTGTTCAATGAAATCTTTGTAATTAGATATGTCCATTGCTAGAGTGATTTGATCTTCTCTCATTCCATACACGTAGGATCACACAAAATCTTCCAAAAATTTTTGCTCATGCTTGTTTATTTTACTTGCCATCTATGAAAAATAAAAAATAGACTATCAGGTAAGATTGAATTAAAATCGATAGAAAAATAAAATGATAGATACTAAAATAGATACATCAATAAGTGTATGGAGAAATGATAGAAATATGTATAGGTTGTTAGATAATTAGATTTATAAATAAATAGAAGTACAATTATAATCTCAAAGTGAATCTATGTAACTATTAAGAATGTAAGAGTCAAAGAATCAGACATTCATAATAGTTCATATACACTCACTTTACTATGTATGAGTCTTGTCAAATGAGTATATATAACTATTCTGATGGTAAGATTAAAAGAATCAGACAATCACAATAGTTTCTATACACCTATGACCTACACTAATTATGCTCATAGGAATCTAAGTGACTATTGTCACAGTAAAAGTCAAAGAACTAGACAATCACAATAGTTCCTATATAGTTCCTATATAGTTCCTATACTATTGGGAGATTAGGAATGGAGTGGGCAATTCAAACAATCTCAATAGATCTATTGTTCACTCCTATCCTACTGTGAGAGTAAGAATCAATGTAGCATGTTAGACACTACAGTCGTTTATTTTAAATTTTATTCATCAATGTATACAAGTAAGAAATATTTTCACACATCCAACATGTATGCAATTGATGATTAAAAAATATGAAACTAATTATATAAATACAAATTAGACATATGTAAGAGATGCTTATGCAAATCATACAATATGCATGATACATATGAACATAACAATAAAATAAACAATTAATAAAAAATAGATCAATACTTGAATGGTATGGTGAGGAAAGGGATCTATGAAAGAAATGGTATTAGTAGAGCTCTATAGAATAGCAAACAAGCACCTGAAAAATGAGCCTTTTGATCGAATGTAAAAATATATATACTTTTGCTTAGATATAGCTTTTCAATTCAAAGAATTTTTTATCAAAACATTTCAGGATCAAAAGTGCTTTCGATCGAAAGTCTTTCAATGGAAAGCATGTGCGTGTCCGTTTTTTTGTTGTTTATTCAAATAAACATGAATAAAATGAACATATTTGGTATTTTTCAAGTATTTGGTCGAATAAATGCAACCTAGTAGTTGAGAGGTATAAGGTTGGGCTTGTTGCAAAAGATTATGGCCAAGAGAGAGGCAATGATTTTGATGAGACCTTTGTATCCACATGACGAATGACCACATTTCATTGCATTTGTGCATTTGTAGCTTACCATGGTTTGAATGTACATCGACTCGAAATTAAAACTGTACATATAAATTGTGACTTACATGAATAAGTGTATGTATTTCAACCTCGTGGTTTGTGTAGAAAGGACATGAAAAAAAAACTTTCCAGGTTGAGAAAGTTATTACATGGTTTGAAGGAGGCATCATCTACTTGGTATGAAAAGATACATGCCTACTTGATGGCAGATGGTATTAAGAATAGTCGCACTGAGAGCACCTTATCTGTTAACCATGCTTATGATGTACTCTTGATCATTGTTGTGTATGTTGATGACTTTTGTTCACTAGTGCTAATGAGAAGCATACTGACGAATTTAAAGCTGATTTGCATGCCTCTTTTGAGAAGTCAAGTTTGGGGCATTTGAGTCCTTATTTGTGTATTTGATTTATCCAAGTTGATGGGGGAATAGCATTGTGTCAAACAAAATATATTGACACACTATTACAATCTTTTGGAGTTGAAGATTGCAAACCTATCATGATTCGTATGAAAATATGTTTACAATTGAGTCTTCATGATGCTAGAGATGTATTTGATGTTGTTCTCTATTTGCAAGCTATCAGATGCTTGATTTACTTATGCCTAAATGAGCATGATATTCTGTTTTCTCTCTCTCATATGAGTAGTCTTATGCATTGCCCAAGCATCAAGCATTATTAGGCAGTTAGGGGCATCCTTTTCTACTTGAGTGGTACCTAACTACTCCGATTGTTTTATCCCAAGGTGTTATCATTAATACTAGATTTACATGCTTTTATTTTTTCTCGGATTGGGTTTGTTGATATGATGCTCGTGTGTCCACCAAGTTTTTTGCTTCGTGCTTAATAGCTCATGCATATCTTGGTTAAGGAAGAAGTAGCCTACTATTATGATTTCTAGTTGTGAGGTTGCGTATAGGACACTCTTCACAATCATTGTTGGGTGTCTGTAGTTCAGACAGCTCTTAGTTGAATTGGGTGCCGGTTAGTCTTTTGCCATCACCATCTTCATTGATAGTTAAAGTGCATTTGCAATTGCGAGGAGCCTTGTGCTTCCATGCTTGCACAAATCACATTGAGGTGCACTATCCTTATGTCATGGAGAGATTATGTTTTGAAGAGATAAATTTGGCATATATGCCCACACAAGATAACATTGTAGACCTTTTAACAAAGGTTCTACCTAGGGAGAAGTTTGAAGATTTTCTTAATTTTTTTGGCTTAATTCTTTTTGTAGTTTGATCTCTTTCCAAATACCTTGGAACTTCCTTATACATGAGTACTAGCTCCTTGTACACTGCATCAATCCAAGGAGGGACTTGCTAATATATTTCACTAGTGATGTGTGTGAACACACTTAAGATCTTTAGGATGCCATTTTCCCTCTTTAGAAGGTTGTTTTCCCCCGGCTTTTATATATACTTATAAATTTAATGGTTTACTCATCTTTGTACATTCACTTGGTAATTCATTCAATGTTGTGTTGTGCTCCAAGATTCTTCCTCTTGTGATATTCGCATGCTTCCACATACTTGAAACTCAACCTATCACACACATACAAATAAAAAAATACACATACATCACACACACACACACACACACACACACACACACATATATATATATATATATATATATATATATATATATATATATATATATATATATATATATATATATATATATATATATATATATATATATATATATATATATATGTGTGTGTGTGTGTGTGTGTGTTTGTTTGTGTGTGTGTGACACACACACACACACAAACACACATACACACACATGTATATATATACACACACACACACACACACACATATATATATATATATATATATATATATATATATATATATATATATATATATATATATATATATATATATATATATATATATATGTTTCTAATCCAATTATTTTCTATATGTACATGTACTATGTATTATAGTAGAGAGTGAAAGTCCAAATGTATTCTCATGAATACTTTTTTGAGAGGAAAATTCATGCTTGATTCCTTAGGGGTTGCCATGCACGCGTATGTGGACATGCCGAATGAGGAATTAGATTTCACCATACAAATGCTTACTTAGTGGCCAGAGGAAGGATCCTCTACTGATCCATTTGGGGGAGGAGAACGTTCCACAGATATGTATATTTTCATATTATAGTTTATTGTTTTTAATACTATTCTAACATAAATGTTTTTAATAATTTCAGTTTGTTTATTTTTAGTACACCTACGCCATTTGTAGCTGTTGTGAGAGCACATGAAAGGTACTTATGCACACATGCATAGATAGCCTAGGGCTAGAGTGTGACATAGTGCTTGATGGAGGTATAGTTTACATCATGCATGACTTGGAATTCAAAAAAAGAATGAGATCTTTATGTGACTCCTATCTCCAATTTCTTCACTTAAAATGGGCATAAGTAGAAAGTTTGCATATAAATTGAGATATTTTTCTCAAGTTTTACTTATATGAGCTTTTTTTGCTAGTGAATTTGATGGAAGGACAAAAAGTGATATTTCTTCTTATATTGCATATATATACATGCATACATACATATACATATATACAAATATATAGAAAAAATGTAAGAAACTAATCTACTAGGACCACATGTGCTAGAGGTATGACTCTATTCCCAATGTTACGCCTCTATATATAGCTATGCAAATCAACGATGACCATATACACATATAAATACACACACACACACACACACACACACACACACACACACACACACACACACACACATATATATATATATATATATATATATATATATATATATATATATATATATATATATATATAACACATGTTGATACATACACATCACACAAACACATGCACACATCCACACATGCTTATACACATATGCACACACATACATACACATCAAACACACACTTTTGCATACTAACATATACATACACATACACATGCTTTCTCACACACATCCATATTCATAGACATATATCACACACATGCATGTTCATACATAGACACTGCACATACACATGCATACACATATGGGAGAGATTTTCATCCTCAAAAATAAATACTTGTAAAACATCATAGGCATACCCTTGAGCTTTATGTTCTAATCTATAAGAAAGTTATAAGAAATATAAATTTTATTTGCCTTTTTAAAGATATGAAATGATTTCTTGTAAATACAACCAATGGGCTCTACATAGCAAAGTCCCTATAAGGTTTGTATCTTTTGAAATAGCATGTGACAATTGCTTGAAGAAACCAAAAATGTTTAAATCCTTTGTTTTATGCAAAGAATCAATCAATTTGATTCTCATATGTTGTCCATAAGTGCATATATTAGTGAAAATTTGGGCCTACAATAATAAATTAATTATAAGATTAGAAAAAAATATACATATATGTGCAAGAATATAATATTAGTAGAAAACAATTATCTTTCTTTCACAACCTATCATTGAAACCCTCAACTCATCTCAAACTGGTTCATTGTTGGCATTTGTTTCTCCATCTTCTACTTCAAAGAGTTTGAAATTCATGTTCAAACACACTAACAAATGCTTGCATGCATTCCCTATTTTATGCAATATACGTTGAAATATCACTTTTTCTTGCAATGTACATTGAAATGGAACTCACTTACCTAATAATAATTCAGCTATCAATTTTGAAGAAGAATAACAAATCCATGCATGTGAAGCTTCTTCATCAACTCTTTCAAGGTATCTAGCAACATAGTACATGCACTCCTCAAGCATCCTTCCCTTCCCCATAAATCCTTCTGGTTTTGCTCTTTGTCACAAATAACCTTTTAATATTCCCAGAAATTGCTTGATCCAAAACATTCATCAAGTGCATACAACCCATGATATCTCTATTCTATCCACAAGATGGATCAATACATGAATCTGAATATCAAAAAGTGATGTTGAAAGCTCTTTCTCCATCACACACAGTAGCTCCCTGCATTCATGTTTCTTTTGTGGAATTGAGTTGTTTTTATGCTCTTTTGATGTTGAAAATCATCCTATCACACCTGCAACTATTACAACTGTAGATAATGAAGCTTATGTAGAAGGTGAGGAAGATAATGATATTCTGCAAATTCTAGTTCGTGCTAAGTTTTCTGTTGCACCTATTGCAAAGAGAATTTGTTAAAATGATAGAAATGCCCAGGCACATGCATTGATAGCTTTGTCTGTCAACATGCCATTATTGCTCACATTTGCTCTTGTAGAACAACTAAGGATGCTTGGGATACACCTATCACATTGTACCAAGCTAGGAATGAGGCTTGTGTTGCTCACCTTTGAAAATAGTTGGAGAGTCAGCACATGAATGAAGGTGATTCTATGCATAGTTTTCTGACAAAGATCAAGGATTTGAAGGAGCAATTGATTTCTACTAAGAAGTCCTTTTTATTAGTTCACTTGTGGAGACTGGTCAAAATGGTCTTCTTGACTTATGTCAAAGTTTTGCTTCTACTCTTTGTTTGATGATGAAAGGCAATCCAAGTGCCTTGTCATTTGAGGAGTTAGTCTCTGTTTAGTTGTAGGAAGATTAGTCTAGGCAAAACAGGTCCACTATGCATGTTGCAGATCAAGCTTTCCTGGTTAGTCAGAAGGGCAAAGGAAAATGGAGCTCTTCAAGTAGTAAGCAGAAATCTGCTAATTCTGCACAATCGAAGAGATAAGACAAAGATGAAAAGAAATAAAAAAAGTACAAATTGTTTTGTAAATATTGTAAAGTAAATGATCATGTCATTAAGAGCTGTCCAAAACTGGCTGCAAACGAGGCAAAGAAGAAAGAGACCAGAATGACTATTGTAGAGGCCTCTACACTAAGAACAGACTCTGCTAATCTTATGAAGAATGGGTGTTTACTATTGTTTGCAATTTTGACCCATCTTCTCACGAGTAGTGCATGTCTACAGTAGACTCAGATGTTTGGTACTTTGATAGTGGGACTACCAAACATATCACCTCGCAGCATAGTTTCAGAAGGGCTTTGGTGTGTAGGACAAGAGGAGGAAGGAGGAGATGCAGGGAGAGAGAAGAGAGGAGAGACACAAGGACATGCGTGGGAGCCTTGAAACTCACATAATAATCTCTCTTGAGGCAATGTTCTATATATGATGTATATATATATGAATATGGGGGTAAGGTCACATGACCCTTCCATCCCCAACAATCTCCCACTTAAGGGTCAATGTGACCATAAGTGGTAACATATACAAAGAATGATGTAGGACTATACAATAATGTACATGAAGAGTCCGGATCTCTACCCATACCAGATCAACCTACACCAACCGCCTCGAACAAGGTCTATCCATGCACCTCAAACTGCTCTAGACTCATATCGATAAGAGTCAAGCTCACATATGACTTTTGCAAGAACTGATGAAGTTCTTGCAAAGCTCCCACTCGCTCTATGGCTATGTCAATCATCGAACGACTGACAACTCCAAGTGCAAATGCTCCAATAGCAACTACAATATCTAGTCTCGAGCATAACAACTTGTACATCAGACTCCCGAATGCTGATGAAACCTGTGCTATCCTGGCTAACCTAAGTATGCCAACCATGCCTGTATCCAAGACATCCAAAGCACCACCATCAAGACCAACATGTCTTGATATATCTGTGTAAACATCTAGCATGAGCGAATCCAAGAATGACTGCATAACTGTTGACTCCTCAACATCTAAATCAGCCATGCTCGCAAGCAAGGATGTATCTAGTTGTGCATCCTGAGAGCTAATATGCTCTACCATACACTGTGTACCATGAGAGCAATCCCGCTCTACCACACCAAGTGTATGATCATGCTCCACATGAACTAACTGCATAACATCAACACCAAGGTCAAATTGATGATCACACTCTAACTGAGTATCATCATAATGCTCTACATAAGCATCCACATCATGCTTAAAAGCATCCAACTGATCATCCAAAATGTGCTCCACAAGAGCATCCATATGATCAAAACAATCATGCTCTACATAAGCATCCATCTGAGCATCTGAATCCTGCCATACATGCATATCAAGAATGTCAGTAGACCTATCTGTAGGTAGAAAAAATGAGACATGATGAGTCTCACATCACACATAAGGCTGAACTCCCGCTGAGACAAGACTGTCTCTCACATGAAGTACCTGTAGTGGATACATGTGCCAATCCTAGCACCTCTGACAAGCATACGCTATCCCAACTGCAACTGAAAATGATGCTCACCAAGGGATGTATAACATATGCCATCCTGTAACTGCTAACTGAAATCAAGCTCATAGGGAATGAAGGCACATAGCATACATGTCTGAGTATAAGTGATGCTCCACTTAGTAGCATAAGGCATACATCTCTTGCACCCTCAATGTCATATGTCGTACCATCAGGCAAGTGCACACATCTACAACTCTCATGTGAGAATCAATAAAACCACTCATGATGTGGAGTAACATGAAAAGTGGCTAATGCATCAAGTAGCGAAGCCATATGTGTGTTATCCAATGAACAAGAGCAATCCTAAGATGAACCATAGAAGAAAGTGATATCATAATCACTCGCATAATCAACTGCCATAGACTCTCCTGAAATCACTACTTGACCTGCATCATGTGCATATCTCTGACGTCGTCATCGCATCCGCCTCAAGCAATGTCGTCGAATATGGCCCTCATGAACACAATGCTAACATCGAAGTCGTCAATGTTATCTATGTCTCACATGAGTCAATGGACTCACATACATATCATGTAGTCTCTGCTATAATGCACTACTCATCTCCTCATACATAACAGACTCATATATAGAATCCACAAGCTGTAATGGGATAGTGGAGCTGGCCAATGCATCCATATCCATCCATATGTGGTCCGGCATGTCACGAGGCCTCTTTGCATCTCTATGCACATACATGTGTAACCCTGCATGAACCAATGTATGACACATCTGAGCTTTCCATCTCGGAAAGTCAGTGCCATCGAATCGAGAAAACACCATGCTAGCAATCCAAGACTAGCAATGTAACAAGAGACTCGAACAATACTCTATCCTCAATAGGATCACACCTGCATATCCATATGCATAACTCACATCACATATGTCTCTGTGGAGAAGAAAACCATGTGAACCATGTGTCACATAACCATGCATCTAGCATGCACATAAAACCATGAGCATAAGCCTGCTCACTAAGTCTCCAAAGTGACCAAGTAGATGTGAAAGAATCTTGGGAAAATTTCGGCAGAGTATCCCCTGTAAACCGAGCAATCAAACAAGATAACCAATAGCAAAAGAACAATGAGTAATCTATCACCACCTGTCACTGATCTAATTAAAAAGATAATGGCAACTACATGTGCCAAAAAACTAATAGAAATACACGCGAATATAATGGTGATGCACCTCCCACTCAAGAATGAATCCTGCAAGATGGTCCAACCTATCATAAATAACCTGTGACCAAGTCCTAATGAATGGAGATAAACAATGATCCAAAGCTATCGCACAAGCTTCAAGATCCACAAGAGCTTCTTTCTAGCATAAAAGCCGATGAAATTTTGGTAGTCCCTCCTCTATAAAATGGACTCTAGAACCAAAATAACCATGTGGGAATCACCATCCACAACATCAAATCAATGAACATTTGCTAGTAGAATAGCAAATCAAGGTGACAAACAAGTGTGCAATTTTTGCTCCTATCTCGATCATGTACCTGCAAAGAAAACAAAGATACAAGTATGAACCAAGATCCACAATCAACTCTCAAAGAGTTGTGTGCAACTGCCAAGTAGATCCATAACCAAGTGGCATACGCAAGATATACACCACAATGCGACTATACGTCCATGATCAAACTCATGATGACATAAATCTCAAAAAGAGTATACCACAATGCCATCTTACATGCCAAACACATGACAAGATCATGCTCTACTCTCCTATGGAGGAGCTACTAGAGTGATCATACATGTACAATGCCTTGAAGCTCTGCAAATAAGACCGTGCACACCAAAAATTCTCTCTTGAAGAAGTTCCAAAGAAAATTCAACCTCCAAGAGCAATTAGGGTTCTTATGTCAAAAATGTGCTGCTCTGTGTTTTGCTGTTTCAGAGGTGATAACCTCTGAATCTGAACTTTTGGTCTTCAACAAACTTCAAGATCTCATTCTTGGCTACGTAACAAGATAACAAAAACCTAAATCAGAGGTGCGTAGCTCACAATATGCACAAAAAAAGCAACTGTTGTGAATTTCACTTTCACTTGCAACACTAGTCCTTTGTGTTTTGCAATGTCGACGACCTAACACTACGAATTTGAATTTGTGTTCATCTGCATTGTAGCTATCTCCACAAGCTACGTAAAGCAAGTTGAATTGTATGAATCAGACTTATAGAACTCCAGTTATGATCCAAAAATTGACTTGCTATCATAGTCAATGTAGATTCACCTTCTATAATAGTCTGCATTTTTGGAATTTTGGGCAGTTTAAAACTCCGAACCAGATTCTACATCCTCTTGCAAAATTGTAGCACTCTGTGTTAGCTATGCACAGAACTTTAAAACACATCAATCTGAGCTTCTTAGCTTGATTTAAACTCGAAATACTCAACTGCTATCAAGAGATGCCAACTTGCACTTCCACCCCTTCTAACCTAAGCTTCCATTGAAGCTTCTTGCACACTAGCATTCAACATGCTTTGATACCAATGAAGGGATTTGGCGTGTAGAACAAGAGTAGGAAGAAGGAGATGCAGGGAGAGAGAAGAGAGGAGAGATGCGCGGACATGCGTGGGAGCCTCGAAACCCACATAATGATCTCTCTTGAGGCAATGCTCTATATATGATATATATATATGAATATGGGTGTAAGGTCACATGACCCTTACATCCCCAAAAGTTTCTTCACTTCACTCGAGCATGCCCCTATAGGGAATACTGTCACATGCGCAAACAACTCATTTTATCCTATCATGGGAGTTGGTAAGATCAATTTGACTACTGTTGATGGTAGTTCTTTCATTTTGTCATATGCTTTCTTTGTGCCAAGGATCAAGAAGAATATGTTATCAGTTTTGGCCTTAGCCAAGATTGGCTTGGTTGTGAAATTTGCTACGCATACCTGGAGATAACCAATAATTAGTTTCTGATGAAAACATTCAAATGAAAGATAATCCTAATTAGGGTTTAAGGATATACTAAAACTCCACTTTGAGGAATTTCCCAATGGGTTATTCATATGTCAATCTAGTGACAAGGAATCTCGAGAGTAACAGTAATTTGAAATCTTGACTGAAGTTCAAGAATAAGGAGATGAGTTGTGATGTATTTAAGCAACAAAAATATTTTATGTCTAGCTTTACATAAGTAACACTCTTTTTTTAGGTTGTAGAAGGAGATCAAAGATATTTTATCGTATGTGGATTGGAAGAATGGATTGATTGTGATAAAAATGTAATTCTTATTCAACAAAGTGTGTATGATCAATAAGGAAGACAAATAATTCTTTTTCGTTCAACAATTCTTAATTTACCTTTGTGCTTGATGTGTATTATATGTTTTCATATGTGGTTTGCATAAATAAATATTTCTATAATTTTTATAAATGAGAAATTTATATTTAAGATCACAAATTATTTAGCATTAGTTTTTGTACTAGGACACTTGAGTGTAGTGTCCTGGGACACTTGAGTGTAGTGTCCTGGGACACTTGAGTGTCCTGGGACACTTAAATGTCTTGCTTTTACACCGAATTGCTTGATTTTTCTTAAAGAAGCCCTTGAGGCTTTGATGGCATATTCACTTGGATTTGATACCCTACATCATGTACTTTTAGAGAAAAATATAATCTTTAATATTTTACAACTTCATATGGGTTATTAAATTGAGGAGAAAATGGGAATTTCTAAAAAGGAGCTCTTAGCATAACATAAAAAATAACTCAATTGAAATATTTTGACAAATTGGATATGTTTTAGGAAATCTCAAGCTATTGATGGATTTCAAAAATGTAAAGCAAGTGTTTGGGGATCTTTAGAGAAGGTTGAACACTTCTGAAAGTAATAAACATGGACTTAAAATTTGTCTTCTCTAGATCATTGCCATGTATTGCAACTTTTTAAAAATGGTTCACTATAATATGTGTGTATGCGATATTGTGGAGAATTGTTAGGTTATCAATGCAAAACCTTCATGCTAATTAAATGCATATTTTTATTCAAAGTTACAAGGCCTCCACTTTGAGCTAGTAGCCATTGCATTTGGAGTTCACTTTCATGTTGAATTGGCAATGACACCATAAGTGAATTCTCCCATTGGAGCTCATGCTTAATCTCATAATGATCTAGAACTTGATGACAACTAGAAGATTTTTGATAAGAAAACATATTTATTCCTACTACCCTAACCCTAATCTTTCAATTAAGGTGGATTACAAAGATGTTATTTTCAAGGTGTAACTAGATCTACATGATCAAGTGCATATTGCTAAAATGTCTCAACAACCTACTTATGATGAGATTGTGCCCATGACTCAATATGTGGAACACCCCATAGGTATGAATGTGAAATCCAAGGGGAAAGCTACTCTTAGAACTTAAGGATCTCTAATCAAACCCCCAAAAAATATTAATACGTGATTGTGTTAACTGTTGTTTGCTATTCCTTTCCCTTCTAGATTTTGTGAAGGAGAAATTTTGTGGAACCATGTATCTCAATCATGATTTGTTTTTTCTCACTTTAGTGAACTTGCTTCATATTATATCCTTTAATGTCAAGGGCCTCATGGACCCTGTAAGGGTTAAGGCCACTTCTAATTGACTCAAGGATTGGTCTTTATTTCTTTATTTTTATTTGTATTCAACAGCTAAAAGTTAAAGCCTTCAACCACTTTATCTCATTGTAAAAATCAAAGTGACTTGGAATCTCTTGTAATCACCTACCAAAAGGATTCGTGGAAAAATTAGTTGTTTTATTGAAAGAATATCTCCAAGCATTTAGGAGCTTGATCATAGGGAGCCAAAAGTTTGAATTTGAATTCAAACTTTTACTCATCTCTTATAAAAATGGACATGGAAAAGTCGCCGGAAGAATCAACACTCCCGAGCCTAGCATTACTGATTTTTGCGTGTGTGTGAGGTCTACACTCTAGCCCACACCTCTCTACACCATTTGGAAACGAAATTCTTGCCAATGGACTTGTATACAAATGTTCATTAATACATACATTCATATTGTCCATATCTGAGTTCTCTGTTAGTCTACTCAAAAGTCTGTCAACTTCTCAAGGGCATATCTCGGTCAATTCCCAATCAAATTCAGTGATTCAAAGCTTGTTGGATTTGCCTTGATAGGATCTACATGCTATCAAAATTTGATGACATTCTATTCTGCCATTTTGGAGAAATCTGCGTCGAGGTGATCTCTGGTCATTTTCTGCTACAGTCCTAAAAAGTCGGGGGTATAGCTTAACTTGCTAAATTGATTTCTCTTAGCATAGTTTATCATTTTACATCATTCCACTTGGAATAGGTAGCTTACTAAGCTATTTAGATACCCCTAAAAGGAAGTTTTCCAATTCCTATTGTGCTGGTCATACTGAGCAAAATACCCAGCAGGTATCAAGACATAAATAGAAGGTTTTCTTGAGTTTGTGACTTCCAAAGTTATCTGTTTTGATTCAATCATTGCACACATCATTTCCAAAGTACATAGGAAATTTTATGGTGTCATTGGAAAGCTAAGGAGGTCTAGTTATCAACTCTGAAGCAAAGGAGGGTTGGTACAAAGCAGGTTTAGCAGTACCTACTTAGTCTCTTGGAGCATCCATCCATCTTTCCAATCAGTGGTATCAGAGCAAACTAAGGTAAAATGGGAGATGGTTTTCCCTCATTTATTGACAAATTGGATAGGGACAACTATCAAGCTTGGTCTCTAAGGATGAAGACCTACCTACAAGGAAGGAGTCTCTATGGATACATCTCAGGAGATGAGGAATTGCCCTCATTCAAAACAAGAGGATTACCAACCAAGGAAGAACATGAAAAGCTCAACACATGGTGTGCTAAGGATGCATTGGCAAGGTCTTATTTACTCAACTCTATATTTGATTTCTTTTTGCACATATTAGAAATTTTAAGACATCCCAAGAGACTTGGGAAACCTTGTCATCTTATTTTTCCTCCAACACAAGGGCTAGGAAAAATCGGTTGTGGATTGAATTCACAATATTAAGGAAGCAACCTAAGCAAGCTGATTTAGAATTTGTGACCAAGATTAAAGATGTAGCAGATCAGTTAGCAAGCATAGGAGAAGAGATTGAAGAAGAACAGATTGTAAGGGAAGTGATCAATGGGATCAAGGCTGATGAGAAATGGGAAAGCTTCACCACAGCTATGGATCTTTACATGGACATGCACACTCCAGATCTTACAACTCTCATGGGACAATTATTTCCTCATGAAGCAAAACTCAACAAGAATGGAGATACATCCAAAGCTAATAACACTTCTGCCCTATACATTGATAAGAAGTCTAAAGATAAAGGCAAAAGCAAGAAGGTGGAAGATGAAGGCTCTACCTCTCAAGCCAACTATGGAGGGAGAGGTAGATCATCAAGAGGAAGGGGTAGAGGAGGTAAGCAAGGTAGGGGGAGATCTTATAACTCCTCACCATGCAACATTTGTGGTCTATCAAATCATACTACAGATGAGTGTTTCAAGAATTACAAGAATCGGAGAGGAAGAGGATACCAAAGAGGTGGCTACTCACAGTCAAGAGGTAGATTCAACCATCACCAGGGCTACAACAATAACTACAACAGAAACTACAACAAAAACTACAACAAAAACTACAACAATAATTACAATGGTAACTACCAAGGAGGATTCAAATCCAGGAAGGATTACAACGACTACACAGAGGAGCAAGATGACTCTCTTCTAATCATGAACATGACTTCAAAATCAGGTACAACCACCTATTTTACATTGAATCAGGATGTTCAAATCATGTGGCTGGCAATGTAGCATTACTCTCTGATCTTGAGGAACCAAAAGGTAAGCATCAAGTCCAAACAAGTGATGACACAAAGCATTTTGTATTGAAAGTTGGAAATGTTAAGACTTGTGATGGAAATCAGAATTTGTTGAGCAGGGTACTCTATGTACCAACCATTACCAAAAACTTGATGAGTGTTGGTCAGATTGTGGAGAAAGGTTTGCAGGTTAGATTCAATCAATATGGAGCATATGTGGAGGATCCAAGGCATGGGTTCAAGAGGATTGCTAAAGGAGAAAAATCAGGTAGACTTTTCACTTTCGAGTTGGAAGATACAAAGAATATTGCACTATACAGTTATAAAGATCAAACACTTTCAGAGCTTGGGATTTGGCACAAAAGGTAAGGACACATAGGAGAAAGAACCTTGAAACAAATGTGCAGGGACCAATGTGTGCTTGGGATACCCAATGTATCCAAGCAACATATGATTTATAAGTGTGGTGCTTGTCAATTTGGGAAGTCTCATAGGTTACCCTTCTCAAGGAAAGGATACATGCATGAAGACTACCTAGAGCTTGTTCCACACACATGTATGGGGACCAAGCAAAGATCCCTCAGTCTCAAGTTCAAGGTACTATGTATCTTTCATTGATGATGATAGCAGATGGACTGTATTGTACTTCATGAAGCACAAGGATGAGGTATTTAATTGTTTTAAAAAATATCTTGCAGTAGTTGAAAATCAAACAGGAAGGAATTTGAAGAGGCTAAGGTCAGATGGAGGAGGTGAGTACTTCTCCAATGAATTTGAAAACTTCTTGCAGGATAGAGGCATCAAAAGAGAGAAAACCACAAGGTATTCTCCTGAGCAGAATGGGGTAGCTGAGAGAAGAAATAAATTAATTGTTGAGACAGCTAGGTCTATGTTGAATGAGAAAAAGTTACCTAACTATCTATGGGCAGAGAGTGTTTGTACTGCCACTTACCTCATAAACAGGTTACCATCTAAGTCTCTTGATGGCATGACACCCTATGAAGCATGGCATGGTAAGAGACCCTCACTTGACAATTGCAAAATATTTGGATGTGTAGCATATGTACACATTCCTTCTCATATAAGAGGTAAGCTAGACCCAAAGGCTGAAAAATGCATCTTTATTGGGTATGATTTAAATGAAAAAGGTTTCAGGTTTTATAACCCTATCAATAAGGGATTCATGGTAAGCAGAGATGTTGTCTTTGATGAAAATGATTCTTGGTATGAGAATGAATGCAGGAAGGTTAAACTACCCTATGATTTGGAAGAGGAATTTCCAAAACTTGCAAAGGAGGAACCTACTTAGAATGAAGACTCAAGTTCAGATGATGAAGATACTATCAACCTTGAAGAATTCAAAGCATGGAAGTCCAAGGGCAAAATGAAGATGAAAAAGCTTGAAGAAATACGTGAATCTTCAGCTCAACCATTTAGAAGATCACAAAGAGAAAGGAAAAAACCTATCAGATATGGGTATGATACATCTCTTGTTACTAAACATTCTATTTATCTTGCCAAAGACTTGTCAAATGAAAAACCAGGATCATATGAAGAGGCCATAACCAAATCACAATGGAAAAAAGCTATGGATGAGGAGATTGATGCACTCAAGGAGAGTGACACATGGGAGTTAGTCCTAAGAAGGACTCGATGAAGGTAATAGGATCCAGATGGATCTATAAGCTCAAAAGAAATTCTGATGGCACAATTAATAGGTACAAAGCCAGATTGGTGGCCAAGGGTTTGCACAAACCCAAGGCATTGACTATGAGGAGACATTCTCACCTGTAGCCAAGATGCCAACAATCAGAGTGTTGGTGAGTGTGGCTGCATCGAAAAATTGGAATACATACCAATTGGATGTCAAGAATGCTTTCTTGAATGGATGGATTTCAGAGGAGATATACATGTCACAACCTCCTGGCTATGAGGACCCTAAGAAGGTAACATATGTTTGCAAATTAAAAATGGCTTTATATGGATTGAAGCAGGCACCTAGGGCATGGAATTACAGGTAAACTACATATCTCGAAGACCAAGGTTTTGTCATGAGCAAGGCAGATACTTCTCTGTTCATTAAGAGAAGTAACTCAAAGGTAATATACCTTTGTGTTTATGTTGATGACATCATCATTACAGGTAATGATGTCAATGGAATCAAATATATCAAAAGTCAAATGATGAAGGAGTTCAAGATCAATGATCTTGGTCTATTGAAGTATTTTTTGGGACTTGAATTAGTCTACACTAATTCAGGAATGTACATTACTCGGAAAAAGTATATACAGGACATGTTGAAGAAGTTTCACTTGCAGGATGCCAAAGTAGGAAGCACTCCAATGGAGGTAAACCTAAAGCTAAGTGCCCATGAAGGTGATGAAGTCAATGACATTACAGGTTATCAAAGTATGGTGGGTAGTTTGAACTATGCTACCTTAACAAGGATAGATATTGCATATGGAGTTAGTGTGCTAAGTCATTTTATGCACAAGCCAAGGATACCTCACTTAGAGGCTGCCAAGAGAATCTTGAAGTATCTTAAGGCTACACAGAACCATGGTTTGTATTTCCCTTACACTTCAGATATTGATATCAAAATTTATTCAGATGCAGATTGGGCAGGATGCAAGGATCATAGGAGCAGCACTTCTGGATATATTTCTTTTGCAGGTGACAAACCAATTTCATGGTCTTCAAAGAAGCAACCTACTGTTTCTTTGTCTTCCACAGAGGCAGAGTATAGAGGACTGGCTAATGCCACACAAGAAGCTATATGGATTAAGCTTTTGTATACAGAATTGGGATTATTTACTAGGTCACCAATTATCTTTAGAGATAATACAAGTTCTCTTCACCTTGCAGCTAATCCTATTTATCATGCTAGGACCAAACACATAGAGGTCCATTACCATTATGTGAGAGAAAAGTTGATAAGAAAGGACATTCAACTAACCTATGTATCAACCAACATGCAATGTGCAGATTTGCTAACTAAAGCTTTGGATGGAACCAAACTTTGCAGGTTCAAATCCATGATTGGATTGCAAGATATACTTGAAGATTGAAGATGAAGACTTAAGCCAAAATGTTTGGCTTGAGGGGGAGTTGTTGGTATAAATCACAAGCCTACACATTTGGCTTGAAAGATATCTTGAAGACCTTACATAAGTGAAGAAGCATAGGAACCATTGCTAGTGGTTAATTACCACTTTATCTCATTGTAAAAATCAAAGTGACTTGGAATCTCTTGTAATCACGTACCAAAAGGATTCGTGGAAAAATTAGTTGTTTGATTGAAAGAATATCTCCAAGCATTTAGGAGCTTGATCATAGGGAGCCAAAAGTTTGAATTTGAATTCAAACTTTTACTCATCTCTTATAAAAATGGACATGGAAAAGTCGCGGGAAGAATCAGTACTCCCGAGCCTAGCATTACTAATTTTTGAGTGTGTGTGAGGTCTACACTCTAGCCCACACCTCTCTACACCATTTGGCAATGAAACGCATGCCAATGGCGTTGTATACAAATGTTCATTAATACATACATTCATATTGTCCATATCTGAGTTCTTTGTTAGTCTACTCAAAAGTTTGTAAACTTGTCAAGGGCATATCTCGGTCAAACTCAGTGATTCAAAGCTTGTTGGATTCAACATGACGTAATCTACAGGCTATCAAAATTTGAAGACATTATATACAGCCATTTTGGAGAAATCTGCGTCGAGGTTATCTCTGGTCATTTTTTGCTACAGTCCTAAAAAGTCGGGGGTATAGCTGAACTTGCTAATTTGATTTATCTTAGCATAGTTTATCATTTTACATCATTCCACTTGGAATAGGTAGCTTACTAAGCTACTTAGATACCCCTAAAAGGAATTTTTCCAATTCCTATTGTGCTGGTCATACTAAGCAAAATACCCAGCAGGTATCAAGACATAAATAGAAGGTTTTCTTGAGTTTGTGACTTCCAAAGTTATCTGTTTTGATTCAATCATTGCACACATCATTTCCAAAGTACATAGGACATTTTATGGTGTCACTGGAAAGCTAATGAAGTCTAGTTATCAACTCTGAAGCAAAGGAGGACTGGTACAAAGCAGGTTTAGCAGTACGTACTCAGTCTCTTGGAGCATCCATCCATGTTTCCAAACAGTGGTATCAGAGCAAACTAAGGTAAAATGGGAGATGGTTTTCCCTCATTTATTGACCAATTGGACAGGAACAACTATCAAGCATGGTCTCTAAGGATGAAGACCTACCTACAAGGAAGGAGTGTCTATGGATACATCTCAGGAGATGAGGAATTGCCCTCATTCAAAACAAGAGGATTACCAACCAAGGTAAGAACATGAAAAGCTCAAGACATGGTGTGTTAAGGATGCATTGGCAAGGTCTTATTTACTCAACTCTATATCAGATTTTGCTTTGCCACATATTAGAAATAGTAAGATATCCCAAGAGACTTGGGAAACATCCCAAGAGACATCCCAAGTGAGCACCTCGATGTAGATTTCTCTGAATTAGCTGAATGAAATCACTTCTAACTTTGTCAGCATGTAGATGACTTTGAGCTGAATCCAACAAGCTTTGAATCACTGAAATTGATGGAGTATTGACTGAGATATGCCCTTGACAATTTGACAGACTTTTGAGTAGACAAGCAGAGAACACAGAGATGAATAATGTAAATGTATCTATAAATTAACACTTGTGTACAATCCCATTGTCATGAATAGCATTGCCTAATGGTGTAGAGAGGTGTAGGATATGGAGTATTCCTCACTCAAACTCAAATGACAGTAGGTTGAAGCTCGGGAGAGTTCTCACATACCGCGACTTTTCTTGATCACTTTTATATGTAATGACTAAGAATTTGAATTCAAATTCAAATTCTTGGCTCCCTATAATCAAGCATATTCTCTCACTCAAGTGAGCTACTTTTTTCCACGAATCACTTAGCTAGGTGATTACAAAAGATTCCAAGTCAATTTGACTTTTACAATGAGGTAAAGTGGTAATAAGCCACTAGCATATGTTCCTATGGTTCTTCATGTATGTTGAGTCTTCATGATATGTTTCAAGCCAAATGTGTAGGCTTGTGATTTACACCAACAGCTCCCCCTCAAGCCAAACATTTTGACTTAAGTCTTCATCCTCAATCTTCAAGTATATCCTGCAATCCAATCATAGATTTGAACTTGCAAAGTTTGGTTCCATCCAAAGCTTTACTCAGCAAATTTGCACATTGCATGTTAGTTGACACATAGGTCAGTTGAATGCCCTTTCTTAGCAACTTCTCCCTCACATAATGGTAGTGTACTTCTATGTGTTTTGTCCTAGCATGATGGATAGGGTTAGCTGCAAGGTGAAGAGAACTTGTATTATCTCCAAAGATAATTGGAGGCCTAGTATATAAGCCTAACTTTGTATACAAAAGCTTTATCCAAATTGCTTCTTGAGTAGCATTAGCTAGCCCTCTATACTCTGCCTCTGTAGAAGACAATGCCATAGTTGGTTGCTTCTTGGCAGACCATGAGATTTGTTTGTCACCTGCAAAAGAGATGTATCCTGAAGTGCTCCTCCTATCATCCTTGCATCCTGCCCAATCTGCATCTGAATAGGCTTTTATATCAATATCTGAAGTATAAGGAAAGTACAAGCCATGGTTCTGTGTACCCTTGAGATACTTCAAGATTCTCTTGGTAGCCTCTAAGTGAGGTATCCTTGGCTTGTGCATAAATTGACTTAGCACACTAACTCCATATGCAATATCAATTCTAGTTAAGGTAGCATAGTTCAAGCTACCCACCATACTTTGATAACCTGTAATGTGTTGGACTTCATCACCTTCATGGGCACTTAGCTTTAGGTTCACCTCCATTGGAGTGCTTGCTGCTTTAGCATCCTGCAAGTGAAACTTCTTCAACATGTCCTGTGCATACTTCTTCTGAGTAATGTATATCCCTGAATTAGTGTAGACTAATTCAAGCCCTAAAAAATATTTCAATAATCCAAGATCATGGATCTTGAACTCATCTGGCTTTTGATATTTCTGATTCCACTGACATCATTTCCTGTAATGATGATGTCATCAACATAAACACAAAGATATATTACCTCTGAATTATTTTTCTTAATGAATAAGGAAGTATCTGCTTTGCTCATAACAAATCCTTGGTCTTGGAGGTATGTAGTTAGCTTGTAATTCCATGCCCTAGGTGCCTGCTTCAATCCATATAAAGCCTTCTTTAATTTGCAAACATAAGTTACCTTCTTAGGGTCTTCATAGCCAAGAGGTTGTGACATATAAACCTCTTCTGAGATGTATCCATTCAAGAAAGCATTCTTGACATCCAATTGGTACATGTTCCAATTCTTTGATGCAGCCACACTCACCAACACTCTGATTGTTGGCATCTTGGCCACAGGAGAAAATGTTTCTTCATAGTCAATGCCTTGGGTTTGTGCAAAACCCTTGGCTACTAATCTGGCCTTGTACCTATTAATTGTGCCATCAGAATTTCTTTTCAATTTATAGATCCATCTGGATCCTATTACCTGCATGGAGTCCTTCTTGGGTACTAACTCCCATGTATCACTCTCCTTGAGTGCTTCAATCTCCTCATCCATAGCTTCTTTCCATTCTGATTTGGTGATTGCTTCTTCATATGAACCTGGTTCTTCATTTAGCAAATCTTTGGCAAGATAAACTGAATGTTTAGTAACAAGAGATGTATCATACCCATATCTGATAGGTTTTTTACTTTCCCTTTGTGATCTTCTAAAAGGTTGAGCTGAAGATTCAGGTATGTCTTCAAGCATCTTCATCTTCATTTTGCCCTTGGACTTCCATGCCTTGAACTCTTCAAGGTTGATTGTATCTTCATCATCTGAACTTGCGTCTTCGTTCTGAGTTGGTTCCTCCTTTGTAAGTTTTGGAAATTCCTCTTCCAAATCATAGGTAGTTTGACCTTCCTGCATTCATTCTCATACCAAGAATCATTCTCATCAAAGACAATATCTTTGCTTACCATGAATCCCTTATTTGTAGGGTTAGAGAACCTGTAACCTTTTTTATTTAAATCATACCCAATAAAAGTGCATTTTTCAGCCTTTGGATCTAGCTTACCTCTTACCTGTGAAGGTATGTGTACATATGCTACACATCCAAAAATTTTGCAATGATCTAATGATGGTCTCTTACCATGCCATGCTTCATAAGGTGTCATACCATCAAGTGATTTAGATGGTAACCTGTTTATGAGGTAAGTAGCAGTAGAAACACTCTCTGCCCATAGATAGTTAGGCAACTTCTTCTCATTAAGCATAGATCTAGCTCTCTCAACAATTAACCTATTTCTTCTTTCAGCTACCCCATTCTGTTTAGGAGACTACCTTGTGGTTATTTCCCTTTTGATGCCTCTGTCCTGCAAGAAGTCCTCAAACTCATTGGAGAATTATTCACCTCCTCCATCTGACCTTAGCCTCTTCAAATTCCTTCCTATCTGATTTTCAACAAGTGCAAGATATTTCTTAAAGCAATTAAACACCTCATCTTTGTGCTTCATAAAGTATAATACAGTCCATCTGCTATAGTCATCAATAAAAGACACATAGTACCTTGAACCTGAGAGTGAGGGGTCTTTGCTAGGTCCCCAAACATCTGTGTGTACCAGCTCTAGGTAGTCCTCATGCATATATCCTTTCCTTGAGAAAGGTAACCTGTGACACTTACCAAATTGACAAGCACCACACTTGTAAATCATATGTTGCTTGGATACATTAGGTATCCCAAGCACACATTGGTCCCTGCACATTTGCTTTAAAGTCCTTTCTCCTATATGTCCTAACCTTTTGTGCCAAATCTAAAGCTCTGAAAGTGTTTGATCCTTATAATTGTATAGTGCAATATTCTTTGTGTCTTCTAACTCAAAAGTGAAAAGTCTACCTCTTTTTTCTCCTTTAGCTATCCTTTTGAATCCATGTCTTGGGTCCTCCACATATGCTCCATATTGATTGAACCTGACTTGCAAACCTTTCTCCACAATCTGACCAACACTCATTAAATTCTTTGTAATTGTTGGTAGAGTACCCTGCTTAACAAACTCTGATTTCCATCACAAGTCTTCACATTTCCAACTTTAACTATAGAATGCTTTGTATCATCACCTGTTTGGACTTGATGTTTACCTTTTGGTTCCTCAAGATGAGAGAGTAGTGCCACATTACTAGCCACATGATTTGAACACCCTGAATTAGTATAAAATAAATGATCATCATTTGTACCTGTCTTTGAGGTCATGTTCATGATTAGAAGAGAGTCATCCTGCTCTTCTGTGTAGTTGTTGTAGTCCCTTCTAGTTTTGAATCCTCCTTGGTAGTTGCCATTGTAATTGTTGTTGTAGTTTTTGTTGTGGCCTTGGTGATTGTTGAACCTTCCTCTAGACTGTGAGTATCCACCTCTTTGGTAGCCTCTTGCTCTCTGATTTTTATAATTTCTGAAACACTCATCTGTGGTGTGATTTGATAGACCACAAATGTTACATGGTGATTAATTATAGGGTCTCCCCCTACCTTGCTTACCTCCTATGCCCCTACCTCTTGAAGATCTACCTCTCCCTGCATAATTAGCTTGGGAGGTAGAACCTTCATCTTCTACCTTCTTACTCTTGCCTTTATCCTTAGACTTCTTATCAGTGTATAGGGTAGAAGAGTTGTTACCTTTGGTTGTATCTCCATTCTTTGTGAGCTTTGCTTCATGTGTAAATAGTTGTCCCATGAGAGTTGTAAGATCTGGGGTATGCATGTCCATGTAGAGATCCATTGCAGTGGTGAAGCTTTCCCACTTTTCATCAGCCTTGATTCCATTGATTACCTACCTCACAATCTGTTCTTCTTCAATTTCTTCTCCTATGCTTGCTAACTGATCTGCAACATCTTTGATCTTGGTCACAAATTCTGAAACATCTTGCTTAGGTTGCTTCCTTAGTGTTGTGAATTCAATCCACAACTGATTTTTCCTAGCCCTTGTATTAGAGGAAAAATATGATGACAAGGTTTCCCAAGTCTCTTGGCAAGTCTTACAATTTCTGATATGAGGTAAAAGAAAGTCAGATATAGAGTTGAGTAAATAAACCATGCCAATGCATCTTTTGCACACCATGTATTGAGCTTTTCTTGTTCTTCCTTGGTTGGCAATCCTCTTGTTTTGAATGAGGGCAATTCCTCATCTCCTGAGATATATCCATAGAGACTCCTTCCTTGTAAGTACGTCTTCATCTTTAGAGACCAAGCTTGATAGTTGTTCCTGTCCAATTTATCAATGAATGAAGGAAAACCATCTCCCATTTTACCTTATTTGCTCTGATACCACTGTTTGGAAAGATGGATGGATGATCCAAGAGACTGAGTAGGTACTCCTAAACCTGCTTTGTACCACCCCTCCTATGCTTCAGATTTGATTAATAGACTTCCTTAGCTTTCCAATGACACCAAGAAATGCCCTATGTCCTTTGGAAATGATGTGTGCAATGATTGAATCAAAACAGATAAGTTTGGAAGTCACAAACTCAAGAAGACCTTGTATTTTGGTCTTGACACCTGCTGATTGTTTTGCTCATTGTGACCAGCACAGTAGCAATTGATAAAATTCCTTCTAGGGGTATTCCATTAGCTTAGTAAGCTACCATTTTCAAGTGGAATGACATAAAAAGATAAACTATGCTAAGAGAAATCAATGTAGCAAGATTAGCTATACCCCCGACTTTTAAGGAGTGTAGCAGAAGTAGACCAGTGAGCACCACGACGCCGATTTCTCTAAATTGGCTGATTGAAATCACTTCTAACAAGCATGTAGATTACCTTCAGCTGAATCCAACAAGCTTTGAATCACTGAAATTGATGGAGTATTGACCGAGATATGCCCTTGACAAGTTGACAGACTTTTGAGTAGACAAGCAGAGAACACAGAGATGAATAATGTAAATGTATCTATAAAGTAACACCTGTGTACAATCCCATTGGCATGACTAGAATCACCTAATGGTGTAGAGAGGTGTAGGCTTTGGAGTTGTCCTCACACACACTCAAATGATAGTAGGTTGAAGCTCGGGAGTGTTCTCACATACCGCAACTTTTCTTGATCACTTTTATAAGTAATGACTAAGAATTTGAATTCAAATTCAAATTCTTGGCTCCCTATAATCAAGCTCCTAAAGGTTTGGAGATATTCTCTCAATCAAGAGAGCTACGTTTTTCCACGAATCACTTAGGTAGGTGATTACAAAAGATTCCAAGTCAATTTGACTTTTACAATGAGGTAAAGTGGTAATAAGCCACTAGCATATGTTCCTATGGTTCTTCATGTATGTTGAGTCTTCATGATATCTTTCAAGCCAAATGTGTAGGCTTGTGATTTACAACAACAAGCATATGTACACATTCCTTCTCAGATAAGAGGTAAGCTAGACCCAAAGGCTGAAAAATGCATCTTTATTGGGTATGATTTAAATAAAAAAGGTTACAGGTTTTATAACCCTATCAATAAGGGATTCATGGTAAGCAGAGATGTTGTCTTTGATGAAAATGATTCTTGGTACGAGAATGAATGCAGGAAGGTTAAACTACCCTATGATTTGGAAGAGGAATTTCCAAAACTTGCAAAGGAGGAACCTACTCAAAATGAAGACTCAAGTTCAGATGATGAAGATACTATCAAGCTTGAAGAATTCAAAGCATGGAAGTCCAAGGGCAAAATGAAGATGAAGAAGCTTGAAGATATACGTGAATCCTCAGCTCAACCATTTAGAAGATCACAAAGAGAAAGCAAAAAACCTATCAGATATGGGTATGATACGTCTCTTGTTACTAAACATTCTGTTTGTCTTGCCAAAGATTTGTCAAATGAAGAACGAGGATCATATGAAGAGGCCATAACCAAATCAGAATGGAAAGAAGCTATGGATGAGGAGATTGATGCACTCAAGGAGAGTGACACATGGGAGTTAGTACCTAAGAAGGACTCCATGAAGGTAATAGGATCCAGATGGATCTATAAGCTCAAAAGAAATTCTGATGGCACAATTAATAGGTACAAAGCCAGATTGGTGGCCAAGGGTTTTGCACAAACCCAAGGCATTGACTATGAGGAGACATTCTCACCTGTAGCCAAGATGCAAACAATCAGAGTGTTGGTGAGTGTGGCTGCATCAAAAAAATTCGAATATATACCAATTGGATGTCAAGAATGCTTTCTTGAATGGATGGATTTCAGAGGAGATATACATGTCACAACCTCCTGGCTATGAGGACCCTAAGAAGGTAACATATGTTTGCAAATTAAAAAAGGCTTTTTATGGATTGAAGCAGGCACCTAGGGCATGGAATTACAGGTTAACTACATATCTACAAGACTAAGGTTTTATCATGAGCAAGGCAGATACTTCTCTGTTCATTAAGAGAAGTAACTCAAAGGTAATATACCTTTGTGTTTATGTTGATGACATCATCATTACAGGTAATGATGTCAATGGAATCAGATATATCAAAAGTCAAATGATGAAGGAGTTCAAGATTAATGATCTTGGTCTATTGAAGTATTTTTTGGGACTTGAATTACTCTACACTAATTTAGGAATATACATTACTCAGAAAAAGTATATACAGGACATGTTGAAGAAGTTTCACTTGCAGGATGCCAAAGTAGGAAGCACTCCAATGGAGGTAAACCTAAAGCTAAGCGCCCATGAAGGTGATGAGGTCAATGACATTACAGGTTATCAAAGTATGGTGGGTAGTTTGAACTTTGCTACCTTAACAAGGATAGATATTGCATATGGAGTTAGTGTGCTAAGTCAATTTATGCACAAGCCAAGGATACCTCACTTAGAGGCTGCCAAGAGAATTTTGAAGTATCTCAAGGGTACACAGAACCATGGTTTGTATTTCCCTTACACTTCAGATATTGATATCAAAATTTATTCAGATGCAGATTGGGCAGGATGCAAGGATGATAGGAGGAGTACTTTTGGATATATTTCTTTTGCAGGTGACAAACCAATTTCATGGTCTCCAAAGAAGCAACCTACTGTTGCTTTGTCTTCCACAGAGGCAGAGTATAGAGGACTAGCTAATGCCACACAAGAAGCTATATAGATTAAGCTTTTGTATACAGAATTGGGATTATTTACTAGGTCACCAATTATCTTTAGAGATCATTAGGGGAAAAAATGAACCCTAAATGGGCCTTTTAGCTTGAGGGCTGATTAGTGATGGACCAATGAGAAGAGGGTGGTGGCCACAGTCTACTCCCTTAATCACATAGACTAGGCATAGGCTTCCCTTGGTTTTGTGTGGTCAAAGATACAAAAACCACCTAGAACTCGTGGTTTTGGCTTTGTGAATGGTTTTGGAATGCTTCAGAATCAATAGGAGCCCTTAGATTTGTTCAATGATCCAAGGGAGAAGGTGAAAAAGCAAAAGTCAAGGCGCGAATGAACCTGGACCCTTGGATCGCTCTTGTTATCAATGGTTGGGATTAGATTCATGTTAAAAAATGCGCCATGAGTTCTACACCCTTGGATCCAGCTTCGAATCGGACGCATCTGCTTGAAACCAAGAAAGTTTGGGCGCCTAAAATGTGGACCATCGGATATACAAGTGATCTAATGGCTGAGAGTGAGGCCCCAACATCGAAAAGTGCCTTTTGCTGTCCACCCTCTGATCTTGGACCCATCTGACGGCTCAGGATACCTCCGAAATTGCGATCAGCCCGAATTGCGGTTTACCGTTGGATCTCTCTTGATCTAAGGGACCAAGAATGTGCAGAGATATTGAAAAATGTGCGCCGGCTGCTGATCTTCATCATTATGTTGTCAGACATTCTCTCACTAGAGATGCATCCAATTAAATATGTACCATTGATTTGAGGCATCCAAAGGCCAAAATTTGTTCATCTTTAGAATTTGAATACAACCTTTTGTGAATCATTATTTTATTTGACAATACTACTAGTGGTTTTGCAAGGCCCCTTAATCTCCTAGATCAAGCTTTTTAATCCAAATCCTTACAAGGCCCATGCAGGGCTCATTTTTTCCCCTAATGTAATACAAGTTCTCTTCACCTTGCAACTAATCCTATTTATCATGCTAGGACCAAACACATAGAGGTCCATAACCGAGGTCATGTTCATGATCAGAAGAGAGTCATCCTACTCTTCTGTGTAGTTGTTGTAGTCCCTTCTAGTTTTGAATCCTCCTTGGTAGTTGCCATTGTAATTGTTGTTGTAGTTGTTGTTGTAATTGTTGTTATGGCCTTGGTGATTGTTGAACCTTCCTCTAGACTGTGAGTATCCACCTCTTTGGTAGCCTCTTCCTCTCTGATTTTTATAATTTCTGAAACACTCATCTGTGGTGTGATTTGATAGACCACAAATGTTACATGGTGATGAATTATAGGGTCTCCCCCTACCTTGCTTACCTCCTATGCCCCTACCTCTTGAAGATCTACCTCTCCGTGCATAATTAGCTTGGGAGGTAGAACCTTCATCTTCTACCTTCTTACTCTTGCCTTTATCCTTAGACTTCTTATCAGTGTATAGGGCAGAAGAGTTGTTACCTTTGGTTGTATCTCCATTCTTTGTGAGCTTTGCTTCATGTGTAAATAGTTGTCCCATGAGAGTTGTAAGATCTGGGGTATGCATGTCCATGTAGAGATCCATTGCAGTGGTGAAGCTTTCCCACTTGTCATCAGCCTTGATTCCATTGATTACCTGCCTCACAATATGTTCTTCTTCAATTTCTTCTCCTATGCTTGCTAACTGATCTGCAACATCTTTGATCTTGGTCACAAATTCTGAAACAGCTTGCTTAGGTTGCTTCCTTAGTGTTGTGAATTCAATCCACAACTGATTTTTCCTAGCCCTTGTATTAGAGGAAAAATATGATGACAAGGTTTCCCAAGTTTCTTGGGAAGTCTTACAATTTCTGATATGAGGTAAAAGAAAGTCAGATATAGAGTTGAGTAAATAAGACCTTGCCAATGCATCTTTGCACACCATGTATTGAGCTTTTCTTGTTCTTCCTTGGTTGGCAATCCTCTTGTTTTGAATGAGAGCAATTCCTCATCTCCTGAGATATATCCATAGAGACTCCTTCCTTGTAAGTAGGTCTTCATCCTTAGAGACCAAGCTTGATAGTTGTTCCTGTCCAATTTATCAATGAATGAAGGAAAACCATCTCCCATTTTACCTTATTTGCTCTGATACCACTGTTTGGAAAGATGGATGGATGATCCAAGAGACTGAGTAGGTACTGCTAAACCTACTTTGTACCAGCCCTCCTATGCTTGAGATTTGATTAATAGACTTCCTTAGCTTTCCAATGACACCAAGAAATGCCCTATGTCCTTTGGAAATGATGTGTGCAATGATTGAATCAAAACAGATAACTTTGGAAGTCACAAACTCAAGAAAACCTTCTATTTTGGTCTTGATACCTGCTGATTGTTTTGCTCAGTGTGACCAGCACAGTAGCAATTGATAAACTTCGTTCTAGGGGTATTCAATTAGCTTAGTAAGCTACCATTTTCAAGTGGAATGACATAAAAAGATAAACTATGCTAAAAGAAATCAATTTAGCAAGATTAGCTATACCCCCGACTTTTAAGGACTGTAGCAGAAGTAGACCAATGAGCACCTCGACGCAGATTTCTCTAAATTGGCTAACTCAAATCACTTCTAACTTTGTCAGCATGTAGATGACTTTGAATGGAATGCAGCAAGCTTTGAATCACTGAAATTGATGGAGTATTGACCGAGATATGCCCTTGACAAGTTGATAGACTTTTGAGTAGACAAGCAGAGAACACAAAGATGAATAATGTAAATGTATCTATAAATTAACACTTGTGTACAATCCCATTGGCATGACTAGAATTTCCTAATGGTGTAGAGAGGTGTAGGCTATGGAGTAGTACTCACACACACTCAAAAGACAGTAGGTTGAAGCTCGGGAGTGTTCTCACATACCGCGACTTTTCTTGATCACTTTTATATGTAATGACTAAGAATTTGAATTCAAATTCAAATTCTTGGCTCCCTATAATCAAGCTCCTAACGTTTTGGAGATATTCTCTCAATCAAGTGAGCTACGTTGTTCCACGAATCACTTAGGTAGGTGATAACAAAAGATTCCAAGTCAATTTGACTTTTACAATGAGGTAAAGTGGTAATAACCCACTAGCATATGTTCCTATGGTTCTTCATGTATGTTGAGTCTTCATGATATCTTTCAAGCCAAATGTGTAGGCTTGTGATTTACACCAACAAGCATATGTACACATTCCTTCTCAGATAAGAGGTAAGCTAGAACCAAAGGCTGAAAAATGCATCTTTATTGGGTATGATTTAAATAAAAAAGCTTACAGGTTTTATAACCCTATCAATAAGGGATTCATGGTAAGCAGAGATGTTGTCTTTGATGAAAATGATTCTTGGTATGAGAATGAATGCAGGAAGGTTAAACTACCCTATGATTTGGAAGAGGAATTTCCAAAACTTGCAAAGGAGGAATCTACTCAGAATGAAGACTCAAGTTTAGATGATGAAGATACTATCAACCTTGAAGAATTCAAAGCATGGAAGTCCAAGGGCAAAATGAAGATGAAGAAGCTTGAAGACATACCTGAATCTTTAGCTCAACCATTTAGAAGATCACAAAGAGAAAGCAAAAAACCTATCATATATGGGTATGATACATCTCTTGCTACTAAACATTCTGTTTATCTTGCCAAAGATTTGTCAAATGATGAACTAGGATCATATGAAGAGGCCATAACCAAATCAGAATGGAAAGAAGCTATGGATGAGGAGATTGATGCACTTAAGGAGAGTGACACATGGGAGTTAGTACCGAAGGACTCCATGAAGGTAATAGGATCCAGATGGATCTATAAGCTCAAAAGGAATTCTGATGCCACAATTAATAGGTACAAAGCCAAATTGGGGGCCAAGGGTTTTGCACAAACCCAAGGCATTGACTATGAGGAGACATTCTCACCTATAGCCAAGATGCCAACAATCAGAGTGTTGGTGAGTGTGGCTGCATCAAAAAATTGGAATATGTACCAATTGGATGTCAAGAATGCTTTCTTGAATGGATGGATTTCAGAGGAGGTATACATGTCACAACCTCCTGGCTATGAGGACCCTAGGAAGGTAAACATATGTTTGCAAATTAAAAAAGGCTTTATATGGATTGAAGCCGGCACCTAGGGCATGGAATTACATGTTAACTACATATCTCCAAGACCAAGGGTTTGTCATGAGCAAGGCAGATACTTCTCTGTTCATTAAGAGAACTAACTCAGAGGTAATATACCTTTGTGTTTATGTTGATGACATCATCATTACAGGTAATGATGTCAATGGAATTAGATATATCAAAAGTCAAATGATGAAGGAGTTCAAGATCAATGATGTTGGTCTATTGAAGTATTTTTTGGGACTTGATTTATTCTACACTAATTCGGGAATATACATTACTCAGAAAAAGTATATACAGGACATGTTGAAGAAGTTTCACTTGCAGCATGCCAAAGTAGCAAGCACTCCAATGGAGGTAAACCTAAAGCTAAGTGCCCATGAAGGTGATGAAGTGAATGACATTACAGGTTATCAAAGTATGGTGGGTAGTTTGAACTATGCTACCTTAACAAGGATAGATATTGCATATGGAGTTAGTGTGCTAAGTCAATTTATGCACAAGCCAAGGATACCTCACTTAGAGGCTGCCAAGAGAATCTTGAAGTATCTCAAGGGTACACAGAACCATGGTTTGTATTTCCCTTACACTTCAGATATTGATATCAAAATTTATTCAGATGTAGATTGGGCAGGATGCAAGGATGATAGGAGGGGCACTTCTGGATATATTTCTTTTGGAGGTGACAAACCAATTTCATGGTCTTCAAAGAAGCAACCTACTGTTGCTTTGTCTTCCACAGAGGCAGAGTATAGAGGACTGGCTAATGCCACACAAGAAGCTATATGGATTAAGCTTTTGTATACAGAATTGGGATTATTTACTAGGTCACCAATTATCTTTGGAGATAATACAAGTTCTCTTCACCTTGCAGCTAATCCTATTTATCATGCTAGGATCAAACACATAGAGGTCCATTACCATTATGTGAGAGAAAAGTTGATGAGCAAGGACATTCAACTAACCTATGTATCAACCAACATGCAATGTGCAGATTTGCTAACTAAAGCTTTGGATGGAACCAAACTTTGCAGGTTCAAATCCATGATTGGATTGCAGGATATACTTGAAGATTGAAGATGAAGACTTAAGCCAAAATGTTTGGCTTGAGGGGGAGCTGTGGGTGTAAATCACAAGCCTACACATTTGGCTTGAAAGATATCTTGAAGACCTTACATAAGTGAAGAAGCATAGGAACCATTGCTAGTGGTTAATTACCACTTTATCTCATTGTAAAAATCAAAGTGACTTGGAATCTCTTGTAATCACCTACCAACAGGATTCGTGGAAAAATTAGTTGTTTGATTGAAAGAATATCTCCAAGCATTTAGGAGCTTGATCATAGGGAGCCAAAAGTTTGAATTTGAATTCAAACTTTTACTCATCTCTTATAAAAATGGACATGGAAAAGTTGCGGGAAGAATCAGCAATCCCGAGCCTAACATTACTGATTTTTGAGTGTGTGAGAGGTCTACACTCTAGCCCACACCTCTCTACACCATTTGGCAATGAAATTCATGCCAATGGAGTTGTATACAAATGTTCATTAATACATACATTCATATTGTCCATATCTGAGTTCTCTGTTAGTCTACTCAAAAGTCTCTCAACTTGTCAAGGGCATATCTCGATCAATTCTCCGGAAAATTCAGTGCTTCAAAGCTTATTGGATTCAGCTTGAAGTAATCTACATGCTAGCAAAATTTGAAGACATTCTATTAAGCCATTTTGGAGAAATCTGCATCGAGGTGATCTCTGGTCATTTTCTACTAGAGTCCTAAAAAGTCGGGGGTATAACTTAACTTGCTAAATTGATTTCTCTTAGCATAGTTTATCATTTTACATCATTCCACTATGAATAGGTAGCTTAATAAGGTACGTAAATACCCCTAAAAGGAATTTTTCCAATTCCTACTGTGCTGGTCATACTGAGCAAAATACCGAGTAGGTATCAAGACATAAATAGAAGGTTTTCTTGAGTTTGTGACTTCCAAAGTTATCTGTTTTGATTCAATCATTGCACACATCATTTCCAAAGTACATAGGATATTTTATGGTGTCATTGGAAAGCTAAGGAGGTCTATTTATCAACTCTGAAGTAAAGGAGGGCTGGTACAAAGCAGGTTTAGCAGTACCTACTCAGTCTCTTGTACCATCCATCCATCTTTCCAATCAGTCTTGACTTCACTTTCAATCATGATCTTGTTGACGTCTATGAGATTACTAGGTTTTCTTGGAATAATAGGAAAAATATGATGGCAACCATGCTACTAGGATTGATTTTTGCTAGATTAACATTATGAAACTACAAGGTTAATAAGAGCTAGGAACATTCATTTCATTTAACAAAGCTCTATCCACTTCTACTATGTATCTATTCTTCCTCTCTGCCACCCCATTTTGTTGAGGTGTATACCCACAAGTGAATATCCTTTTGATGCCATGGTCATTTAGAAAATCTAAAATCTCATTTGAAAAATACTCTCCCCCTCCATTCAATATGAGAGTCTTTATATACTTCCCTATTTCCTTCTCCACTAGGTTTTTGAACCTTTTGAAGTGGTAAAACACTTCTGAGTTTGAATTCATGCAATACATCCAAACAAACGTTGAATGATCATCTATAAATGTGAAAAAATATCTATTACCTCCAATGGATGGCTCCCTTCTACGTCCCCATACATTTGTGTGTATGAGATTCAACACTTCATTGCTTACATGTGCTCCCTTCTTGAATGGTAATTTGCTTTGTTTCCCTAATTGACAAGCATGGCACAAATGATGCATATTTTGAGATGTAAGATCAGGTGGACCACTCACCAAGCCCGTCCTTTGCATGTCCTTCATCTTTTGTAAGTTTATGTGCCCAATTGTTTTATGCCATAACTCGATTTCTATAGTCTGTTTATATCCCATTGACAAGTAGACAGTGTGAGGGGTTGATGGCTTTACCTCCATGGTGAAGAGTCTTCCTTGCTTCATTCTTTTTGCTATGAACTTTTAGTACTACGTGGGGTCTTCAACAAAACATCCTTGATCATTGAACCTCACCTCATAACCTCTTTCAACCATTTGACCTACTGAAACCAAGTTCTTTGTGATGGTTGGCACATGCAACACATCCTTCAACACCTTGGAGATTTCAGATCTATTCAATGCAGCATCTCCCACATGTGTAATCTTATGCTCAATGTCATCCCTTGTCTCTACATGTCCTTGAGTGGTGGGTGAGTGTAAATTAAAGAAAACATCTTTATTGCAACTCAGATGGTTGCCGCAACCACTATCAATGTACCATGTAAACTTTGAATTGACATACAACCATATACATTATGAATAGGTGTCCAAAAAAAGGCATACATGGAGTTACACTTGATGAGGCTTGGTGTTGTAAGAAACCCAACCTTTCACATCTCAAATTATTTGGTTGTGTGTGTTATGTTCACATACCTCAAGAATTAAGACACAAGTTAAACCTAAAGGCAGATAGGTGTATCTTTCGTGGATTTTCTTTAGAGAAAAAGGGTTTTAGATGTTATAATACTTGCACCAAAGAGCTTAAGGTGTCTAGGGATGTAATATTTGATGATTTGTTGCCTTGGTATGGTAGCAAAAATGTATTACAGGTTGATGATGCATATGAAGCCGAGAAGAAGTTCAAAGAGCAACAACAAAGCATGGAGATGAGTGGTCCAACCACTTCAAGCACACCATTAGAGGAGAGTAATACATCCGATTGGCATGGAAAGACAAGGAATGAAGCTCATTCAAGTGAAGGAAGTAGCAAAGGAAAGGGAAAGGCAAATGACGAAGACCATGGATGGGTAGACATGGAATCTACAAGTGATGAAGATATGGAAAAATTAGAAACTACGGGATTTAAAGATCTAAACCAAGGAGGAGGAGACTCCTAACACTTAATGGTGAGGTAAGGTCATCCAATAGAGTTAAATAACATGTTCAAAGATTAAAGTATGATTTCATTCATTGCAAGACACTATGTCTACATGAGTCAACTTATAGCTTGTAAAGAACCTAAATTTTTTGAAGAAGAAAATAAGCATAGGGAATGGATTAAAGCCATGGAGGAGGAAGTCAAAGAACTTGAAGAAAATGATACTTGGTCATTGGTGCCAAGAACAAAGGACATGAAAGTCATTGGCAACAAATGGTTGTACAAGGTAAAGAGGCATGTAGATGGGAGCATCTCTAGGTATAAAGCAAGCTGGTTGCCAAAGGGTTTTCTCAAACCTATGGCATAAAATTTGAGGAAACATTCATTCAAGTAGCTAAGATGTCCACCATCAAAAGTTTGATTGCAATTTTAGCCACAACAGGTTGGAAGATGTACTAGCTATTGGATGTGAAGAATGCTTTCCTAAATGGAGAGCTTTAAGAGGTAGTCTTCATCGAGTAGCCCCAAGGCTTTGAAGATGAGAGGTTTCCACATCATATATGCAAGCTAAAAAAGGCTCTTTATGGACTCAAGCAAGCCCCAAGATCTTGGAACTAAAGACTTGTGGACTACTTGGTAAAATATGGATACAATCAGAGTCATGCAGACCCATCACTCTTTGTGAAGAAAGAAGGTAGCAAAATTGTTTTCATTTGTATATATGTTGATGATGTGATCAGTACAAGGGATGATGAAGCCAACATCAAGGACATAAAAAGGAAGCTTGGATGTGAGTTTAAAATTTCAAATTCAAGGATTTTAAGGTACTTCCTTGGGATTGAAGTACTATATAAAGAAATTAAGGTATGTACGTGATGCAAAGGAAATACATTCTAGATCTTTTGAAGAAATTTGGCTTGTGTGATTGCAAGATCATTTCAAATCCATTAAAAATAAATGTTAAATTAAGTGCTCATGAAGGTGAAGAGGTGAAGGACCTCACCATGTATAGGTCAATAATTGGCTCTCTCTTCTATGATACTATGACAAGACCAGATATTGCACATGTAGTTCAAGTGTCATCTCAATTTTTGCAACCACCAAAACCTCATATTGTTGCAACCAAAATGGTACTTCGGTACCTCAAATGATCATTGAATGAAGGTCTATATTACCCATTTGATGATGGATTAAATGTACAAGCTTATTGTGATGCTGATTGGGCAGGTTCCAAAGATGATAGGAGGAGCACTAGTGGATATGTTATCATGCTAGGCAAGAAGAAAATCTCATGGATGTCAAAGAAACAACCAACAATGGCTCTCTCATCAATGAAAGCTGAGTATAGAGGCTTAGCAAATGTCTGTGGCTTGAGAAGTTGTTTGTTGATCTCAATTTGCAGGTTCAATAAGTACCTATTTTTTGGGACAACATAAGTAGCATATGCTTGGCTCGAAATCTAATGTTCCATGCAAGGTCAAAGCATATAAAAGTGCACTACCACTTTACTAGAGAGAAGATCTTGTCAAAGGATGACAAGGTGTTTCATCTCAATATAACAAAGGACCAATATTCAGATATGTTTACCAAATCATTAGATGGAATAAAGCTACGACAATTCAAGGCATGTATTCGAATGAAGGACCTAGGCATTAAGACTTGAGGAGGAGTGTTGAAAAACAAGTCTCAATCACACAAAAGGGCTCAACCATGCATTTTTCAAGTGGACCAATAAAGAAGGAGGACCCACAATCATGGATTAAAGTTAGAAGCTCCACGAAACTCAATCGAATTCAAATCTCATCAAATCAGCCACCAAAAGGTGCACTTACACTCATTGGTGGGTGGTTAACTAGATTGTAGGAAAAGTAAAACTCTATATAAACATCATCCCTTTGTTTCTTGCATTTTATGCATTCCACAAGTTTCCCACTTAGTTTAGTGAAGTCATAAATTCCAGCAAGCAACCCCCTTGCTTTCTTACCTCATTTTCTCATGATTTCACTCCTCTCTATCTAGAGGTGTAGTTGATTTTTCCAAATTTGATTGCAACGGATTGTAGAGCATTGTTTGATTTTTCATTGTACTCATTTTCATTGATTTGAAGCTTCGTTTGGTCTTTCACATAGTTCCCTAAACATTTCCAAAGATTCAAGTTATTTGACTAAGTGAGTTGTGAGAAATTGCCACCTTTGTGAAGGTATATATCTGCACATAGGGAGAGAGTGTTGCAAATAGGTAGCCTATCTTGCAAAGGGTGGTTCTCCGAGCTGGAATATCCATTTTGGATGATTTAGAGTTTGTTGGGTATCTTTTATAGTGTCCTATAGGTAAAAAAAAAATTCACTTTAAGTCTCTATAGAGAAGTAGAGAAAAGAGCAGAACAATGAGCATATATCACTGCGTGTAGACCTAGTGGAGGGCAGCCATCTTCCATTGTTGGATTGGGGTCTTAGAATTATCCCCCATCATAGGAGGAGGATATCCAAGGAGCCAGGGCTTTCATTGCCCATAAAAAGAAAAAGAAATGATTCCTATGAGCCGAGCTTCCATCTCGACCTACCCCTTAGTGCTAGTGAGGTTAAAGAATCCATAATTAAATTGAAACCTTGTAAATTTCCTCCTATAGATGGGAGCACTAATGAATTCTTCATTCCACTATTAAATTGATGTCCTCCTATATATGGGAGCACTAATGAATTCTTCATTGAGTTGAAAGATTTTATCACACTTTATATTCTTTTTATTTTGAAGGAACCTACTTCAAAAGATACCCTCCCATATTGATATCAATTCTAGATTCATTAAGATTAACCAAAGAAATGGTCCAAATGATGACATTAATAATTGGAAACCCATTACATTGTTGTACACCATTCATCTTATGCCCTTCTGAGGAGGCTTATGAACCGATTCATCTAACAAGGGCTTATGAGCCCTTGTTAGAAGGCTCACACTTGTTATGGACCAATTAATCTTGCTTGACCAAAAAGGCTTCATTAAAGGTAGATATTTACAAATATTTCTCTTATGCCCTTGTTAGGAGGCTCACCCTTGCTATGAACCAATTCACTTGCTTGAACAAAAAGCCTTAATTAAAGGTAGATATATTCTTGATGCCATCATTTCTTTGTGGGAAGGAATGGAGTCTGCAAAAGAGCTCAAACAAGAATTTGTTTGTTTTCAAAGTGGATTTTGATCAAGCCTATGATATGATTGATTGGGATTGTGTCCTCCAATGCTTGCATGAATTTTCTTCACAAGAAATGTATTAATTATGTGAGTGTCGTGCTTGGGAATACTTAGTCGAGGATTATTATGAATGGCTCGATCTTTGATACTTTCATGCTATAAAGATCTATTAGACAAGATTGCCCCTTGGATGCTCTTCCATTTGATATTTCTAGTGATGGCTTGGGTTGGATGATCAAATGATGCTATGTCCTGTGATGACATCAAAGGTGTCCATATTCGTGGCTCCTAATTGCTCCTTGGACTTCAAATGATTGGTGATGACACCAATATGCTAACTAATGTTGATGAATAACTTGTTGCTCACTTATGTTTTTGAACCTTTTTTCTTAGCTACAGGCTCCAAATTTAGTGATAATAAAACCTCGTTCAAGGCATCTAACAACATTATTCATGCATGTGTCTCAAACCTGGGCTCTAGGGTCAACAAAGATGGACTCATATTTAGAATCCTTGGCATTCCCATGAGGTTCAATGTCTCTCTTAGTCAAAGTTGGGAATGGGTTCTCAACAAGTTCACATACTTTAATCACTATATCTTCCCTTCTCTATTTTACTTTTTTTTTTTCATGTTGGATGGCCCGCAATAAGAAACACTTATCACATGTGAAATCCATTGCAAGTTCCTATGGGGTAGAAATTAGCATCCTAATAATATCCCAAAAGTGGCTTGGAATACTTGTTGTTTACCTAAAAAAGAAGGGGGCATAGGGATCTTGTGTTCTTTTACATGTGCTAACACTTTGTCTTCCAAATGGGTTTTTTGGTGCCTTTATTCTAAAGCTCTTTGGGTTCTTCTTATAAAAATAAAAACAAATATATTTTCATTGTCTAGCTAAACTTCTTTGCATATTTAGACTCTCTACGTATCATTACTTTTGCTTGTGTTTCTGGTCTATTGAAAGCATTCTTATCTATAGAATATGGTTCTACTCTCCTAGATGTAGGCTAAGAAGACATGTATTCCTAATGCTGACTTCAGTTCTAATTTATCCCTTTTTACAAGAATGAATGTGGATTGGATGGATTTCTAAATGGAAAAACTACAACTTATCCATAAAAGTGCACAAGTACTTTAAAAGTGGATTTCTATCCTAGAATAGTCTACAACATAATGGAGAGGTAATATCTGACCATGTTATTTTTAACTCTACTAATTTATATACTACCTACTTACAAGTATTGTAGAACATAAAAATCTTGCTCGAGTGAGTATTGGCCATTTCTCTTCCTACATGCCTCTAAAGCTAAGAGATATTAATGTTGACATGTTTAGAGAGTTTAAAAAGGAAAGGGGTTTTGTGTTGAAGATAATTGACAAACTTAACGATAGATAGAGGCTTCACTAGAATGCCCATCAATGGAGATACAAGTTTAGTGTGAAGGACTATCTCATGTGTTCATAAATTGTAGCAACACCAAAAGATTCTCGGGACTTCTCAGAAATGTATTGATGAATGTGAATAGACCCAATCTAGACTATATAGACATGTTTGATTGGGGTGTGCAACAACATGGATCTAGCTTTATTGCAACTCTCGAGAGCTCACATTGTTCGGAACATTTGGATTAGCAAAAATCATAAAATGTTCATGAATAGCAAGAAATATTTTTTGTATCGTTGTAACTCTTGTCTTTCCAAAATTGGTCACCATAGTCTTTGCAAGATTGTTGACTCTCCTGCCTAGGGTTTCATTGTGTCCAAATTTCTTCACCAAGGCAAACCATGTAAATGGAGGGAGTTCCTCCTTTATCTCTACTCTCCACTCAGATGTCTGATGGTCTTTTTGCTTCAAGTTTAGGGGAGTCACTTTCTTTGTCAGTTGTTGGTTCCTCTTGTAGTTTGTTGTTCCTAGGATTCCATTGTGTCCAAATTTCTTTGCCAAGGTAAACCATGTACATGGAGGGAGTCACTCCTTTCTCTCTACTCCCCACTCAGATGTCTGATGGTCTTTTAGCTTCAAGTTTAGGGGAATCACTTTCTTTGTCAGCTGTTGGTTCCCCTTGTAATTTGTTGTAGTGTCGTGCTCATTATACTGAAGGCTCATGCTCCATTTAATTCAATACTTTTTCAAAAAAAAAACATTTAATTCAGAAAAAAAAAACAAAAAGAATGAGGATATGCCATTCCAACTTCTTATTGTCAAAGATAATGGAGCCCTTTGTCTTTGATGTCTTCAACCATGTTGAAATCTCCAAGAATGAGAAGAGGGCCACTAACAAGGAGAAACTCCTTCCAAGCATCAAGTCTACAAGAATAAGAGTTGGAGCCATAAGGACTAACTACTTTAAGATTGATAGGGCTATCAAGACGGGGAATGGAACTATCTTTGTTGTAAGACCGTGCACCTCCGTCCTGACACAAGTTTTGGGTACGCAGGAGATACACACTTTCGGACTGCTATGTACGCACTCTTCGGGAAGATAGAACACCGTTCTTCCTCAATGTACTATGCAGCCAGTTCACAAATACAACCCATTACTGTGATTTTGAATTGAAAATAGTCCGTTTCTGCAACAGTAGACATCAAAGATCCCATCTTCTTGTCATGTCACATGTGCTCCGTATGTCCACGACTCGTATCGTTGAACAACGCAACGTGTTAGCACTTCAATTTCACGCAATTCAGAACCACCACTGAACGAATTCCAGTACTTCCCTGAATCTGATCTCTTGTGCTTCACTCGACCCCTTGGGTATCTTCTTTGTTACTGCTCCGCAATGCGTCCTTCATTGTCCTCAATCCTCTTCTTTCCATGCCATTTGATGTTGAAAATCTGGCATGAGGGTGTAGGTGGACGAGCTGCCGTCTTGTCGTCGTGAACTTTGCAGCTCCCTCAGAACGAGATGCAGCACCTTTGATCTGTTCTGCCTGCTGCTGATGTGCCAATGAAATCTAACAGAAGACAATGAGTACTCTTTTGGATATTTTGTTTAGTCCTCCATGATCTCCGTATCCTGTGACAGCACGACAAGAGCTCAAGAGCAGACACAGAGGCAGCGCAGAAGAACGATGTGATGCGACTTAGATCCGAGGGCAACAACATTCTACGCGCAGATATAAAAAGTATGATGCCTTTGAAAGAATTTTTACTAAAACACATGTTTACGTGCACGTTATCGAGCCTTATCAGAAGCCTCTAGAATCTGTCTGTGGAGAGCAATACATGACATATTGGAGCTGGGATGACGTGTGTGCGTAAAATAAAATCTTATGGCATGATGGAGCTGGGATGACGTGCTTGCGCTACATGTCGAGTCAGAAACATGAAACTAACAAAATCTCTATAAGAGGATTAAAGGTCTTTGTTGATTGCTTTGAGAAATTACTACAAAATTTTTTCTCTTTTTTTTCTCTTTTTTTTTTCTTTTTGACACAGCATTAGGAATTTTGGTTGTTTCAGTTTCTTGAAAATGAGGCTCTTTGCATTTGAATTCGACCTGCACAACCTGGTCCTCGTAAAATACATTGAATCTCTATCAAGTTGTCTTTTCGTTTTAGACTATCTTCACTCTTTATGGTCAGAATGTCAAAGTGTTGTAGATTCAGATCTAATCTTTTCCGGTTTCTGATTTTCAGTGATAACTTTTCGTATTTGTTAAGGTTTTTGTTCGTTGGCTGGATTTTGCGCCATTCATTTGTCAGCGATCCAATGTTAAAGCTAGTATTACTTTGGATACTACTTTACTGTATTTGGATTTTTGGAACCGTAAATGATGGAGGTGTAATATTCTTGAGAAATTTGAAGCTCTTGGGTTGCTGATGTTAGAAAATATTTCAGCTATCGTAAATAATTTTTATTGAACAGCGTCTGCATTCTTGGATTAATCTGCGCTTTAATCCTGAGTGTTCAACGTCCTGTTCTTTTCTTTATCTATTGGTGTTTTGCTTGTGCAGACTTGAAGTACTTGATCATAGCTGAAGGACATATTTCTGGAAAGCGCTTACTGGTTATTAACAAGCATAGTGTGTAATCTCATAAATGTAAAATAACCATAAATAAAAACAAACGTATGTACACATTTCGTCACGATCAGACTTACAAACGGAGATATTTTTGTAGAGCATTGATGGATTGAGAAATGGCCTCTCTGTCGAGTAAAAGATTAACAACTTGATGCGGTTTTAGCTTCGTCTGTATTCATGGAGATGGTATACAGCGAAAGGTTTTCTTCTTCTGGTTTGCAATAGCTGCGTTCTTTCATAAATTGGACAACACTCTATCTTTCATGCCCTTCATTCACCTCATGTTATGTTTCCTTTCTGCTTCTTTGAGGGATCGATCTATGTCTAACATACATCCTAGGTTCGTTGACTTCTGTGCCATTAAGTTCCAAAGATCGTGATCTGGTAAGATCTTCGACAATAACAACGATGTCCGGAGCTCTGAACATGATTTGAATCGACTATTTGCTTTGCGTATCGTACCTCCAACGAAAGACTCAGTGTTGCCTGTATTGCAGAAGAAGCGCATATGGGTTTCATGGGCAGCATCCATATATCTGACCCTCCAGAATTTCCTTGTCACCTTTGAAAGCCTTATAGTTAAGATGCCAAAGTGTGAAACCAACAAGACTATGCGCGTACAAGGTTGTGGACACAACAGAAGTAATGGTGCGCCCTGGGCAATGTCAGCGTAAAGAGGAGAGCTGGACAGCGAAGAGAATTAGGGGTTTACGACAGTGAGAAGGACAATTGTAGAAGTGACGGGCGACGTCAGTATTAAGTGGGAAAGAGAACGAATCTTTACAGATCAAAGAACGAGAAAAATAGGTAAGTACCTTCCGAGTGAATCAATGTCAACGTGGTTGTCGGCAGTTTCGATCTGTCTATGAGTACGTTTCCTTGCGATTGATACTTGCCATGGCGAAGGTGGTAATAGAGGAGGCCTCGCTTTGGGCAGCTACGCCCTTTTATTGTCTTATCTTCTTTCCTCTCAATATGATGTCCAATCTCAATATGATGTCCAACCTGTAGGAGTCTTGGTCCTCTAACAGTAAGTATCCCGTGATTCCCATCTAGAACCTTATTCCGGGCATCACAACTCCCTAGCTTCTACGAGGTTTCAGGCGACATCATCTTGCTTTGTTAGCAAGCTTAATACAACAAACATAGCGTCAATGCAAAGGAATGGCATAACAGGGCGTCAACTCAAAGGACTGACATAAACATGGCGTCGGTTCAAAGGACTGACATAAACATGGCGTCAATGCAAAGGAATGACACATGGCGTCAATTCAAAGAACTGACATAAACAGAGCGGCAATACAAACGGGTCACATAAACTTGAAGTCAATGCAAAGGAATGACACACAACATACATGGCGTCAATGCAAAGGAATGGCATGATGTAAAGGAGATCAGACAGTCGCAGCGCATGGACTAAAACATACTCTACTCGTACATGTACTAGTAAGACGCACCTCACAGAGTTCTATTAGAACAGATGTTGATGGAAATGCGAAAGCAAAGCGCCATGCCATTGGGCTTCAAAAACGAAATCTGTATGATGATGCAAGATAAACTGGAGATTGCATGTTTAATTGGGACTAATTGCACGCTTAACTCAACTATACAACAAAAATCATTTATTATATCTAGGCAGCTTAATCCAGGGCCCCTCTAGAGTACTTGAGCTCAAAATTTTTGTATCAGTAAATCATCTTGTAGATCTTTTCCATGTTCAAACCTCAAGCACCAAGGATCTCGAGAAATGGGCTCAAGAAATCAACCTTTTGATCATCCACATTCCAAAGTGCACATTTATAAGGCTACACTTAGCAATCGTCTACTTTAGGTAAAATGCATGAAGGAGTTTTTTTAAAAGGAGGGGAAAATGTAATTTAAGTGCTTTTCGCGAAACAAAATGCATGTTAAATATCCTAACAAAATAGGGTAGAAGCTGAGGAGCTTGTGTTTATTGTGACCTTTCAAACAAGTAAAAAAGGGTCCATGCGGTGCAAAATCTTCTCTCCATCATATCTGATGGAAGGCAAGCTTCAAGGGCATTGAATATTGGAAGCAGGACAATCACTCCCTGAAATTTCAAATCGTTTAGTTCAAACTAAGCACCAAAACTCTTGATGAAATACTATTCATAGCTAACTCATACATCCAACGAGCCCAATTGTACCAAAAATCTAGGAAGATATGATGTTCGATTTGAATAAGTCTGCATGCGGAACTCTTGTACACTACTCATATTCTTAGAACGTATTTTATGTGACTCCACCACATAGCAGTCCCCCTCCTTAATTAGCCCTTTGGTAATCTGTCACAGGTAAACCTTCGCACACAAAAGTGCAAAATAGTCAAGGTCGTGTACAGGTTAGGAACTACTTTTCTCCCAACAATAGTGTTGATTGATAGTTATTAAAATTATGTCATAGGCTTATACTTTATATATTTGAATGTCCAAAGTCTTTTATAAAACATTAGAGTGATTTAAGAGTTATATCTAATTGTGTGAAATGGTGTGTGGATAGCAAACTCCTATGAGAGTACATTGTGTTTTTGCGATATATTGGGATTGAGACGCTTTCTCAAAATGCCAATGGATCTAATAACTGGTATAAAGTGAAGTATATGATCTGATTGTTCGACCGGCTGAGAAAGATCTGAAATTGTACATTGTACTCATATGTATGGCCAAATACCTTGCGATTATACTTAAGCATAGGCTTCTTTGCTCTTTAAAACAAGGCACTTAGCCTAGTGGTTAACTCTCAAGGTTGGGAAGGAGGTCTCGAGTTCAACCCCATTAGAAGCATGGGAGAGAGTTTTGCCCAAAGAGCTCTATGGCCTTCTAACTCTAGTTAATGTGAGTTAGCTTGAGTCTAAAAAAATTTAACTTGAGTGGCGAGCATTATAGTATATTGCTAGGGAAGGATCATAGACTTTCTTGATCATACATGGGTCCTTTGAAAAATATTGAATCTCTTGCTTATTTGTTGGAATTGCCTGAACATTTAAATGTGCATCCTATATTTCATGTTAGCTTACTTAAAAGATATATATACCATGTTTTGCAAGACAATTATAAGTTGAAAGATGATGGCTCTTTTGAGCTTCGACTTGAAATAGTATTAGATAAGGGGGAAAGATTACTTGGGAATAGATCTATAGTAGAAATTACTTCCAAGACAATTATAAGCTCGATCTCTTGCTTATTTGTTGGAATTGCCTGAACATTTAAATCTCCATCCTATAGTTCATGTTAGCTTACTCATGTTTTGTAGGACAATTATAAGTTTAAAGATGATGGCTCTTTTGAGCTTCGACTTGAAATAGTATTAGATAAGGGGGGAAGATTACTTAGAAAAAATAGATCTATAATAGAGATTTTGATGAAATGGCACATGTATCCAATTGAAGATTCAACTTGGGTGAACTTAGATTATTTTCTAGCACATTATCCTTCTTTCCAAATCTAAGAACAAAGTTCTTGAAAGGTGGGAAGAACTGTAATAGGCCTTTTGATAGTGAAATAGTTCATTTTGAGCTTTCCGAGTTACGTTATGAGGATAATGTTTTGAATGAATAATTAGGTTAGTTTATGCATGTAGGAAAGAATTATGGATGACAAGTTTTATATTCTCTCCATAAACCTTATCTGCATCATGTTTTGTGGTTGAAAATTGACTGTGAAGATGAAAGAAACAAGAGAAATATTGTATGAGACAAACCTAGAGCATGCATAAGAGAATAAAAGTGTCTCTATGAGATTTTTGTGAATTACGTTTTAAGTACCTCATTTAAAGCTCTAGATTTACGTCACTATAAGAAAACTCCTTGATTTTATCCTCTCTCTAGAATTTCTAAACTTGTAAGGCTCAAACATGATACTTGGAGGTGGATTTGAACCTAGGTCATCTCTAACACTATTATGGAGATCGAAGAGTTGAACATTTTTGTGTCTCACAAGCTTAAGCTGATTCCTTGGTGTTTTTGAGTTATACATCGTGGAAAAGTGTCAACTTATAGGTACTTAAAAAACAAAGTGGGAGAAACATATACCTCCTCCTTGATGTATCCATTTAAGAATGATGATTTTTCATGCATTTGGAATATAAGCCATCTTTTATGGGGATCACTTGTAGGTGGCATGCGATTTGTAATCATTCAAGATAGTGGTGCAAGTGTGTCTTAGACATTAAATCTTTCCACTTATGAGGTTCCTTGTGCAACAAGTGAAGATTTTTACTTCTCTAAAGTACCATCTGCTTTGTATTTTTCTTTCCAAATCGACGTCATTCCAACTACTTTTCTCTTTGGTGGTCAATTGCCAATTCCCAAGTGTCATTCTTTAGCATGCTATCATAGTGATCATGCTTCATTTCCACTCTAGTTTTTGAGTGCTTTATCTAGAGTTGTGGGTTCTTTAAGTAATCCCATAACTTCATCAAGAAGAGCCATATTGATAATTTGATGTGAGGCTCTTTGTTTTTCTATAGTCCTTTTGATCTATGCTACCCATCTGAAGATGACTCTGGATCATTAACTATAGAGTTACGATCATCAAAGATCTATTGTGCCCACTTTGGTAGTGGCTTATGTTGTGTGACAACAAATAGTTTTCATTTTGTTGGGAGAATCTTATTATTTGATGTTTTGTCCTCATCAATCTCGACTTCTATATGGGAAGCCACAAGGACCATTATTTCTTGAACTAGGGAGATAATGGTTTAACCTTTACTATTCACTAGGTGTGGTTGCTCATCAAATACCACATCATGGTTAATAATTCTCCTCTTTACCTCTAAATCCAAAGTCTATATATTTTAGAATCTTCACTATATGTTAAGCAGATTTTTTTTCTTTATGATCCTAACTTAATTTTTCACTACAAGAAGTGACCCTCTATATTGATGGTTGATGCGAATCAACTTTGTTGCTTCGTGATTGCACATTCCATCGTATATGTTGTGCGCACACTGTCGCTTGAACGATATCGCTAGTGAGGTTCAATGTGAGGGTTCTTATGATGTTTAGTAAGCATCACTTATGGGATGTTGTCACATATGGTATGCTACCTAAGCATCACATATGCGATACTAAGGGAGCCTTGCATAAGCAACACTGCATTGCTTATGATCATAACCAAAACAAATTACATCGCTCTTCAGTCATGTGTCTAATCATAGAGCGGACCAATGTTCATATATGCATTGTGATTATGATCTCTCTCTCACTTTCTCTCTCTTCTTTGGTCTCTCTCTCTCTCTATTGCAAGTTATTGAAGAATTTCATAGAGCATAATATATGGCCAATTATTGTAAGTGCGATTTTCATTGTTTCTATATCATTAAAATTTTATTGTTTTCATAAATTAACATACTCGAACAGACACATGTACATGCACGTACACAAATATAAATCGAGATGCACATATGCATGCATGCTCACACATGCACATACACACATACTTATACACATACACATGCACATGCACATGCACATACACATGCACATACACATGCACATACACACATACATATACACATATACATGCACATACACACACACATACACATACGCATACACATACACCATACACACACATGCACATGCACATGCAAATACACATACACTTACACATACACATGCACATGCACATACACATATACACACACATGCACATGCACATGCATGCAAATGCACATGCATGCATATGCGCATGCATACACATACACATACACATACACCTACACATACACATACACATACACATACACATACACATACACATACACATACACATACACATACACATATGCATGCATACTTATACACATACACATACACTTACATATGCACACACACATATGCACATATATACACATGCATATGCTCATACACATACACATGCAAATACACATGCAAATACACACATACACATACATGTACACACACATACACATACACATATACACATACACATACTCACACATACACATGTTGAGATATGAAGCTCAACATGTGATGATCTCGAATGACATGTATCACTTTTTGATTTCTCTAACATGTATAGCGATTGTGCCAGTATATGTCAAGGATACTTCATTGAACTTTACTAGATTTACCTAGCAAGAGTGATGGCATATTTGTTTCTTTCCAGCTAGCTCATTCGTGGACATTAGGATTTTCCTTATGTATTGTTCTTTATATATTGCACTTGTATTGTTGTTTTAGGTGATTTCATGTACATTCCTTAAGTAATAGAAGAAGAAGAACAAGAAGACCATTTGTTGTATATTATTGAACAATACATTGTTAAAGTTTTATATTATTAATGTATTAATATGTTTCTGATGTTTCTGATATAGCAGCTGAAGGTTCGTGAAGAGCGTGCAAGGCGTGAAAGGGTGGATATCAATAATCCGAATAATTATTATTTAGCTTGTAAATAAACCTGTGTAGAAGGTTCTATTGTTAAAAAAGTAATGGTTAGAATAAGGGTCGTTGTAGACCGCAGTTTCTGTTATTCAAAGCAATGGATTTCTGTAAAAGTTACCAACTTTTAGTTTCACGCCTGCTTTTCGAAGCCGCCCTCATGTAACCACTATTTTCGACGTAATCAAAAGTCCTATAAATACATGCACTCTGTGGACTGTCGAAACAGAGTGCATGGGGGGAGATTGCACCCAATCTACGTTCTGTCTTGTCTCTTGTTACGTATATTTTGTTGTGTGTTTCCTATGTTCGTAATCTCTGTATGCGTGTGAGCAAGATCCTGACAACAGTGGTATCAGAGCTCTACACGCATCAATACAAAGGGTTCTATTCTCTGTTCGCGATTCCGATTTCGATTCCGTCTCCGTCTCCGGTTCCTGTTCCTGTTTCCAGTTCCTCTCTCTGGTTCCGGTTCCTGTTCCAGTTCCAGAACTAGAACCTACATTTTCACCTACGTTTTCTCCTACGTTTTCTCCTACATTTACACCTACGTTTACTCCTTCGGCTTACTCTAAGGGGTCGACTAAGGCAAAGAACTTAGGCAATAACTTAGGCAATACATTGGCAACATTGGCACCCAAGGCTCCCTTGGCGACCGTTGGCAGCCGTTGGCTACGCGCGAGGCAATTTTAATTTTGAGTGGCAATAGAGTGGTTTAGATTCCCTAAGGCAGGAGGATTTGAACCCACAACCTCCTACTTTCAAGGGAAGTATTTTTTACCACTACACTCTTTCTTGGAGTTGTTACTCAAGTTCTCTCTCCTTAAATTTAACATAACTTTCAGTTTTTACTTTTGAAGGCGGCACAGTGCAACGCGACGCGGCGCATCTCAGGGTACATCCTGTCAGGGTACACTTCTCCGGGTACACTTCTCAGGGTACACCAGGGCACATCCAGACAAGGTACATCCAGACAGGGTATATCCTGTCAGGGTACATCAGGGTACATCCAGACAAGGTACTTTTCTGCGAGGGTACATTCCTTGAGGGTACATCCCGAGAAGAAAAGCACTACCTTAAAGGTCCAAGAGCACCATGGAGGATTACAGTAATTCACCTCTACCTGAGGCAACACTTGGACAACAACTAGAGCTTTTGCGGCATGAGCTTTGAGGAGCTCAAAATGAGATCCAACAACGTGATGAAGTCCTCCAAAAGATACAAGCTGAGGAAGACAACCTTAGGAGAGTAGTAAAAGCTATTGTTTCTGCCCAACACAGGAATCATTGGAGAAGGACTTAAGTACCTTGGGTAATGATATCTCTCTTCACTCTCTACTTTGCATGCAGGGTACAATAAATAACAAACTAGTTAAAATTCTACATGACGATGGTAGTTCACATGACTTCATTTTACATTTATTAGTACAAGAACTTCAATTACAAACGTTTCCTTTCTTGTATAAAGTGAAAGCTGCATTTCAGGGTAGTCATTATAATGTAACACGAGAAGTGAAAGATGTTACGATTAGCATAGGCCGATATGTTGATTTACGAACATCTTTACTTGCACCTTTGCAATCTTACGATGTTATACTAGGTATGCCTTTTCGTCACCATTATAACCCACGTATTGACTACAATACATATACTTTTAACTTTGAATTCAAAGGTCAAATCATTACTTTGTCTGCACGAAATGAGTTCCAGCCATTTCCATTGATTAGTCACACTCAAGTAAAGCGTGCATTTATGAAAGGATTCAACTCATTCATTGTTTTTGTCAATGTCATCAATGATTATACTCATACACTTCCTGATGCATATAAACCTTTCATGAGTACTTATAAGGATTGTTTTATGTTTGAGTATCCCTCTGAACTACCACCATCTCGAGGATCCTTTGACCATAGCATAGACTTAGTCCCTGGTAGTTCTCCTCCTCATAAAGCACCTTATAGACATGGCCCACTACATCAAAAGGAAATAGAAAATCAAGTAAAAGACCTACTACAAAAAGAACTTATAAGGTCTAGTTCTTCCCCATTTGGAGCACCAGTTCTCTTAGTAGAGAAGAAGAATAAAACTTATCGAATATGCATTGATTATAGAGCCCTTAACAAGATCACCATCAAGAATAGATACCCTATTTCTCGAATAGATGATCTCTTAGATAAGTTATGAGGAGCTCGTGTCTTTAACAAAATTGATCTTAAATTGGGTTACCATCAGATTCGTATGACACAAAGTGATATTTTTAAGACTGCATTTAGAACTCAAAATGGCCATTATGAATTTATGGTAATGCCCTTTGAACTTACTAATGCCCCTGCTACATTTGCGCGAATGATGAACAATATTTATCTTGATTACCAAGCTTTTGTTCTTGTATTCTTTGATGAGATACTTGTTTACAGTAAGAATGATAGTAAACATGAAAAGCATCTTGAAACAATTTTTCATTTGTTACGAGAAAACACACTTTATGCTAATCCTGAAAAAGAGTTACTTCTTTCAACGTAAGCTAGAATATTTAGGACATAGTATTTCAAGTGAAGGTGTGCATGTGGATCCGAAAAAGATTAGAGTTATAGTAGAATGGCCTACACCACAATCAGTCAATGATGTTCGTTCTTTTCTTGGGTTGGCTAGTTTCTATAGGAAGTTTGTTCGAAGTTTTTCTTATTTAACATTGCCTCTTACCTTGTTGTTGAAAAAGAAAATAAAATTTTTATGGGGACTTACCCAACAACAGTCCTTTGGCAAACTGAAACAAGCACTTTCACATGCACCTGTTTTCCAGTTACCTGACTTTTCACAACCCTTTCATGTCGTTATTGAAGCTAGTGGTTCAGGAATAGGTGCTGTTTTAATACAAAATGACCATCCCATTGCATTCGAGAGTAGGAAGCTTAAACCCTCAGAGCAGAATTATAGTAAGTATGATAAAGAATTGTTAGCAGTTATGCATGCTCTGCGAATTTGAAAACACTATCTTATGGGCTCTGAGGTCTTAATCAAAACCGATCAACAGGCAATTAAGCATTTATTAAATCAGCCTTTAATTTGAGATAGGCATCTTAAATGGGCATCATTCATTCAAAATTTCCAACCCATGATACAATATCAGCGTGGTAATGCTAATGTTCTAGCTGATGCTCTTAGCCGTTTTCCTTCACATTCTGTTGTTTTAAATAATATTTCTGCCATCCAAATTCATTCTTTTCAAGACATGGTTTTCACTTATGCATCTGATATGTATTTTTCACGTGCATGGCATGACTTCAACAATGGTGCATCTTTATCTGATGAACATTATACATTTCACAATGGTTTTCTCTATTCTCAACATAGATTGTGCATAACCCAAGCTTTTAAAGATTTTGTCATTAACGAAATGCATGAACATTATACATTTCATAATGGTTTTCTCTATGTTCAACATAGATTGTGCATAACCCAAGCTTTTAAAGATTTTGTCATTAAAGAAATGCATGAACCATCTTACATGGGTCATAGAGGCATATAGAGCACCATTTTTTTTGCACAGATTTCTTCTTTTGGCCACACATGGAAAAAGATATTGCACATTATGTTTCTCAATGCATTGTATGTCAGCGTGTCAAACGTCATCATGGTAAACCATTTGGATTATTAATGCCACTTTCCATTCCAAATGAACCATGGGAACAAATTTCTATGGATTTTATCACAGGTCTTCCTATCACTTCATCACATAATGATATGATTTGGATAATAGTTGATAGGTTTAGTAAATATGCATATTTCATTCCGTGTAGAAAAACTTTGACTGCACCTCAGGCTGTAAAATTATTCATTAAATGCATTTTCCTACATCCTGCATTTCCTAACCTAATGTTATCTGATCGTGATGTTAGGTTTTGTAATCATTTTTGGGTTGCCTTATTTCAACATTTTGGTTCTAACATAGATTTTAGCTCTGCATTTCATCCTGAACGTAATGGACAGAGTGAGGCTACAAATAGTACTATTCTTGATTTATTGCATTGTTATTCATTAGATAATCCTAATAACTGGGATGAAAAGTTGAAATTGCTTCAATTTGCTTAGAATAACACAACACACACCACTACAGGTCATGCACCTTTTGAAATTGTTTTTCGTAAAAAGTACCAGCTCCATGAACATTTCCATGCATGTGTTTTTACATGGCACATGCCCATTTTTTTTTAATTCAGTGATGAAACATGTGATTGGCCATCCATGTTTATTATTTTATCAACTGAGGTCAGTTGCTTTTTCAACTGAGGGGCATGTTATAACTTATGGAATATGTTGAACAATGCATTGTTATTGTTGGATTGTAACAGTAACATGGAATATGTTGAACAATGCATTGTTATTGTTGGATTGTAACAGCAACATGGAATATGTTGAACAATGCATTGTTATTGTTGGATTCTAACATTAACATGGAATATGTTGAACAATGCATTGTTATTGTTGGATTCTAACAATAACATGGAATATGTTGAACAATGCATTGTTATTGTTGGAATGTAACATGGAATATGTTGAACAATGCATTGTTATTGTTAGAGTGTTAAATTCTTTTATCAACTGAGGTTAGTTGCTTGTCAACTGAGAGGCATGTTGTATATTATTGAACAATGCATTGTTAAAGTGTTATATTATTAATGTATTAGTATGTTTCTGATGTTTCTGATATAGCAGCTGAAGGTTCGTGAGGAGCGTGCAAGGCGTGAAAGGGCGGATATCAATAATCCGAATAATTATTATTTAGCTTGTAAATAAACCTGCGTAAAAGGTTCTATTGTTAGAAAAGTAATGGTTAGAATAAGGGTCGTTGTAGACCGCAGTTTCTGTTATTCAAAGCAATGGCTTTCTGTAAAAGTTACCAACTTTTAGTTTCACGCCTGCTTTTCGAAGCCGCCCTCATGTAACCACTATTTTCGACATAATCAAAAGTCCGATAAATACATGCACTCTGTGGACTGTCAAAACAGAGTGCATGGGGGGAGATTGCACCCAATCTACGTTCTATCTTGTCTCTTGTTGCGTATATTCTGTTGTGTGTTTCCTATGTTCATAATCTCTGTATGCGCGTGAGCAAGATCCTGACAACACCATTCTTCCTTGCCTCAATCTATATGTGTCTACTTCTCTTTGATTGTGGGAGTTTGTGTGAGTTCTCTTCTTTATCCCGTTCCTCATGGCATAGTATCAGAGCTAGTGTGGCTGTGGAGAGCTCGTGGAGAAGACTGATAGTGAAGAGTATGTGAGAAGGCACAATTCACAAACGACCTTGGATTGCTATGAAAATTGATCTCAAAAGATTTTCGAGAGTCATCCCTTTAGGGTCAATGGTTTTTTGCTAGATGAGAGTTTCAAAGCCATCTCCACCTCCATTTCAAGTTCACAAGCTAGGGCCCACAAAAAAACCAGATCACTTTACAAAACTGTAACTTGTATCTAGTTCAGAAACACTCATATATTCTTGGTCTTGAATTTCAAGTGATTTTGTGTACTACTAATACACAGAAATTGTGTTTTCCTGAGATCTAACTATCATGTCATAGTTCAACAGTGTTCAAGTAGAAGTACTGCTTGTAGTGTTCTGTAGTGTTGTGAATTGTTGTAGAAATGGCAAAGGTAGATGGAGTTAGCTTATAAGCGAGAAGCTGGACAAAAATAACTTTCATGCTTGGAGATTTAGAATGATGAATTTCCAGATAGGAAAAGGCTAGTCGAACTACATCTAAGGAGAGAATGAAAATGCTCGACACTTACAAAAAGGAATCGCACTATGGACTAGTTAAGAGCATATGAGGAACGGAATCAAGGAACACGAAAGGTAATGTATTGGCTATCTATTAGCATATAACATAGCATGATTGGACACATACAGGATACCAAGACTCTGAAAGAGGCTTAGAACAGCCTGGTCACTTTGTATGAGACAAATACAAAGGCATGAAAGTTGCAATTCAAGAACGAGCTGCATACTTTGGAGGAAAAGGGCATGTCGGTAAGTGGCTACATCCTAAAACACAAAAGCATATGTGAGTCACTTGCATCTATTCGCGTGAATGTAGATGATGATGATCAGGTGGAAGTGTGCCTTCATGGTTTAGGAGTTCTATATAAGTATTTTAGAACATCTATTCAAACCAGGGAGAGTATTCCAAATTTTGATGATCTGGTATCCATGTTGATTATTGAAGAAAAGAATCTTCCTGAGGACCTGAAATCCCAAGTAAAACCTAGTTCTAAGTAGGTATGCTACTATGGCAGAGGAAGAGGCAGAGGTAGAGGCTTCGAAAGTGGAAGAGGAAAAAAAAACCAAGACCAAGGTCAACATCACAATCATGCGGGAGGTAGAGGATAGTTTCGAGGTAGGGGGAGCCAAGGAGACCGCATAAATTTCCAAAGAAATGATTCAGGTAATGACAGTAAAGGATGCTTGAATTGTGGTAAATCTAGACACTTTGAACATGATTGCAGGTTGAAGAATCAAAATAATAGAAGGTAGCAAAACAATCCACAAGTGCAGATGATTCTAAGAAATTATTCATGGTTCAACATCACATGATGAATACAATGTGTGCTGATGTTTCAAAATTGAATGGAAATGTTTGGTATGTTGATTTATGTGCTTCAAATCACATGACTAGTCATGTGGAATGGTTTAGTAGTTTGCAAAAATAGCCAGTTCGTGGATATGTTGAAACTGGTGATGACACATCACACCCTAACGAGCATACATGAAACATAGCATTGCCTATGGAGGATAGAAAGGTAAAAAATCTTGTTGATGTGTTGCATGTTCCAAATATAACAAAGAATTTGGTTTCTGTTGGCCAAATAGTTGACCAAGAATTACAAGTCAGATTCAATGTTGATGGGTTATATGTAGAAGAGTACAAATAGGAGGGACAATTGATTTCCAAAGGAAAGAAAGTGGGTAGGATGTTCACCTTAAATGTGAAAATTCGTGAAATGAATGCAACGATGTTTGCAGAAGGTGCAGGAGTTATTGCTCGAATAGAGAGATTTGGCATAAACAAATTGGACATGCAAACTTGTAAGAGGCTAAAATTGATGCAGTCCAAGGGGATTATCAATGGACTATTAAATTTTAAAGTTGCAAAAATGCAAAAGGTATGTGTAGCATGTCAATTTGGTAAAGAGTTAAGAGCATCATTTTCGCATGATACGCATGTTAGTGAGAAAGTACTAGGAATAGTATATAGAGATGTTTGGGGTCCTGCAAAGACCACATCTATGGGAAGCTACATGTTTTATGTTACTTTCATTGATGACCATACACGGAAAGTATGGGTATACTTAATGAAAGAAAAGATTGAGGTGTCCACTCACTTCTAGAATTTTAAGGCTATGGTGGAAAAGCAAATAGGAAAGTATATTCAGATATTAAGGTCTGATGGAGGAGTTGTGTTTTTGAATGAAAAAACAGACATATTGCAGAAGTAGCAAGAGCTTTGATGGCTGAGAAGAATATGCCTCATTGTTATTGGGAGAAGCTATGCATACTGCTGTATACATCATGAACATAACTCTAACTGCTGTTGTACATCAAGTTACACTTGAAGAGAAGTTCACAAGTAAAAAGCCAAATTTATCACATATGAAAGTATTTTTTTGTATTGCATATGTACATGTTCTAGATCAGTTGAGGACCAAGCTTGATCCAAAATAAAAAAAATGTATCTTCATTGGATACTCCCTTGAGCACAAGGGGTATAAATGTTATAACCCACTCACATGAGAGGTGAAGGTAAACAAAGATGTGTTGTTTGATGAAATGTCAAGCTTCTATGCAGATGCCAAAGATGGACTTGATCATGACCCAAATGAAAAAGAAAATGCTGAAAAATCAAGTGCAGGATCTCAAGTTTTGAATGGACTAGATGTGTCACCAAGCAATATTTTGAACTCAAATCCATGGCATGGAACATTGCATGGAAATTCCAGTCTAGAAAATTCATCAACTACATCAAAGAAAGGTAAAGAAAAGCTTTTTGCTAGTAGTAAAATATCTACATGTTTTGAAGACATTGATGGACATTCAAGCGGTTCAGAGAACAGCCTTGATGAGGAACTTGGATTGCCCACCCTAGGAGTTAGAAAGACACATGCAGATGATACAAGGAGAAGTGACCCAGGAAAAAGAAGATTTGGGAGGATGAAGAATTCTATGCAACAATTGATGTATGACAGTTATATGGCTCGTCATTGTGCCTACATGACCAAGGTAATACAAGATGCTTAACCAGCTTATTTTGAAGATGCAATTGGAAATGTAGATTGGGAAGAACCTATGGATGAGGAGATGGTACCCTTTATCCAAGTAATACATGGAAGTTGGTTCAATTGCGACAAGGAAACAAATTCATAGCTTGCAAGTGGGTTTACAAAGTAAAGCACAATGTTGATGGTAGCATAAGTAGGTACAAAGCACGATTGGTAGCAAAAGGATATGCACATACATATGGCATTGATTATGAGGAAACATTTAGCCTTGTAGCCAAAATGTCTATTGTCTGAACACTTGTTGCATTAGCTACAACAAAAGGATGGATTTTGCATCAGATGGATGTAAAGAATGCTTTTCTATATGATGAGTTATAGGAAGACATATACATGGACTAGCCACAAGGATATGAAGTTTAAAAGCACTAAGAATATGTTTGTAGGTTGCAAAAGGCTTTGTATGGGCTTAAACAAGCCCCTCATGCTTGGCATGCAAGGATCGGTGAATACTTAACCACCATAGGGTTTTCTATGTGTGATGCAGATCATTCACTATATGCAAGGAAGGGTGATGTTGGCATCACAATTGTGGCTATTTATGTTGACGAATTGATTCTAGGAGGAAACCATGAAGCAAGCATTAAAGAGATAAAGCAACTCCTTATGTAGGAATTTGACATCATAGATCTTGGTGTGCTATGTTATTTCTTGGGCATTGAGTTTATAAATACAAAAGCAGGTATATGGATGTCGCAACGGCAATATGCATTGAGTATGTTGCAAAAGTATGGTATGACTGATTGTAGGCCAATCTCTATGCCATTGGATCAGAATTTGAAGTTGGATACGAGACCATGTGAAGCATTGGAAAAATGCTACTATGTACAGGAAAACTGTGGGAAGTTTGATATATCTCACAATTACAAGGCCTCATCTAAGCTACACTATTGGACTTGAAAGTCAATTTATGTAGGTGGCCAGGAAGCCACATTTAGCTGCTCTGAGGCACACTCTAAGTTATGTGAGTGCTACTTTGGATTATGCATTGTTTTATGAAGCTGGTGTAGATTTGTAGGTTCATGGATACACCGATGCAGATTGGGCTAGTAGCATTCTAGATAGAAGATCTACTAGTGGCTTTCTATTCTCACTTGGGAGTGTGGCTATTACATGGAGTAGTAAGAATCAACCCATTGTTTCTTTTTCAAGTATAGAGGCTGAGTCTAGAGGTGCTCCAATGGTAGCATGTGAGGCATCATGGCTAGAGATGCTACTTGCATATTTAGGTGTGGAAGTGCAAAAGCCTATCACCATCTATTGTGATAATGTTAGAACGTGGAATCCTGTTTTTCATGCTAGAACAAAGCATATCGAGATACATTATCATTTCATCAGAGAGAAGGTATTAGCTGGTGACATTGATCTTGTTTATGTGCAAACTGAGGAGCAGGTTGCTGATATTTTCACTAAAGCACTTGGATCAAAAAATTTGAGGAATTTTCGGAAGATGCTTGGATTATAGGACATGACATTGAGGTTGAGGGGGAGTGATGAGATATCAAGCTCAACATGTGATAATCTAGGATGACACATATCACTTTTTCATTTCTATCACATGTATAGTGGTCATGCCGATATATGTAAGGGATACTTCATTGAGCTTTACTAGATTTATCTACCAAGAGCGATGGCATATTTCTTTGTTGCCAGCTCACTCATACGAGGACATTAGGATTTTCCTTATGGATTGTTCTTTATATATTGCACTTGTTGTATTGTTGTTTTAAGTCATTTCTTGTACATTCCTGTTGGGGGATTCTTGTGCAGAAAAGGACTTGAGTGTTTGTAGAAGAATGGAGAGTGAGAACAAAAGAATTAACGACACCGAAAGCTTCTAATCAATTAGGAAGAGAACAATACAATCTTATTCATAAGCTAGATGCTCTGCGCAATATGCCAAAGACTAAATAAAGCTCATGAAACAAGATTACAAAGTACTTAGAATTTGCTGCCAACCTCTGCACCAGACCTCCACCTTCTCCAAGCTTGCCCTTGTGCACACCTTTCACCAAGCTTCCAATAAGGGGAGGGATGGACACCTTCTACGGATGCACACCTTCAATGGTACTTTGGAACCCTTGATGTTCCTTGCTTCACTTTCTCTGCATGCAATCTAAGTCATTCTTCCTGCACCTCGCAATGGCTCTCTGTGTCAAGTGCACTCTCTTTGAATCACTACAACATATCGAGGGAATACCGACGGTCAATGTACCGACGGGCAGCTGTCGGCGTCGGTATACCCCTCGCCAAATTTGGGAAAGCTGCGTTGCCTCGGAATCACAGCGTCGGTATATGCGTCGGTACTTTGCTGGAACTACCGACGCTTATACCGATGCATATACCGACGCTCTCTTTTTAACTGGGCCCGAACCCGAAATTCGTCATTCTGAACGTTTTGAATGTAGAACTTCTCCTTTCGGGTTTCAGCGCGCCAACAGCAGAACTCTGTTTGTCATCCTCTCTCTCTCTCCCTCTCTCCCTCCCTTCCCTCTCTCTCTCTCCCTCTCTCTCTCTCCCTCCCTCTCTCTCACTATCTCTCTCTCTCTCTCTCCCTCTCTCTCTCTCACTCTCTCTCTGTCTCTCTCCCTCTTTCTCTCTCCCTCTCTCTTTCTCTCTCCCTCTCTCTCTCTCTCTTTAAACAGACCTCTATCTTTATAGATCTGAAGTTTTGGTAAGTAGATTGCACATATTGTACCACTCTTTTTTCTTTTTCTATGTGTTTTCTTTACTAATATGTTCTTTGTTTGGTTTTGCAAGAGATTTTGGGATCAAATCTTTGGAAATTCGACGAAAAAAAAATTCAAGTGGATTTTGACGATCGTGATTCAAACAATTCTCTCTCTCTCTCTTTCCCTCTCCTCCCCTCTCTCTCTCTCTAAACACACCTCTATTTTTATCGATCTGATGCTTTGGTAAGTAGATCGCACATATTGTATCACTCTGTTTTCTTTCTTTCTGTTTTTGCTTTTGTAATATCTTCTCTCTTTAGTTTTGCAAAAGATTTTTGAGATCAAATCTTTGGAAATTCAACGAAGGAGAATTTCAAGTGGATTTTGACAACTTTGATTCAAAAACTACATCAATGTAAGTAAAACATATATCACTCTTTTATCTTTCTTTATAGTTTTGTTTTCTAATATCTTCTCTCTTTATTTTTGTTTGAGAGAGAGAGAGGGATATGCATATGCATACATGCACGCATATGCATACATGCATGCATATGCATACACGCATGCATGCACATGCATACACGCACGCATGCACATGCATACACGCACGCATGCACATGCATACACGCACGCATGCACATGCATACACGCACGCATGCACATGCATACACGCACGCATGCACATGCATACACGCACGCATGCACATGCATACACGCACGCATGCACATGCATACACGCACGCATGCACATGCATACACGCACGCATGCACATGCATACACGCACGCATGCACATGCATACACGCACGCATGCACATGCATACACGCACGCATGCACATGCATACACGCACGCATGCACATGCATACACGCACGCATGCACATGCATACACGCACGCATGCACATGCATACACGCACGCATGCACATGCATACACGCACGCATGCACATGCATACACGCACGCATGCACATGCATACACGCATGCATGCACATGCATACATGCATACATGCATACATACATGCACATGCACATGCATGCATGCATGAGGGATATGCATATGCATACATGCATGAGGGATATGCATCATACATGCATGCATATGCATACATGCATGCATATGCATACATGCATGCATATGCATACATGCATGCATATGCATACATGCATGCATGAGGGATATGCATATGCATACATGCATGCATATGCATGTTGGAGAGTTTCTCTCCTAATCGCAACGGAAAGTGTAAAAGACCTTCTCAGGATGAAGACTCTTGCCAACAACAGAACCTTCAAATGAAAACTGGTACCAATCGAAATATCCAATGAACTTGAAACTTTGGTCACTCAAACTAGACACCTAGAGCATTCAAATGCAATATCAAACACTCAATTTGGAGTAGATTTGATTTGGCAACTATTTGATTCAAAACAGACTACCTGTCCATTGAGTTAGGTTGAAAATGGGACTTCACTAAACCCGAATAACTCACAGACCATAAATAATTTCATAAAACTGTTCTAGATAGAGGAAGTAATTGAGATAAATTTTCCAACGAATGTTTAAACACTAAAATTGGATACATATGTTGAGAGATATGACTCTCACAAGTAGACTACCCAGAAATGGGTGTGCGACTGGACATACTCTATGAGAGTGAACTGAACGAAATGACTCAAAACAAATGAAGTAGCTACAAGGGGGCTTCCACGCCTTCTTCCTCTATGCTTGAGTGTCCTCCCTTGCTTCTTTTATAGCCAAGTGACCAAAAAAAGATCAATCAATCCTAGATATCAAAAGGGAGTTGGACCGTGAGTTTGATGACTTGTTAGAACATGATAGGAAAGCAGTAGAACCTGAAGAGGTATCTTTGTTCCTATAAGAAATAGATATGAAAGCCCGTGAAGAACTTGTTCCACAATAGCAGGATAAACTTATGAAAGCCCGTGAAGAACTTGTCCCAATCTTGTTACATAAGATTGGGTTGATGTGGAAGGAGCACTAAAGAAGTTCATAGAAAAGCAAAGAACCATGGTGAAGTTTATGCAAGATTGGCATGGGATTTACAAGATGCACAAATGCATACAACACGTCAGCCTACTCCAAATACCCAAGCCAATCCATTGATTGGGAAAGATGTTGTGCCTCCCAAGACCATGGAGGAAATGTTTAAAATATGTAGTGACCTCATGCTTCAAAGTGTTAAACAGATGATAGAATCCGAGTCTCCACCATCACTGAGCCAAAGTAATGGCACTCTGACTATCACTGAGCAAATGAGGTACATGCTAAGGTAGAACCATATCAAAAGCAAGATGAGAAAGCCACCATGCTCCCTTATATGCCTCACTTGCTACGCCATACTCGGCTTCTATGGTGGAAAGAGTTGTACATTCTTGAAGACGATATCTCCAAGAGATAGCACCTCTAGAAAAATTAACAATGTACCCCAATGTAGACTTTCAATTGTCTACACAACTAGCATAGTTAGAATCTGTGTAACCAATAATGGATGCTTCTCCTCTACCTAAGCATAGACACTTGTCCTTAGTGCCACTCAGATATCTAAAAATCATCTTGGCCTCTTCCCAATGTTTCTTTCCACGATTAGACATATATCTACTCACAACTTTGATTGGAAATGCAATGTCTGGTCTTGTAGCTACCATATCATACATGAGACTACCAATAGTAGACTAATAAGGAGTTTTGCTCATGAATTCCTTTTCCTCATCTAATTTGGGGCAATCATCCTTGCTCAATTTCACCTATGTAGGTAAAGGTGTACTCAATGCATTTCCACCTTGCATATTCAACCTTTGAAGTACTTTGGATATGTACTTCTAGACAAATATACACATCTTTTACTCCTATCATGAGTAATGTGCATGCCAAGAATATGTTTGGCATCCGCAAATCCTTCATATCAAATGTCTGACTCAACTCCTTTTTGAGAATTGACAAGTCATAAGAGGACTTCCCAACAATCAACATAAAGTATAAAGCATATGAAACTGCCATCTGAGCATCTCTTTGTGTAGAGATAATGATCCTCATTGCTTTGAGAGTAGGCTTGAGACTTCATAAAAGCAACAAAATTTGGGTACCATTGTCTAGGGGACTATTTAAGTCCACATAAGCTCTTCTTGAGCTTACCAACTCGAATTTTTTTGCCAAGAACTACATAACCCTCACGTTGTTCCATATAGATCTCATCTGTAAGGTCTCCATGCAAGAAAACAATTTCACATCCATTTGGACTAGCTCTAAATCCTCCATTGCAACGAATCCAAGAAACATGCCCAGGGTAGTCATCTTGAGCAATGGAGAGAAGATTTTCTTAAACTCAACACCATGTTGTTGCTTAAAAACCTTTGTAACAAGTCATGCTTTATACTTTGAAGAAGCACTATCTGTTGTGAATTTCAGCTTATATACCCATTTACATGGTAAAGATTTTCTGCCCTCTGGCAAAGGTACTAAGTTTCAAGTAGCATTCTTATGAATAGAATCCAATTCACTCTTCGTGGAATGCTCCCACTTGACATGATTCATTGTCTGCATAGTCTTTGTATCAAGAAGGCTCACCAGCATCCATCAGCATAGCAAAATCCAAAACTAGAACATATCTATCAAGTGGATGTGAGACATGTGTAGAGCATCTCAATGGTTGTAGAACAAGAATATTTGCAGACAGATCTGATCAAACATTCTCTTGAAGATCCCTATGTGCAACATTTTTATGCATGCTTACTAGACGACTGGTATCCTCAAACACCACTCTTCTCATTTCAACCTCTTTAATGGGTTGTTTATGCATTTTAGACTCATTGAATATGACATCATTAATTCTGATTACTGATCATCTTTTAGGATCCCATAAGCAATATCCAAATTTTCCTTCTCGACCATATCCAAGAAAAATGCATTTCTTAGACGTATGGTCCAAATTTTGTCTAAGATTCTTGGGTATATGAACATATGCTTCACACCCAAAACCTCGAAGATGATCATAATATGGACAAGTCTAAATGAAACATCTATACATAATTGCGGGCTCAAACAATTTATTTTCCATGCTTTGCTTTATTTCTTTTTCTTGAAAAATGGAGAAAGGTTAGCTTAAGGTTAGTATCCATTGATTATGTTACTGTTTCGAGAAATGTTCAGTACAACTTGGAAGATGCTTATTTCCATAAATGCACACTGACGTTTGTAGATAATGCATGGCTAGAATAACGTATGGATTTTATGGTTTATGGATTTTGTGTTGTGAACTTATCATCAGGCTATTATCTTACAACTCTGTACAATATTGTTTGAATTGTTAATGAGGTAATTGATGGATTGTAAACTCTGTTCGGTCTGATCATATTGTTGAAGACAAATATTTCTGGCCAACTGATGCCATTGACAAAGTATTACTGAATGCTCCATTGAACTTGGCAATGAAGTAGAGTTCTTTTATATTCTTTTCGATAAGTGAAAAATGGAAGAACTCTATTTGAAAGAAGTAGATGGACCCGAGGTGAGGTTTTTGTGATAATAGATCTATGAAAAGTGGGACTTCACAAACAAATGAACTCAAATCAGGTTATTTCCATCCGAAGCTCTAGTTAATTATTTCACACTTTTCAGGGGTGCAATTTGTGAACGGGGAAGTGAACTCTTTACGGTAAATATTTGTATTTGGAAAATAATGGGTTTTTTCCAGAGAATTCTAAAAAATTACGGAGGTGTATATACGTTCTCAGTGAATACTAATAGACACAATGCTCATCTCTTAAGATCTTTGCTACCTTGAGGGGGATTATTAGATAGTTATAGGAATCAGAGATAAAGAAAGAATCTGCAAGCTGTTGCCTTCAACAACAGGTTAAATGTTACGCCCTGAAAAGAGTGCACTCGAAGGGGGAAAATATCTGACCAGGGAGCATTAAAAGAAACAATAGCTTAAATGTTATGCCTTGAAAAGAGTGGACTCGAAGGGGGAGAAAACATGAACAAGGAGCTTTAAAAGAAATTTGACTATCAAATTTATACATAGTAAGTCTTGAGTTTCTCTTTTATCGATGGATAGTAATTCATCGACTAATAAAAAATAGTCATGGAGCACGACGACTGCTATAGAAGCCCTCAGTGAGCACACAAATTAATACGTCAGGAAGAGCTCAGTTTAAGCTCTTGATTAAAGAAGAAGAATTTTACAGTCGAGATTCATTGTCTATTGGCTTACTCAGAGGAACTTGAGAGTGTGTTTTGTTCGTAGACTCATACTGAAGGAGAGGAGTGAAACCTCACTTAAAATCAGAATTTTCCATATAAAGTAGCTATTGCAAACATCTGTGAAGAGGTATCATTGATAGACAACAAAGCCCGTCGATTTTTGTCTGTGTTGCCGCAATGGAGAGTCTTAAGGTGTTGAGTATTCATTTGTTTAAGTTTCATCATGCTACACATTGCCCATTCTAAGGTCTTGTTGGAAATTTAGTAGGCCCATAGCTCATATCACAGGTCCACGGTTCCATAGGTCCAGCATCTACAACATAGAATCTACCAATCGTCCAATATTGACAAACCATGAACATACCACACTTAATAATACAAATGATGAGACAAAGATAGAGAAAGATTAGACAACATGTGTAAAGTTTTACGTAAGCCATTGCTTACTCACACTATCATATATACCAATGTTCAATGTAAAATGTGGGAGGCAAAATTCTCAACCACTCTATGTGAATAGAAATAGATGGATGAGTGAATGTACAAATGTAACAAGCATATTCAGATGTGTGAACAAAAATCTGAATATCCATGAGATGTGTGACCTAATAGGTTGTAGAAGAGTTAATATGAAACTAAAAGAGAAAGGATCAGTTTAAAACTGATAATCAACAAACCCTCATCTAATCTAGGCTATGGAAGATCCTAAGTTAGATACGTGTGTGGAAAGATCACATACTTACAAAAGCAGCAAAGAATGCTAACAAGTTTGGTGCTGGAAACCCTCAAACTCATATGAACAGATCTTCTCTAACACCTCATCCAAATATGCATAAAGCATATACGTATTGATTCTCTTGTACCGATGCCAAATAGGACTCCTGATATGGATGTTACTGCCTCCATAAGCTCCAAGTAGTACTTGTGTGCATAAAGAGAATATGTACCTGAATTCTTAACATAAGATGCAAATATTATGTTAACCACCATCCAATGTCTTTGAAGTCAACCAAAATCTTCATGTAGAAGACAATCTTCAAATACATCATGTGAATGGCCGATCCGCACCACCAAGTTGCTAATGGCCTCTCCATAAGCAAGAGTGTGAGCACACTCTTCTTATCCAAGAAGAACTCCATAGCCACTCCTCAACATGCTCCAAAATAGCACCATGGCTGCCCCATGTGCTAAGAAGCACCACCTCTTTTGAGGTACCAAAGCTCTCCAAAGCTTGGTGTTGAAACTAGGTGAAAGATGAATAAACAATAAGCTAATGATCTTCTTATATAGGATTGATTACACCTTGAAAAGCTTCTCCAAAAGCACCTCCCAGTAAAGCACAACGTAGCGATCGTTTCAATAAAGCAAAAACTATCGTTGTGCTGTCTTCGCACTGCCGTCTTTATCTCAAAAACATGCCAAAGTAAAAAACAACATCGCGCTGCATCGCTGCTCACGGACTCAATCGTGCGCCACTAGTTTGGGAGGACAATGAGCTAGCCAAGCGCTCACGCGCTATTGCTGTAGAAAGAGTAATACAGAACTATACTCATTGCTGTAATGTGATCAAAATTTGACCATGGGATAATGTACGATATGACATTGGGTCTTTGTTTTCCAACAATCCCCCTTGCAATGTCATATTGGTACAAACTAAACTGGATCTGCAAACTTCATCCATCTGCAAACTATCACAAGTCACAAACTTGTACTCCCGAACTGACCTTCAAATCTTTTCTTGAAAAGTCTTTTTCAAAACCGAATTTGACTTTTCTTCAATTTTGAACTTGCTGAATATGAACCATAATACCTGAGAAAATATGCAAACTAGTTATTCAATAGGGTATACATCAAGCAATCACTGCTTGTCAACAAATGTAGCATGTATTGGCTCTGAACCTGCTATCTCCTATCTTCACAAACCTGAAAACATACACTAGGATCCACATATTTGCATTTACCTTACGAAATCTTTCTCAACGTACTTCTGTTGTGTCATGTAAATACACGAAACAAAATCAAGAACTGAATCCTGGAACCTGTGACTGACTCAGAACGTACTGTATTATGAACATTGCTAGTTCATCTCTGATAGTACTTCAAGTCAACTTAACTCAACTAAACTGAAATCAACTTAAATCAATTGAGATCAACTCATGAGTCTCATCAAAAATCTATGATGTCATCATGTCTTCATCCTGTTCATCTGTAAATCCTTCATACCTCTTTCCTTCAGAACCTGGTATAAACATATATGTGCGCACCTTTGAAACATACCTCTCTGAAATATCAAGCTTCTCTTCAATAGAACTCTCGAACCTTCTCCTGAACAAGAACACCCTAACAAGAACTTTCTCCAGACATTCTTCTTCTTCCTTCTTCTTTCAAAGCTTGAACATAAAGAGAACCTAACAAAGGAAATATAGGAATACCTGATACAGGATATACCTATAATTATGAATCTGCATTCTTTTACATATGGCTGAAAATAAGTCTTCATGTTTCATCACCCCCTGGATGAATTAACACTATCCAAAATTCTTCAAATTATATCAGACTTTATGAAATCTGGAATGTCTTCCTTCTTTCAATAAATCTAATCTTCAGTACTCCATACTTGTATCTGAAACAAAAGTTTAGGATCCATAATCTTCTTCAACATAACAAGTATCTTCTTCTATTCTTCTGCAACAAAAATATGAAAGAATCTGAATCTTTGACTTACTTCCTCCAATGCTAAGAACCTTCTCAAACAAAGGATAGACAAGTGACTCAGAAATACTCAAGATCTTTCATAATCATTTAAGATCATTCAAGATCATCTAAGATCATACAAGATCATATGAGAGCATCCAAGATCAATGATCTCTCCAATAAAAATACATGTGTAGAATTTGCTCTCATCAAACCTTCATGATTGAATGTTTGATTTGCTACCTGAATGTCTCTAAGTATCCATCCTTCTCACAAAGTTGTAAAACTTTTCTTTAAACAAATCCTTCCCAAGAATCTGCAACTCCTACTTGAAACATAAGTGGACAAACTTCTCACCTTGAGAACTCTAAAAACTGCAAGTTGATACTTCATCTCTTCATATTCTACCCGGGTGAAATGTGAAAGTATCTGCTTGATTTTCTTTTGGGTAAATCCACTTCTCAATCAAGTGTTAGGATTTAATGGAACACCTTTTTGAATACAAGCATGTATCCAAAAAACAAGACAATCATAGAAAGTAGATTCTGCAACTCACTAGTACATCATAAAATCTAAAAATTTTGAAGTTTTTTCAAAATACTGAATATGACGTAACCTTTCCAAATATAAAACCTCAACCCAAGTCTTCAACATCTGCTACAAAAAACGCTTTTACCTCAAGAGTTAGATAAAGAAAAAATATACTTCTCAACAACTTGTCATATACCAAGTAGCTCTGTTTTGACACTCCAAGAATTCTTTGAGGGAACATATAAGCTGCCTGCTTAAAAACTTCAACTTATATTTAACTCATAGATATGAGTCAAAACATACAAGTTGTCTTCAAAATCTATTGCTTTTCTTTCTCTCAATGCAATTCTTTGTCAAAACCTACTAAAACATGACCAAGTGTAATGCAAAACAAGAAATTGCTTCTTCTTTAGACTTGCTTCTTCACACAACATGTTCTCATAACTTGTCTTTGGATGTAGAGGATAAAGTAGGAATGTTATATGGAAAATATAAGAGAAAAGGAAGTCTTACTTTCCCTTCGGAATTTTTGGACCTTCTTTTTCAGCATCTTTCTTCCACCTGATGATGTCAACATCTTCAAACTTCTCTTCCATACCTTTTGTTCTCTTCATCTTGAAGTAGCAAACACTCTTAACTTCTTCAAATGAACTTTTCTCTTCCTCTAGTGCTAAGAGTAAGAGAGAAAACAAACATGGTATACAAATGGAAGTGAACATAGAATCATGTTTTACCATCTCCTCATATCTCTGAATCGAACTCTGCTTCAAATGTGACTGATATGACTCAATTCACCAACCTTTTGTCTGAATGATGAATTACCTTTCTAGAGTTACCTCTCTAGATAAAATTCTGTACCTGGACATTCAACCAACTTACAACTGAAAATTGGTTGAACATAAAACGCATCCCATCTCCAAATTTGCCTTCTTAGATGAGCTTTCTTGCCATGAAAAAGATCTCTCAAAACTCTCTAGAAAAACCTCTAGATACCTATTTTGATGTAGCCTTTAACTTTCAAATAATGAAAGTATAGAAAAAACATTCCTTGAATTCTTCAAATCTCTTCATAACTACTCTTCTAAGATATGACCTGCAAATGATAATCTGATAGTAGAAACTGATACGTGTGATTTGATATTGATCGGGTTCCTTCATCTTCTCCAAACCATTGGTCTTCCTTGAATTTGAAGTAGCCTTCTCTTCATCAAGTCTGGGTCTTCAAACAATACTTCTGTAAAGTATTTGCATACTCTTTCAAAAATATTCGATTGCTAACAGATCATCAACTTCATACTCCACACTGATGAATACACATGTGACTAAATTGTCTAATTCTCAACTCTTTACTCATCTAGATTAAGTGTGTATGTTAAATGTCAAACATTAGAAGATGCCCTTAAATCATATGTTGTAAACCTGGAAGTCTAGGAACCTAGGAATCTGAGCGCCTTAATGTTCTCATGCGAAACCCCTAAAGCTCTGGTACCAAAACCTTAGAGCTCTGATACCAAATGTTGGAAATTTAGTAGGCCCATAGCTCATGTCACAGGTCCACGGTTCCATAGCTCCAGCATCTACAACATAGAATCTAGCAATCTTCCAATATTGACAAACCGTGAACATACCGCACTTAATCATACAAATGATGAGACAAAGATAGAGAAAGACTAGACAACATGTGTAAAGTGTTACGTAAGCCATTGCTTACTCACACTATCATATATACCAATGTTCAATGTACAATGTGGGAGGCAAAATTCTCAACCACTCTATGTGAATAGAAATAGATGGATGAGTGAATGTACAAATGTAACAAACATATTCAAATGTGTGAATAGAAATCTAAATATACATGAGATGTGTGACATAATAGGTTGTAGAAGAGTGAATATGAGTAACCTAAAGAGGAAGGATCAGTCTAAAACTGATAATCAACAAGCCCTCATCTAACCTTAGGCTATGGAAGATCCTAAGTTAGATAGATGTGTGAAAAGATCACATACTTAAAAAAGTAGCAAAGAATGCTAACAAGTTTGCTGCCAAAAATCCTCAAACTCATATGAACATATCTTCTCTAACACCTCATCCAAATATGCATAAAGCATATGTGTACTGATTCTCTTGTACCTATGCCAAATAGGACTCCTCCAGATATGGATGTTACTGCCTCCATAAGCTCCAAGTAGTACCTGTGTGCATAAAGAGAATATGTACCTGAATTCTTAACATAAGATGCAAATCTTATGTTAACCACCATCCAATGTCTTTGAAGTAAACCGAAATATTCATGTAGAAGACAATCTTCACATACATCATGTGAATGGCTGATCAACACCACCAAGCTGCTAATGGCCTCTCCATAAGCAACAGTGTGATCACACTCTTCTTCTCCAAGGAGAACTCCATAGCCGCTCCTCAACATGCTCCAAAATAGCACCATGGCTGCCCCATGTGCTAAGAAGCACCACCTCTATTGAGGTACCAAAGCTCTCCAAAGCTTGGTGTTGAAACTAGATGAAGGACGAATAAACAATAAGCTAATGATCTTCTTATATAGGATTGATTACACCTTGAAAAGCTTCTCCAAAAGCACCTCCCAATAAAGCACAATGTAGCAATCGTTTCAATAAAGATACACACTTTATGCACTTGAATCATTAAAAAACCTTATTCCTATATCTAGTTATGATTGAAAGAAGATTCACAATCAAAATGACATGATCTTGAATTCGTTTTCTTAGATGATTTGGATTAATGAACATATAGATCTTTGCTTCATAAGTCTGGAGATTCATTATCCAAATTGAAACAAACATTTTTTGGGTTTGTGGGAGAACAAATATGTTGGTCACCTGGAGCATGTGGCAGACGTGCAACAAGTGCTTTTGTTCTAGTGTGAAGTTCATGAAAGGATTCACCTGATCTTAGCCTTAGATTCTCGAGCTGGTCTAGAGCTCTTTCTGAGGAGTCACTAGGTCGAAATGTCTATGAGAATGTCGTCTTCAGAGCCTCCCATGTAGCAAAATGGCCATCTGCATATTGACTGTACCATTTGTCAGCAAGGCCTTCCAATGCGGATGGGAAGAGTACCAACATTGCATCCTCTCTATTCTGCAGACCTCTTCCTCGACATAAGGAGATGAACCTCCTCACATGATCATCAGCATCCTCATAAGCTTGTCCCTTGAAGGTAGGAGACTTAATATTGAGTCTGGACAGTAAATGAGAGAGATCCTCCATTTGCACTGGTGTTTCTTCTGACATATCTGAGGAGAAGTCTAATGTTCTACTATGCTTCTCCTTTGATAGTGGTGTCCCATCGAATTCAATAGATAAATTCAAAGAGGGTAGAGGGGAGGTAGGTTCACTAGTTGAAGATATAGCTGACTTGTTAAGGCTCCTTCGTATACGAAGAGGCTCCTTATCTGCTCGCGTATGGGTCATGTACCTACTTGCAAATGCAATAGGGAAAAAATACTGAAAAAGAGAACTATCCTCAGGGCCTCTCACAGAAATGCAAGTGTCCCACCGGGCGTGCCAAACTATAGAGGAGGTACTGGGGTATGTACTTTTAACACGAACATGCACCAAGTACTCCAGTACTTCAACTACTCAAGGGAGGTTTTCCTTAGGGAAATATAAACTTTAACACTTCTGTGAGCAGGCAGATATCAATGATTGCACAGAGTTGTGAATACTCAAGAAAGTATTAATGACAAAATGACAATAATGGAAGACCATCCACTCCTTAGTTCGAATCAGATGATTACAACATAGACAAGGAGATGTTCAAAAGTTCATACTCTGGGCTAACATGCCACTCCATAACTAAACAACATCAATACAAGGGATTCTTCCAATCCGTACAATGGACACAACTAGATGCAGACTAGCACTCATCAATACAAAGTATGAAGACTTGCTCTAAGGGAAAGAGCATGAAAATACGACTGACTCACACGGAATGACAAAACCAAGCCACTCTCTTCACACTATAGTGCTATTAGCCCTCCACTGGGAAGCCCACGCTCTATATCCACACCACACAGTGACTTTCTACAGTAGGCTTGAAGCCACAAAGTGCAAAGAGAGGACCTCTGTACGTACGTATGTAAGTGTGTGTATCCGAAATGTATCAAATGAACACAAATCCATTGCTTTTATAGGCTCAAATAGGCCAAGAGCGCCTTGACGATTCCTCACGTCCACTGATCATGCACCGGTTGATTACCCAAGATTGGAGGGGTAGATCAAATATTCCATTTGATTTGAAATGGATCCTCAAAAATAGGCAGTCGTCATGAATGGTTGGCAGCAACAGTCATTTCTCCACTTTCAATTTTACCACTTACACCTTTACTATCACTTTTGAATGCAAGCTGAGATCCTCATTTTGTGCCGCCTGTGATATTTGAATGACCTTGAGAAGCACATCCTTCACCTAATTTTTGTAGTGGCTTTTGATCCTTCATATTAAGTGGGCAGTGTGGGAGGTGAGTTGTGGGGAGTTGAGAGAGATTATGGGGTTTGTGGAGGGTTGTGGAGGGGTGTGGAGTTGTGTGGAGTTGTGTGGGGTTTGTGGGGTTTGTGGGTTGGGTGGGAATAGGGGGTGAGTTATGGGGAGTTGTGGGGGTTTTTGGGGTGTGGTCAAAACTTTATACAAGATTTCAAAATTATTATTGAACCATTGGAAAGTACTCGTCGAGAGCTTTCCAATGATATATAACACTGCAGGGTTTGGTTAAGAAATGATCCTCCAAATATCCATCCAAACTGTTTAAGAGCCTTATGTAAGGTCGTGAAAAAAATGTGAGATTTGTGGGGGGTTGTGGGGTTTGTGGAGTTTGTGGTGGGCTGTGGGGTGGTGTGGAGTGGTGGAGGGCTGTGGGGTGGTGTGGAGTGGTGGAGGGCCATGGGGTGGTGTGGAGTGGTGGAGGGCCGCGGAGGGCCTTGGGGTGGTGTGGAGTGCTGGAGGGCCGTGGGGTGGTGTGGAGTGGTGGAGGGTTGTGGGGTGGTATGGAGTGGTGGAGGGCCATGGGGTGGTGTGGAGTGGTGGAGGGCCGTGGGGTGGTGTGGAGTGGTGGAGGGCCGTGGGGTGGTGTGGAGTGGTGGAGGGCCGTGGGGTGGTGTGGAGTGGTGGAGGGCCGTGGGGTGGTGTGGAGTGGTGGGGGGCCGTGGGGTGGTGTGGAGTGGTGGGGGAGGAGAGAGAGGGAGGGGAGAGAGAGAGAGAGGAAGGCGTGGGTAGAGAGAGACTGAGATAGGGAAAGAGGGAGAGAGAGAGAGAGGGTCTGAGGGGTGCTGAGGGGAGGGGAGGGGGCTAGTGGTGAGGGAAGGGGAGGGTGATGGTGGTGAGGGGAGGGGAGGGGGCTGAGGGGGGTGGCGGGGTAGGAGAGAGAGGGGAGGGAAGAGAGAGAGAGGAAGGCGTGGGTAGAGAGAGAGTGAGATAGGGCAAGAGGGAGAGAGAGAGAGGGTCTGAGGGGCGGCCGTGGGGTGGTGTGGAGTGGTGAGGGCCATGGGGTGGTGTGGAGTGGTGGAGGGCCGTGGGGTGGTGTGAAGTGGTGGAGGGCCGTGGGGTGGTGTGGAGTGGTGGGGTGCCGTGGGGTGGTGTGGAGTGGTGGGGGAGGAGAGAGAGGGAGGGGAGAGAGAGAGAGAGAGGAAGGCATGGATAGAGAGAGAGTGAGATAGGGAAAGAGGGAGAGAGAGAAAGAGAGGGTCTGAGGGACGCTGAGGGGAGGGGAGGGGGCTGGTGGTGAGGGGAGGGGAGGGTGATGGTGGTGAGGGGAGGGGAGGGGGTTGGTGGGGGCTGAGGGGGGTGGCGGAGGAGGAGAGAGAGGGGAGGGAAGAGAGAGAGAGGAAGGCATGGGTAGAGAGAGAGTGAGATAGGGAAAGAGGGAGAGAGAGAGAGAGGGTCTGAGGGGCGGCCGTGGGGTGGTGTGGAGTGGTGGAGGGCTGTGGGGTGGTGTGGAGTGGTGGAGGGCCGTGGAGGGCCGTTGGGTGGTGTGGAGTGGTGGAGGGCCGTGGGGTGGTGTGGAGTGCTGGAGGGCTGTGGGGTGGTGTGGAGTGGTGGAGGGCCGTGGGGTGGTGTGGAGTGGTGGAGGGCCATGGGGCGGTGTGGAGTGGTGGAGGGCCGTGGGGTGGTGTGGAGTGGTGGGGGGCCGTGGGGTGGTGTGGAGTGGTGGGGGAGGAGAGAGAGGGAGGGGAGAGAGAGAGAGAGAGGAAGGTGTGGGTAGAGAGAGAGTGAGATAGGAAAAGAGGGAGAGAGAGAGAGAGAGGGTTTGAGGGGCGCTGAGGGGAGGGGAGGGGGCTGGTGGTGAGGGGAGGGGAGGGTGATGGTGGTGAGGGGAGGGTAGGGGGCTGGTGGGGGCTGAGGTGGGTGGCGGGGGAGGAGAGAGAGGGGAGGGAAGAGAGAGAGAGGAAGGCATGGGTAGAGAGAGAGTGAGATAGGGAAAGAGGGAGAGAGAGAGAGAGAGAGGGTCTGAGGTGCGGCCGTGGGGTGGTGTGGAGTGGTGGAGGGCCGTGGGGTGGTGTGGAGTGGTGGAGGGCCGTGGGGTGGTGTGGAGTGGTGGAGGGCTGTGGGGTGGTGGTGGTATGGAGTGGTGGAGGGTTGTGGGATGGTGGTGGTGTGGTGGAGGGTTGTGGGGTGGTGGTGATGGAGGGCTTGTGGGGTGGTGGTGGAAAAGAGGAGGGCTGGTGGAGTTGGAGGGGGTCGAGGTGATGGTGGGGGCCGCGAGGGGACAGTGGGGTTGGAGGGGGTCGGGGTGAGGGTGGGGCTGCAGGGGTGGTGGGGGAAAACAGGAGGGCTGGTGGAGTTGGAGGGGGTCGAGGTGATGGTGGGGGCCGTTGGGGTGGTGGGGAAAAGAGGAGGGGACGGTGGGGTTGGAGGGGTCGAGGTGATTGTGGGGGCCGCGAGGGGACAGTGGGGTTGGAGGGGGTCAGGGTGAGGGTGGGCCCGTAGGGGTGGTGGGGGAAAACAGGAGGGCTGGTGGAGTTGGAGGGGGTCGAGATGATGGAGGGGGCCTCGGGAGGGGACTGTGGGGTTGGAGGGGTCGAGGGGATGGTGGGAGAGAGGGAAATGCCGCGATACAATCAGATTTATTGAAAAAAAAAGGACGTCCAAGATTTCATAAAGTCTAATATATTTGAAGAATACTGGATACTAGTGTTAAGTCATTGAGGGGGGTGATGAAACATGAAGATGTATTTTCAGCCATATGTAAAAGAATGCAGAGTCATACCTACAGGTATTCCTATTTCAAGTATTCCTATATTTCCTTTGTCAGGTTCTCTTTATGTTCCAGCTTTGAAAGAAGAAGGAAGAAGGAGAATGTCTAGAGAAAATTCCTGTTAGGATGTTCCTATTCAGAAGAAGGTTCTAGAACTCTATTGAAGAGAAGCTTGATATTTCAAAAAGGTATGTTTCAGAGGTGCATACATCTATGTTTATACCAGATTCTGAAGGAAAGAGGTATGAAAGATTTATAGATTGAACAAAGATGAAGACATGATGACATCATAGATTTTTTTTATGAGACTCATGAGTTGATTACAGTTGAGTTGAGTTGACTTGACTTGAAGTACAATCATAGATGAACCAACAATGTTCATAATATACTAAGTTGTGGGTTGTTCATCATAGGTTCCAGGATTCAATTCTTGATTATGTTTAGTGTATTTACATGACGCAACAAAAGTACGTTGAGAAACCTTTATAAGGTAAATGCAAATATGTGGATCCTAGTGTATGTTGTCAGATTTATGAAGATAGGAGATAATAGGTTCAGAGTCAGTACTTGCTACATTTGTTGACAAGTAGTGATTGCTTGATGTGTACACTATTGGATATCTAGATTGCATATTTTCTCAAGTATTATGGTTCATATTCAACAAGTTCATGTGTTTGAAGTTTGAAGAAAGTCAAATTTAGTTTTGAAGAAGACTTTTGAAGAAAAGGTTTGAAGATCAATTCAGGAGTACAAGTTTGAAGCTTATGAAGTTTGTAGATTGAAGCTACATGTTCAGGGTAGTTTGTACCAATATGACATTGCAGGGGGGATTTTTGGAAAACAAAGGTTTCAATATCCTATTGGTCAAACAATGTTCCATGGTTCATTATGCTTATAACAGTACAACATGTATAGCTCTCAGTTTTGTTCCCCCTACAAGTGATTCGCATAGGTGCCTTGGCTACCTCAACTTTCTCCCATTGAGCCCACCCAGGATGAAATCCCAGCACTGGTGCAGCACGAAGGAAAAACAGATGATTTTTTGCTTTTCTCTCTTGATTAAAACACACGAACAGACGTGATCTTTTCGCAATTATGAGTTTTCTGGAAGAGGTTTTTTGAGATCGCCACGATCATGAGCTTTTGGCATAGCTTTATCGATGGGGAGAACATACTATATAAACACATGCTTGTCTCATTGTTAAATCATCCTTCACCTATTTTCAGCACCAAGCTTTGGAGAGCTTTGGTACCTCAATAGAAGTGGTGCTTCTTAGCACATGGGGCAACCATGGTGCTATTTTGGAGCATGTTGAGGAGCGGCTATGGAGTTCTTCTTGGAGAAGAAGAGTGTTCACACTCTTGCTTATGGAGAGGATTTACCCCGCAGCAGCTTGGTGGTGTGGATCAACCATCTACATGATGTATTTGAAGATTGTCTTCTACATGAAGATTTTGGTGTACTTCAAAGACATTGGATGGAGGTTAACATAAGATTTGCATCTTATGTTAAGAATTCATTTACATATTCTCTTTATGCACGCAGGTACTACTTGAAGTATATGGAAGTGGCACCCATATCAGGAGGAGTCCTATTCAACATAGGTACAAGAGAATCAGTACATGTATGCTTTATGCATATTTGGATGAGCTCTTGGAGAAGATATTTTCATATAAGTTTGAGGATTTCTGGCAGCAAACTTGTTTGCATTCTTTGCTACTTTTGTAAGTATGTGATCTTTTCACACACATGTCTAACTTAGTGTCTTCAACAGCCTAAGGTTAGATGAGGTTTTGTTGATTATCAATTTTAGACTAATCCTTCCTCTTTTTGTCACTCATATTCACTCTTCTACAACCTATCAGGTCACACATCTCATGTACATGCAGATTTCTATCCATACACCTGAATATGTTTCTTACATTTGTACATTCACTCATCCATCTACTTTTGTTCACATAGAGTGGTTGAGCGTTTTGCTCCCATATTGTACATTGAACATTGGTATATATGATAGTGTGAGTAAGCAGTGGCTTACATAACACTTTACACATGGTGTCTAATCTTTCTCTATCTTTGTCTCATCATTTGAATGATTAAATGTGGTATGTTGATGTTTGGTCTATGTTGTATATGTTGGACCTATAGAACCTTGGACACATGGTATTGTTATGGACCTACCTCATTTCCAATAGTACGTGCCCTCTTTCACTTCAGAGTTGTGTTGTAGGCCCTCGTAGCTTGCAACTGACACCAAATAAGTTCCTATGAACTTTTAGAGATGTTGTTTCAAACAATTAGATCAAAATAGATAACTTTGCAACTAGCTTGTGACCAAAAAATTGATATTTTGGTCATAACACCGGCTAGGTACTAAGCTCATTGCTCACAGTATAGTGGCAATTAGGAAATTTCCTTTTGAGGCTATCTAATTAGCTTAGAGAACTAAAAATTCAAAGTGGAATCACTTAAAATGATAAATCACGCACTGACCAATCAATTTTGCAACGGAAGCCTTACCCTTGATTTTGTAGGAAATGTGCAGAGAATGACTAGTGACCACTTCGATGCGGATTTCTCCAATTTGGCTAACTCAAATTTCTTCAAACTTTCATCACTTGTAGTAGACTTGGAGTTAATTCCAAAAGCTATAGAACATTGAAATTGATGGATTAACGACTGATACATGAGCATTCAAGATTCTTCAAGTCAAATGACTTTTATAGAAGTTATGGGTAAAAATTCATAAGCAATGCTTCATGTGGTCCCTCAAAAGTTTGCACATAGCTTCTTCAATTCCTAGCCAAGTGTGAAGGCTTGGCATTTGCACCAACAGATCCCCTCAAGCCAAACATCTTGGCTTGCTCTTCTTCATCAAACCTACAAAGTTGAGTACCATCAAGTGGTTTGGTCAATACGTTTGCACATTGCATATTTGTGGTTACATATGCTAGTTGCATTTCCTTGCTCAATAGCTTCTCTCTCACGTAGTGATAGTGAACTTCTATATGCTTGGTTCTGGCATGATAGATAGGATTTGCTACAAGATGTAAAGAACTTATATTGTCAGCAAAGATCATAGGTGAGTGAGTATGAAGTCCCAAATTTGAATATAGCAATCTAATCCAAATGGCTTCTTGTGTGGCATTGGCTAATCCCTTGTATTCAACCTTTGTTGAGAATAAAGCAACAGTAGGTTAGTTCTTGGAAGACCATGAAATGGGCTTATCACTTGCAAAAGAAAAATATCCAGAAGTACTCCTATCATTCTTATAACCTACCCAATCTGCATTTGAGTAGAGCTTGATGTCCGAGTCGAATGTGCATGGAAAGTATAAACCTTGATCTTATACAGACACATACAAATACATATGCATACATACATACACACATATACACACATACATTCATACATACATACACACACATGTACACACATGCATACATACACACACACACATGCATACATACACACACACATGCATACACATACATATGCATACATACATACACACATATACACATGTGCATGCATACACACACATGTACGTGCATGCATACATAGACACATACATA